>BLBF01000006.1:34790059-34803796 GCA_015471245.1 Laticauda colubrina
TAATAAAAGAGCGTGTACCCGGACATTCGGGGCGCACTCATCGCGAGGAACTTCGTCTCCTGTCGTTTCTCTCTCCTTCGCTCCCTATCATGAGACGCCCATCTGATGCGGGATAGCAGATACCGCAATATAATATAATCAATACACACACATACATACAGCACTTCATTTACACAAAACTTGCAAGTTTCTGTGGCTGAGCAAAAAGCTCTTGAATGACATTAAACGTTCATCAAGCGAGATATCAATAATTGATTGGAAAATGGAAATGGAAGTGAAATTGTTCCAGATAATAGATTGAAAGCCAAAACTAACTTACCTAGCTAGATCACTTTTTAAATTTTAATTGCCATAAAATCAATAAAGAAGAATATTTGTAGCTCAGAGTTAAAATGAGGGGTCCTTTGTGTTCTCTGAGCTTCCTTGTTTTCTTGCAGAAGTTTCATTACTCTAACTTGGTGACATCATCAGTGCTACACTGATGATATTACCTAGTTAGGGTAATGAAATGCGATAAAAACCTAAGCAAAGCAGCAAAAAATGAACAAAGCTATCCTACCACGCATACATGCTCTTGCTATATTTAATATTTTACAAACCAAGAAAATTAGAACTAAAGACACAACAGAGATATTACAAATACTGTTTATTACAACAGAGAGCAGAAGATAAAGGCTACTTGTCATGATAGAAAGAAAATAGTTTTTCAATCCTTTACCTTATTTTTAGGTAAAGGTTTTCCCCATGTCCAACTCTAGGGGGTGATGTTCATCTCCATTTCTTTGCTGAGGGAGCCAGCATTGTACATTACAAACAAAATTTCCATGGTGATGTGGCTGGATGACCATACTGAGATGCACAGAACCTCCCCATACCTTGGGATGGGGATTTCCTTCATGCTCAGTGATGTTGGTTGCTTTCTTGCAGACATTTAATTACCCAAACTAGGTAACATCATCAATACTAGTACTAGTCACTATACCGATGATTTTATCTCTCATGAAAAATCTGCAAGAAGACAATCAAGATCAGAGAGCACCAAGGATCTTTCATTTCAACCTTGAGCTACAAATATTGTTCTTTATTGGTGTCATATCTTGAAAAAATCTGAGCTTTTTCACACCTGCTAAAATTCATATTTTAAAGGAATAAATATTGCCAATAGAACACAAGGTATTAATCAGCTTGCTTCTGTTCCTTTACATTACAACCTGCTTTGAAAGAATTAGATGTTTCTTTAGCACATCTTTCTGAACATGTTTCTACAGTTTTTATTTATTTTTTATAAATTAAAAAAATATTCATCTTCATCATGATTGTTATCATGCTTTTGATGCATTTAACCGAATTTTAAATAATTGCATGCATTTGGCTACCAGTTAGGAGTGGTTCCAGAAAACTTCATCTTTAATCTTTAATTTTATGTCCTTCTAGGAATTTAACTGTTATTCTTGATTTGTTTCTAGACATTAAACATGACTTGCAGACAAGATCTGCAGCTGGCTCAGTCTCTGAAGCATCCAATATTCCTGTATGGCAGGCGTGTCAAACTGGTGGGCCGTGGACCGAATGCATCATGCCCAGGTCACGCCCACCCCAGCTCCATGAATAGGAAAAACCTTGTGAAACATCATGTGACACCGTGAGTTTGACACCCATGCTGTATGGTAATAAAGAATGAGAAAAAGCCACAGTGCAACCTTATCATTACTCTTTCTCTTCTGCCATCCACTTAATATTTATTTATTTTAGAAAATAAAAAAGTACTCACTTTAAGAAGCTAGAAAAAAAACCCAAACCATTCAGATGAAAGACATTTTGTGTAAGATAAATATCAACTTTTGTTCAAAGGGTATTTCCACTTCAACATTCATAGAGTAAAATGACAGAGAAAGCATTTTGGTATCAGTGTCCTCAGAGATCTGGTTCTAATTCCATAAGCTTTATAACATAACAGAACTAAAAAACTATTTTCCTTGTGCATTTCTAAATGATCTAGCGATTGAGAACATTAATTACTGTGTCAACATATTTTGGATTCCTAGTCAATGATAGACAACAACCTTTTCCTGTTATGGTTCCATGTAAAGTTTTTTCTAGTTTTTGAAAAGGAGGGAAGGCATAACATGGTGCAATATTTCACAGAGGGTGATGTTTGTCTCTGACAAAACTTGTTATCTTCTAAATGTTGCTCAATAACATCTCCAACATCCCCATCATTTATCACATTGGCTGAAGCAATTCAGCTGTACTTCAACAATAATGTGAGGATAATATCCCAATTGCTGCTTTAATACAAAGACAATATTGATGTTTATTAACTGAGGATTGAGAAGATGGTGCTGACATTGCCAGATGTGTTGTCCATTTCCAAAATTCCTTTGGCCATGCTGACTGGGAATCTGAGTTGTGTGCAGTTCTAAAACATTTTAAATTCAAAAAGCTGGGAAAAGTAAAAATAAACCAATGGCTCCATTTTTTGCCAATGAATGTGATGGTTTGTGGCAAGAATTAAGAGTTTCTAGTATATAGCAAATACATCTTGACAAACTCTACATGAATCTTCAAGTTTATACACCCAAGCAGATGACTTTTGATGGTGCTAACTTATCAGGACTATGGACACTGTTTCAATTACTGACTTTTGAAAACAAAACAATAATTACTAACCTTTTCCATTTCTGGCAGTGTACTGAACCAGATTATTACTTGCTACTAAGCAATGGATTTTGATCATTTCTAAATTGGATATTCTCCTGATAGGTTATATTTGAAGTAAACTTATGGTTGTTGCCTGCCAGAGAGACTTAGTTAGTGCATAATGAATCACGTCTCTCCTGATTTTGAAGAAAATATAGAACTTTCCAAGATGCAGATTGCTTTTGCAAGAGCACAAAGGACATGAAGTGTAACCAATTGGCTCCTAGTCTTGCATTCTTTAATCTACTTTCTTTGGAGAGTCCCTCTTTTAATTCGAAGTAACATGGGAACTCAAAACAAGGAAAATTAATATTAGAGTATTTTAATCTCTCAGAACTTCCATATCTCAAAGTACCTTTGTTTTGAACAAATAACTTTTACTAGCATAATTGAGCAAAACCTGCTGTCATCAACTTTCTCTTCTGTGAAACTATTTCAGAAGGTCTCCACAAATATAATAATTTTTAACACATTCAATATTTTGACTGATAAAGTTACTGTAATCAGTTTCATATCTTTCTCAGTTTGCCTAGCCTCACTACTTCCAGTTCCTTTTCCTTTCCCCTCATCTCATCCCAATTTAAATTCTACATCAATTTAATCATTTTATGCATATGATGGGGTTGTAGTTCATGAAACATGATGTCCTTTAATAAAATGAGTTTGTTAGAAAAGCTGCTACCGGACTCCTTGTGCCTCTAAAAAGGAAATTGACTCCAGGACTTCTGGAGAATATGAAGGTGTATATAGAAGGTGCTGTTTTCATGTAAATGAAAATCTCTAAATTAGAGATTGAGTCATAACCAGACATTGTGTGCCACAGGTGATATGCAGAGCCCTTTCTGTGGGCATGCAAGCCATCACTCCAGCTCAGCTCAGCTCCACCGCACATGGACATGTGCTTCCCGCCAGCTGGTCTTCAGGTTTCCGCTGTGCATGCATGGGGGTGCATGAGGGGAGGCACAGGCACAGGAGCAGGGAAGATGCATGGGAGATGCATGTACATGCGCAGATGTGTGTGCAAGTTCAGGGCGGTATGCATGTGTGGAGATGCACACACATTGCATTTTGGGGATGCAAATATGTGTGCGCTTTGGGCACTCGGTGCCAAAAAGGTTAGCCATCACTAGACAATATCTAGAGTTTCCCAAATCTTATCACTAAACTTTGAGATCAGATTTTCAATTTTTGGATTTATGTTTGCCTTTGTAAAAAAAAACAAAGTCCCCAAATTAGTATATTAAAAAAATTGTCCTTGGTTCTCTGACAATATTATATGTTCGTTGCCATGCTTCCTGTAGGACTTGAAAGCCAAATTAACAAATAGGGAAAAAAGAAAAGTCTATTCTTGCAATAAAACTTTATTTTCTCAACTCATGCTTGTTAAATAAAACACAATGACTAGTGTCATACAATTCATTAAGGCACAATCCAGTAGCTTTTATATCACAGTTGCTGGAACATGAAATCAATGTGCAACCATACTATGGCTTACTGTACCATGCAAATCTGTCAATTTAATTTTTAGTATATGGGTGCATGAGAAAACAGAAATGTGCACACAAAAGTCAAGCTCAACAATGGATAGAAAAGAAAGGATTTTTGTCATTTTGCTGGGGAAAACAACTCATGAAGACTGAATCTATATCTTGTGCTGAAATATTGACATATCCAAACATACAATTTCTTAGATTTGGGCTTAATGGGACATGTGAACCTAACCACTATGGTTTTTAAATTGTGGTTTATGGGTTACCATTGTGGTTTATTCAACAGACACAGATAAAAGTATGTCTTCATGTGATATGTAAAACAAATCACCATGCTACAGAGAAAAGTTCTAATGACATTCTGACAGGTTTCAATTATTTTTAAAATTGCTTCCAAAGTTGATCTGTCTTTTTGACTTACCTAGTTATCAAACTCATGCAAATAGAGTGCCTTAAACTTTTATGCAATGTGTTCGTTCCCAACAAAAATATATTGCTTTTTCTACCAATATTACCACACTTTCTCAGACATAGTATTTTGGTTTGGGAAGAGTTATAACATGGATTCCTCCAGATAGTATAATACCATTCATATTCATGGAATGAGAGGTCAACTCAATTTCTTTTTTATCAGTCTACTTTTTCATCTTTCAAGTTCTTAGTATAGTGAGGGTAAAAATTGTGCCTGTCCTTGACCATAATAAAGTGTGAACTTCTTACATAAATGACTTAAAAGAGGAAACTTAGAAGCAA
Source organism: Laticauda colubrina (assembly GCA_015471245.1). Classification (NCBI taxonomy): domain Eukaryota; kingdom Metazoa; phylum Chordata; class Lepidosauria; order Squamata; family Elapidae; genus Laticauda; species Laticauda colubrina. The sequence goes on from BLBF01000006.1 coordinate 34,795,003, forward strand.
ATTCTGGCCTTCAATCTGCTTTTATAAATAGGACCAGCTTTTTATGAATTATCCCTGCCCTCAACCACATTTAACAAAAAAACAACCCCCCCCCCCAGTTCCCTTTTTGGATAATCAGTGTTTTCCTTGTGAACCCAATTACCTACTCACTAAAAATAACTTTGTTTAGCCACAGAAATAGCTAACAGTACTGGAAGTTCAGACTGCAAAGCATTGTTCAACAAAATGTTATCCAAACAAAGTAAGGAATGCCTAACATAACTCTAATGCATCAAGGAAAACAATTTTGTTTCTGTGGGAGTCCAGATGACACCACAGACAAATGTTTCAGATGTTAAAATGGTATGTTTAACATTAAATACTGTATATATGTGACATTTAATATAAAATTACAAGTCTTTATCTTTTAATTCCCACAGTATATACAAATATTTCTGCTACATTAAGTATTTATTAATGAGTCAGCATTTCATGGACCAATAGCTCTGAATTCCTTGTAATATTCTCCATACTGCATAACCCTTTATCTGCCAAATAATAAGGGTATTGTGTTAAAAATACCATCAACATCTCTCAGAAACCATCGGCATACAGATTACATCGACATACAAGGGAAAATATCCATAATGTTGTAAAGAATGATCATTTGAGATTGTGACTCCAAACCCATTGACCCCCTTTAATAGAATGGAAAATTGAACTTACCTAAAATATATCATTCAGCCTCTTCCATCTTACCTTAGCATTAATTCAATTTTACATTACTGTTACTTTTTACCTTCCAGAAATGAAAGAACGCTGTAAGGTCAGTAAGATAACCTCAAGATTCTCAAAATTCTGTGGTTTCTGAAGACTATTTTTGTTTGTCCAGAAAATAAATATCAAAATTCAGATTGTATATAGTCATTGAAAAAAGAACTCTCCTTCACAGAAATGGAAAATAGTGTTTGACAGCAAGAAATCTCTGATCCAAATTTCAGCTTTGCTAAGAACTCACTGGGTCTCTTGCAAAAAAAAAAAAAAGATTACTTCTCAGGGCTCTACTGACATATGAATTAAAATCTTTAGAACAATTATCATCCTGCATGACTTAGTATGGCCAATTAGGACCACTCAAATTGTTTTGTAAATTAAAGTGTGTACCTGACCAACAATCTCAAACAATGATACTAAAAATACTTATTTTTATATGTTCATAACCAGAATAATAGAATATATACTGTACATATATACAAAATAGCATGAGGGTGGTATGATCTTAGTAGAAAATACCATATAATTAAGTAAAGTCATATTCAACAGAGGGTTGATAAACAGAAATTGTTTCAGAAATGGAGTTCCTGAATTTGACAACATTTAAACGATTTAAAACTGAGTTTTTAGAAGTTTGTTCAAAGCTCATCAATCTCTTTTTCATTTTACAAACAAAAAATAATTACTTACTGCTTTTCTTGGGAGTTAATTTAAAGGTAAATTTTTGAAGAGGGTACACTTTTATCTTCTTTGAAAGAATAAGGATTGCAGTGGATGAGACAATAATTGTTTCTGCCCCTCCCAACACACCTGGGTTGTAGTTGTGATACATTTGTTAATTTTAAAATTAATTTTACAGAATTTATAACATGTCCAATCCTGAAAGGCTAGATGGGTACACAACATTAAGAAAAATAAAACATGATAATAAATAGTAAATAGATCAAAATAAAATCACAAAAGCAAAGAGAACATAGCTTTTTTGTTTATGACACCATGTTATGCTAAGAGAGTATTGATCTGCAATATTTCCTCCCTCAAAATGATAGGATGCTATGCCATCAATTTTCAGTTTCTAGATATGCAAAAATAAACAAATAAGCAAAACTAATGCAGGTTCAGCACTGCAAATAGTCCTCAGTTTGTCCACCTCTCTATTACCAAATCAGAAATAAATGTAAACTATATTCTGATTAAATCTAGGAAGAATTAGGAATTGGGACAATTCAAAATTAATGAAACTAGAAACCAAAAAAAGGTGAAAAGTTAGCTTAACTGTGAGTTAAGTGTACAAAAAAGAATAGATGCACTTCTAATATGTATCTACCTCTCTGACCCCTGACTGGACTATTTAGCAGGAGATCTCAACAGTTATCTTCTCGCTATGGAATTTATTCTTTGGAGAGATGGTCTACTGTTTCTTCAATGAAAAAAAATTCTCCCTGGCTTTAAATATTTTTTTCTACATTTCTTTAATATTTTGATTTAAATAGTTTTGTCTTTTTAAAATTTGCTTAATTCTCTGGTATATCTCTCAGATGCTTAATGGATTACTTTAACTGGTGGCTTGTAGAATCACAGAAAGGCAGTAGTGGAGCACTATGCCAGAAGCCACCAAAAGTACTCTCAATGCAGGAATTCAAATTAAACTCTCTTTGAAATCTGGCTATCAATATTCATTTGGTTCTACTGTAGTCATATTTAGTTATTTTTAGTTGTACTTGTTTTTGTGATAGGAAGGAGTATGGGCAACTTGATTTTTTTATAAATCTTATGGATATAACATAATTCCTCCCCTTCTGTATTGCTGGGGTTGCTGGAAGGGAGATGTCTATAATCTCTAGATAATTACAGGTGGTATAGTTCTACTATGTAATAACTTTAAATATTTTAGAAATAAAAGATACTTGGTGAAAAATGAGCACATATTCAAACTCTTTGTATATTGCAAAGGATAAGGCAAGTATCAGACAACATTAAAACACAAAAAGTATTCCAATTCTACTCAAAGAACAGGCAGCATACTGTAGGTCATATATTGGATACGAAGAAATTTTTTTGTTTAATCTACAATATATACAGGAGAGGTGACTTTATTCTAGACAAGTGGTGGCCAACCTTGATGGGCTTCTGTGCTGAAAATTGTGCGCACATTCACACACATGTGCTTACATGCCAGCACCCAGAAGGCAATGTGCACAGCCCAGTGGTGGGATTCAAATTTTTTTACCAGTTCTGTGGGCGTAGCTTGGTGGGCTTGGTGGGCATGGCATGGTGGGCATGGCAGGGGGAGGATACTGTAAAATCTCCAATTTCTCCCCATCCCCCTAACCTGCTTTCCAGCTCCGTTCTCCTGTGCAGAGCAACAAAAGAAGACCCAGCAAATCAGTTGGGACTTGGAAGGCAGAGAATAGATGGGGGCTGGGCCAGTCAGAGGTGGTATTCAAAATTTCTCTACTGGTTCTCCGAACTAGTCAAAATTTCCACTACCGGTTCTTCAGTACTGGTCAGAACGTGCTGAATAGTACCTCTGGCACAGCCCTCCCATGCCCCCTATGCAAGCATGTGTGATCCCCCATACTCCCTTTTCCGCACTGCACATCGGTGCACTTCCCAATTTATATTTGGCCTCCCAGAGCTCTAGGGAAGCCTCTTCAGCCTTTGGAAGTCGAAAAATGGGCCCGTTTTGTCAGTATTTCCAGAAATACTGTATTCCCAAAATACACACGTGTCATAGGTTTACCATCACGGTTCTAGATTAAAACTGGAGAAAGGCAGGGAAGGTTGTAAATTCTTCTGTAATTCTCCCTGGCTTCACACCGACCTGTATTCTCCTTATCTCAGTTTCTTGCTTGAGCTTGTGCATGGGCTCCTAGATCCTCTCTACCCACATGGCACTTACTATGGTATCTCTGTGCTCATTGCCTACTACTCCACTCACTTCCCACTTAACAAACCACGAGTCTTAGGATTACAAAGGCGATTGGAATTTTTGTCTCTAAATAACGCAGTCACAGGATATCATGCTTGAAGACCACAGTGGCAATCCTGTTCTTAATAATTGTTGAACCTAAGGATTACCTGTACTACCAACTCAGAATAGGAATAATTTTGATCTATTTCAAATTATTCCTCCTATCTAAAAATATCAATCCCAATCAATAACTCATCAGTACAATTCTTTAACCCCAACCTCTGGGCTGCAGCCCATTAGTGGGCTCTTTAGCTGTTCAAGCTGTTTGTTTCTAAAATACTGCTAAACTTTTGTGAAGATATGTTTCAGTAGCAATGCTAGCCACATTTTAGACTTTTAACATTTGATAGTCTGTCATCATACAGTGTCCTTTAGTTTGAGTTTGTTTCTTGTGATATGTAAGATAAGTATTCTTTTAAAAATTTAAAGCTACACTAATGCCCTATTTAGCCTCCAGATGAACTAAGACACTACTCGAATATTAAGTAAAACTTATATAATATAAAATTGGCTAATAAATTATTGTGCACACATCTTAAAATTGGTAAGGATGACAAGCAGTGTCTCATAACTTATCACACAACAAATACTCATTTATTTATAAAGAAATTGAAATAAATTTGTTTTATATTCATAAAAATATTCAAGTTCAGGTTCATCAATAATCTATGTTTTCTATTGTAGATGAGGATTAAAAATATATTCAACTGGGTGGGATTCTTCCATTCATGTTAAAAATTTCCAATCCATATGCCACTTATTTCCACCTCATTTCTAAGAAATTCATGCATAATTGATTTTTTTTTCAAAAAATGGAATCCAAGTGTTTTAAAATATAAATATATTACAAATGTAACCTTTATATTCATGTCTCCCTGTCTATGTAGATGTATGTGCATAGAGGTGTATAAATATGTATATATATATTTGTGTGTGTGTGTGTGTATCTGTGGGTATATATATGTGTGTGGGGGTATGTGTGCATGCATGCTTATGTGTGTGTGAATGTATATGTAAGCACTTGAACACACAGGTGCTTATAGTGTCTATATATCCTGACACACTATTACCAAGTATACACAAAATTGTGAAGTTTTAGACCAGGCCTGTCAAACTGGTGGCCCGCGAACCAGATACAGTCTGTGCAGGCCATGCCTATCCCAGCTCCACAAAGGCAAAAAACATCCCAATACGATATGGCCCAAAATGCGATCAGGTTTGACACCTCTGTTTTAGACACTTTTATAACATTAGCTTCAATTTAAGTAAAGAATGGACTAATGTTACTTTTACTGGCAAAAATAAAGTACAAGCATTTCAAGCAATTATATATGTACACGTTTAAAGAATTAACCAAGTTAACTTAATTAAGTACACCATCTCAGGTCTTACACAGCTTAATGAGTAATAATTGTTTAAAAGTACCAAATTTAATTACAGTATCAGAATATTAAGCAAAGCCACAAAATCTGTTGGAATCATGTTAGAGGTCTAATTTAATCACGTGGTTTCAGCGTCTCTGGAACTCTTTAATTTTCTGGCTTTGTTTTTTGAATAGGGAATATTCAGAAAGCCTTGCTCTCTATGAACATTTTCATTTATCCTCCAAGTTCAGTTTGTGGTTTAAACAAACTTCATACCACACGCATTACAATGCAGAAGTACTCTGCTTTGAACATTCTTTTTCTCCTAAAGCTCTTATTGCATTGCTAATGGAAAACTAGGGGTGGGATTCAAGTTTAACAACCGGTTTGTGGGCGTGGCCTAATTTGTGGGTGTGGCTTGGCATTCATGTGACTGGAGTGGGTATAGTTAGGTGATCATGTGATGGGGTGGGTGTGGCTAGGTGGCCATGTGACTAGGAAATCAAATATAAGCGGTCCTCGCTTAATGGCCAGTTGTTTAGCAAGTGTTTCAATTTATGACTGACCTCCCCAGAGCTACTTGACTTGTTTTTGGAGTTTTGACAGATAGACAGACACACACACACTTATGACCAGTTACAACATCCCACACAGTCATGTGACTGAGCTTTTCTATGTTTTTTGCCAGTTTCCAACAATTCCTTCTGGTTTCCAGTTAAAAATGCCCATTGGAGAAAAGGGACTTTTTTAACAACCAGTGTTTGCTTAATGACAAGGTTCACTTCACGACCATTGTGTTTGCCTAACCCGGGTCTGCAACCTTAAACACTCAAAGAGCCATTTTTCTATTTTCTTTTAAACATATATCTCTCTTTTTTTTTCTTTCTCCCCCTCTCATCTTTCTCTGTCATCTATTTCTTTCTCCCTCTCTCTCTTTCTCATCTCTCTGTCTCACTTCTCTCTCTCTTTCTCATCTCTTTTTCATTCTCCCTCTCCCTCTCTCATCTGTTTCTTTCTCTTTCTCATCTCTTTTTCATTCTCACTCTCCCTCTTTCTCATCTCTCTGTTTCTTATCTCTTTCGCTCTCTCATCTCTCCCTCTCCCTCTTCTCTCTCTCTCTTTCCCTCCCTTCCTCCCCCTCTCCCTCTCTCTGTCCCTGGGGAAGAAAAGGAACATCTGAACTGGTGTTGGGTGGTGGAAATCTGATGAGCCAGTACTGAAGACCAGGTGCCTGGCAGGGAGTGGGACAACCCCCCAGTCTCCCAAAAAATAACGCCTCTGGTGAGAAGTCAGAGAAACGCATTGAGAGAAAACTTGGTGGGTGTCAGAGGGGTGGCGAGTGCTTCACAGCTCCTGAGGGGGTTGAGCCTCCCTGCTCCCAACATCTTCACATGAGGCCATCGCTGGCAGCTGCTTCCTGCTTCGCCGCAGTCGTGCTAACAGCATTCAACCTGGCTGCTTCCCTCCTCCTTCTCAGGCATACACACAGAGCAAACACTCACAAATCTCATGGTGCTGGAGGCAGCCCATGTGCTGACTCCTTGCACAAGATCCTCCCAGTGCCGTGTGTGCACACTCTACCCAAGAAGGAGGAGAAGAGTTGCCAAAGTTTTCTTCCTTCCCTTCGCACTGCAGCTGCTTGGAAGGCAGTTCCTGTGGCTGTCCATTTATGGTCCCTCCTCACCACCACTCCCACGTTGAGGTACCTTAAAGGGACAGGCTGCAGCAGCTGCCTTCGTGCTGCAAAGGAAGAAAGAAAAGTTCAGTAACTCTCCTCCTCCTCCTCAGACATACACACACACAGAGAGAGAGCATCATGGCATCGGAGGAACTCGCCCATGCACAGAAAGTCCCATTCCTCATGTGAATGCCTGAGAAGGAGAAGACTTGCCAAGTTTTTCTTCCTCCCTCTCCTGACACATTGGTCAGGCAGGTAAGCAGTGTCATGTGGGCAAGTGTCCTCCTAGCCAGTGCAGCCATGGGGCTCCGACTTCATACAAATGCAAGTTTGCAGACACCTCAGGATCCCAGGCTTTGGCTGTAATAACTGCAGACAGCCGTCCCTACCATACGCTTCCTCCTCCGGCCACCCCATGTGAGGCAGGAGGCCCGACAGAAAGCTCCTGGCCCAAAGACACAACCCTCCATGATGGAGCCTTTCCCAGGGAACAAAGCAAGAACTTACTGATCCATCCTGAAGAGGAGCTTCAGATTGGCGGCAGTGGCACTTTGGGAGGACGGCCCTCGGGGCCTGGGAAACCATCTTGTGCAGCACAGCAAAATTTACTTTAGCAACCGGGAGTTGCTGCTTTGGGTTATGCAAGCCCCCTGGAAAATGGCTCTGAGTGGAAGAGAGGAACAGGATTCAACCTGGCTGCTGCTCTGCTGCCCAGAGCTGTTTCATGTTGGGGACTTGCAGAACCCAAAGCAGTAACTACCAGTTGCTAAAGTAAATTTTGCTGTCTCTAGCAGAGTATGTTATCTCTAACAGCACATTCTGCTCTGCTAGAAAGAAGTTTCCTGAAGATGGGCTCCAGCCCAAGTCTGAAAGCTCGGAGGACTACCTCCCAGTGGCGAACCCAGATTGGATCCTGTAATTGAAATGTATTTGGTAAAAATATAATAAAATTGGGTCACATGAAAATGAGAACAAAATATCTGAATTTGGGATCTCAAACACAGATTTGTACACTGTAGAAAGAAAGTATATTGCTGAAACAGTAACTCTTAATGAAAAATCAGAGAGAGCATTGTTTCAGAACTGTAAATCTTTGTTGTTTATGTAACTGCTACTCAGAGTAGGAAAAATAAACAATATAAACTTGAATCCTTAGTATAGATAATGCTAATAGATTTTAACAATGAACAACTAGACTGTTCCACCTTTTCTGCTGCTACTGCTACCTTTTGCTGACTTCCCAGAGTACCCCAAAATATGCAAATTATCTCAATGTGCTGAAATTAAAATTCAAAATGTTCTTCTTAAGTTAAAGAAACATGCAATAAGTAACAGAATGAAATTTAACAGAAAATTAATTGTACAATTACAGAACCAGGAAGATGAATGCCTAACTCTCTGTACAGATAGTCCTCAACTTACAATAGTATGTTTAGTGACTGCTCAAACTTTCAATGGCACTTTCATAATCATTTTCATTATGAATTTGGTACAGACACTAGCAAATTAAATTCCCATCTGTAGTTTTAGGCCATCTTACCATCTAGATATCTTTATTGTACATTTTAAACATGCAATGCAGTTGGGAGAAACTTGAACCCTATGAAATTCCTAAATTCCTAAAGTGAAATCTGATTAGCAAATCTCCCTGTTAACCTCCTTATTTGCCACAATAACTGTCCTTTTGACTGCAATTCTATTTTTAAGGAGATCAACTTCAATTGAGCAAACTATCACCCAATTATTCAACTGAGCATTGTTAGACAGCTGTGTATCAGACATCTCTATGTGAAACTTAAGTGTTGGTTGAGAAGTGACCAAGACTCACATCACAATGTGACAACATTACATCAACTGATTTGTTATATTGGATCATCTAGCAGAATGTTTGTTATTCATGAGGAGCTCTGTATGAGACTTTGTATATGAAAGGGGGGAGAGAGGGAGAGGGAGAAGAGAGAGAGAGAGAGAGAGAAAGAGAGAGAGAGAGAGAGAGAGAGAGAGAGAGAGAGAGAGAGAGAGAGA
>BLBF01000006.1:34803806-34841145 GCA_015471245.1 Laticauda colubrina
AGAGAGAGAGAGAGAGAGAGAGAGAGAGAGAGAGAGAGAGAGAGAGACTGTAGGAGGATATTACCAGAGAATATACACCAATCAATAATGCATTTACAGCCGGTCTCAGATTTTTGTACTGCAGAGATTGCAAGCTCTAGTTATATTATCTTCTTAACAAAGACATAAATTAATTATTTGAAAATAAAAACTAACCATTGTATCAATTTTACAGCACAAGTCAAACAATCAAATTGAAGAAATTAAACATTTAGATATTTGGACATATATTTTAATTCATCCGGAATTGAAGCATCAATTCTGTGACAATCTATTTCATTCCAAAAATACTTTTGATGTCAATTTTTTGTGAATCACTCTGGTAATGACTTTGTACTGGCAGCATTTACTTTACAGCTAAGGTTCTAAGACTTTTGACATATAAAATACAGCTTTCCACATATAAATGAGTATAAATTTAATAAATAAATAGTATCATTTTATTGAACATTCTTAAGAGCCATACTTCATAATCCTCATAGCATGCTAACAGCACTCTTCAACTGGAAATTTATTTCAGTGGGTTTTGCATAAAAACTACTACCTGAAATATTGGCTAAAACTAGTTTTAAGAGGTGTTCTCTGCCTAATCTTTGCAGATAAACATGTATAGTTATGGATCTGAAAGAATGTGGCTCCTCAGCAGAATTCTTGAGAATACTTAGGTCTGAAAAATATATACAAGAGTACTTAATTTGGACTTGGAGAAGGCTATAGTCAATACACTGAAGTATTGGAATTACCATCTATAAAATACACCTATTTTTTCCAATAGAACCTTTGTTCCATGCAGATTTGAAGTTCACAGAATGTTTTACTTAAATGGTACTAAATGGGAAATATAGTAATGTTCCATATACAAAATGCCTGTGCCAAGCTTGAATGTTGCAACTGAGAAAAATGTCCATGTATTGTTGCAAAGTCTACTGTATTTTATCTGGACGACTATTATAACCCCCTTTCTTACTTAATGCATAGGGTGGGAAACATGGATGTGCATTTTGCAAAACTCACTAAATTGTAACTGTGTTTAAAAATACTGGGTCCTCACATGATTATCTTATCAAGATTTTAAAGTCCCATAACAAGATCATGTGACATTTTGGACTAAGATTATACAAATATTATGCGATTGGTCACCAAGTAAGATTTCAAACATTTTGAAATGTTTTCAAAGAGCTATCAGTACAATCATGCAACACTGTCAAGCAACAAATCACCCAATAAAGATCCATTTTTGATTATTATAATAGCAAATGCTTTGACCATAGAAAGAATCACAAATATACTACAATATTTAATTATGATTTATTTATCTTTTCCCATGCCAATCAATAATTTTATATAGAGGTAATTTTACCCCATATCTACTTATTGCAGTACCTGAAGAATTTTTTAAAAGCATTAATAAAGGACAAAGATAGAGAACTCTAATAATACTTCAATGGCAAAAAAGTTGAATACATTTGTGTGAAATAAAAGATATTATTTGGAAAATTGTTTGGAAAATCAAAACAAATGAGGAATAACTCTGCTATGCTTGTAAACACATATGAAGGCCAAGGACTAATTGTGCTTTTCAGGAAATAATATATTGTAAGGCAAGGGACCCCATATTACTCTTGGTGAATAATCAAGAATGAATTTCTCTAAATCATGGCTTTTCAAGTAGTACATTTTCCACATCAAACTTTGTTTTCTTTTTTAAAAATAAAAACAACATAATGGAAAAGTTCCATGTGTACAAATCTTAGCAGGAAGAAAACCCTTCACAAATGTGTCATAACATCATTCATTGTATCGTTTTTCTTGGAAAGGCCTTATGAATGCTCTGCACTCTCCATATAGAAAACAGTATCAGTATATAACTTGACACCAATCCATCAATTAAACTGAACAGCTATATCTCTTATTCTAGAAGTCATAAATGTGCTGCCATCTAAACCATGGATGTTTTTTGTCTACATGCTATGTTGCATTGTTTTTATCAGACAATTATTTCATTGGCAAGATGCTAAGATAGAGGCACAAAAGGAAATGGACAATTCCCAAGAAAAACAAAAACAGCAATAAAATTGTTGCTGGAATACTTGATGCTCCAGTATGTTCTGAAGTGCCTTAGTCATGGAATTTGTAGTCAGTAATTCTAAATAGAACTTGTAAGGTTGGCTCAGTAGTTGCCAGATAATCTTATAAAGGAAGCCTTGTCAATCCACACTATTTTCTTTAAATATAATAAATAATTATATCCTTTCTACAGCTGTACTACAAACTAAGACATAACAGAAATATAAATAGTTTGCAAATATTGAACTGCATCCCAAACCAATTTACTTTCCTTACTTATAAAATTTATTATTATTATTATTAACAATAATAATAAAAACCTTTTACTTACCTTTTACCTTTATTTGTACATTTGAGTAGTAACACTACTTTAAACTTTGTTTATCCTTAGTTTTCAGATTTCTCTTTGAAGACTTTATTTTCACATTGACTTTGCCTTTATTTATGTGTGTCTAACTTCTGTCCTGTTTTCAAGCAATAGTTTATGAAAATGTCTTTGAGAGACAGGAGGAAGAGAAGGAAAAGAAGCAAACTAGGCAATAGTCAGATAAGAGGCTGCTTAACCCACAGAACCAATGGAGCTGTGGGTAACTTCTAGAAGGTACCCTCCCGAGTTTGTTTGTGGGTAAAGGGGGGAAGAGATTTACTTTCTGACTTCAACTATTTTTTTAATGTAACTACAATAAACATAGTATTAATATTCATCACTGGTGCTTTTTAATCTGGACTTCCTCTGGAGGGGCAACATATGTTTAAACTTCTTCCATCTAGTGCAGATTTCTGCATAAATTATGTCCTTGCCTATTTTGCCATTTTGCTAAGGATACTTCAAGATACTAGTAGGAATGGATTTCATATAACTTTTTTTAATTTTAATTTTTCATTAAAATACATATGAAATATATTTTAGATTATGCATTCACCTGGTGTATGAAATAACTCTCTTGTGGAAGAGTCATATGTACATATATTGGGCTATGTACAGAATAGAATGCCAGTTACATGTGGAGTAACAGAAAGGAGTTGGGCTTCTTGGCCCATCACATCATTTATTTTCAATACATATGTGGTATAATTTTTTTTTAACACAGCTTTCTTAAGCCTGCCAAGATGTACAGGGTATACTTGAGAATGCTTCCTATCAGTCTAAACCTATTATATAGTAGTAGTAGTAATAGTAGTAATACAGCATTCCTTTATCCAGCAGATCTGTTGTAATTGTACAATGCTTTCTGAAATTCCAATGCTTTTTACCAGAAAACATACATGTACTTTGTGTGATTATTTATATCATTGTGTTCTTCATTGGGAAAGAAGAGTTCAGTCTTACACAGCATTGTAACAGAAGTAAAAATTTGGAACTAGGGCTTCCAAAGTTAAGCAGTGTATCCATGTTGAACTCAGACTTTAATAGCAACAGCACTTTGACTTATAGTATACCAATCCATAGTGCTTCATAGCACTTTCTAAGCTATTGTCAGCAAATAGTGGCTTTCTAAGCTATATTGTCAGCAAATTGCCAACAATCTGGGTCCTCATTTTTATCCACCCTGGAAGGATTGAAGATTGGTCAGGATCAAACTCCTGGCAATGGGCAAAATAAGCAATTCTGCATTCTAACCACTGTGCCACAACATCTCCTCTTTAAATATGTCAGACATTCCCTACTGCTCCTTGAAAACTGCTCCAAAAGAAAGAAGATCCTTTTAGTAAAGAAAGTACTGCCATAAATAAAAAACGATTAGAAAGGAACGCTAAAGAATGTCTACTCTTCTTTCTGAAACTAGATGGTAGTGCTAAAAGTCATATAACATTAACATTGATTTCTACCAATACCATCAATTATGTGGATCCAAAGATAATAACATCCAGATGTTATTTTCTTTAAAAACAATTCTTGATGAAACATACTGCATAAAGCCATTGCAAAAGATAATTTAAAATTAATGTGTAATTACCTATTTCATATTCTAAGCCACCGTCATTCTGAAGTGAATATGCAAATTCATTGATTTTGAGAAGATATCTTCTGTTGTCAGACATTCTGCTTATGCACATCGATTATTTTGTTACAAGGTCCAAGATTATGGTGCTTCAAACAGTTTGTGGATTTTAAAGGACCAGAATTGTAGTGATTTAACTATAATGTAATGCTGCATTTTATGTGTGGGAAACTGTGCTGCTGCTTTCATAGCAACTGCTCATAATACCAAGATCTTAGCAATAACAAAAAAGTGAACCAAAATTATGATTCAGTTCATGCATACATCTAAACACAATAATCAGAGGTGGTATTCAGCAGGTTCTGATCAGTTTGGAGAACTGGTAACGCAAATTTTGAGTAGTTCGGAGAACTGGCAAATGCTACCTCTGATCAGAGATTTTACAGTATCCTTCCCCTGCAACGTCCACCAAGCCATACCAAGCCACACAACAGAATCGGTAGTAAAATAATTTGAATCCTACCACTGACAATAACCATATAAAGTGACATACGCAATCTTTGTTATGTGAAAAAAACCTCCAATATTTAGTCAGAATCATTTTGTTTTATGTTCCATTCTTAGTTTTTTTAAATAGAAATGTTTCTAAAGAAAGATATGATGAAAACAGAGAAATATTTGATCAAATAAAGTTTTACTTGAAGAGCCAAAATGTACCCCTCCTTCAAATCCTCTTGCTCTAATTTCTCAGAAGAATCTGTGTCTAATATTATAATACCTCATTTATCACTATAATGTTGCTTTGGCCTGCCTTTTATATATATTAAGACTATAAATTTAGTCCCTACCGCCAGATCTCTGCATCCAGATTTGACACAGCAAAGAGGGTTACCTTGGATTCTATCTATGGCCCTCTTTCCAAGCCAGTATTATTAGAACAATTATGTAACTAGCATATTGCAGATGAACTTAGCACATTTGTACTGGATGTAGAATTTCTTGGCTTTCTTAAGACACTTGGAAAATTAAAATATAATTATAAATCAATGATGTGGTCACATTTGGAATGCTATGTACTGTTTCACTAGGCCATCTTAAAAAAAAAAAGACAGAGTTGGAAAAGGTACAGAAAAATTAAAATTAAAATAGTTTTCCTGTATGAAAGAGGCTACAGCTTTTAATGCCTTTCAATTTACCGGTAAAAATAAAGACAAGAAAGAATGTGCAAAATGTGGAGAAAATTTTGTTTCATATGATATAAAACTAGAATTCGGATTTTGTGATTATTTGTTTTTCTTCTAAGCAGCAGCCAAAGACAGAATTAAACAGAATTAAGATTGAGGCATTTTCACTTTTCCTACACTACATATCAAACCAAAATGTCCTTTCTATTTTATAAAAATTGGAATAAGATGCATAATCAACATAAAGTATTTACCCTATTTCACCCCTACTCTTCATAAAAAGAGAAATCTGTAAAGTCAAAGTTGTTTTATTGAATCAAACTTGTTGAATGAGTTAATTGTCATATTAAATTAACTGTTTAAATTATTCTGGCTCTCTTCCTTTCAAATTCCAATGTACCTACATAATGGAAATATTGACCTTGGATTCTGGTTTCTTTAACATCACAAATATGAAGATTATGATTAGAGACTTCACCAGTTGACAAAGAGAAGGAACAGAGGAATGTGAAGTTTTAAGAAAGAACACAGATTTATTTAAATAAAATTAAAAGTAAATATTTAATTCCAGTGACATTACATTACTTACACTATTATAAATACTAGTCTGTTACAAGTAAAAATATGCTTGCTTTCCAAAACATTATCATTTGGCTAAAATGTAATTCCTAAATTAAATTTGGCATATAAATTTTAGCCTGGAAGCAATTCCTTCCTATGAATAAATTAAGAGTTGCTAAACCTGATATCATTAACAGATAGATTATTTATATCCAACAGGCTTTTATACTTATATCTGAATTGGCAACAACTATTATAGCTCAAGGTCAATATAGCAGTCACACTTGGAATAGAGACTATGACTATTTTAATCAGCTATGCTAATAGATAGCAACTTCTCCGTATTAGGACCTTCTTCCTTCTAGTAATATACAAAGGGCAGAATAAGCAGCCTTTTGATGATTACATTCTATAGTATTATAGTTCTTTGAGGAGCTTTATAAACATATAAACATATAAGCTTTATAAACTTTATAAACATAAATTATAAAACATAATTTATAATATATACTTGCCAATAAAAACATTTGAAGAGCCATATTTGGGTGGTCATCATAGGCATAAGAAATACTATATAGAGATGTAGATATCTTCAGGGCCAAGAAAAAGAATTTTTGGCATTAAATAAATTAAACACTCTATATTGGCACCTAAAAAAGGAGAAACAAAGCAAACTTGTCCTTGGTTAAAGTTCTGTTCCTTTCTCACTAAATATTTTTATGTAAGTCTATTTCTACAGTTTTATCAGCCTGCAGTAGAAAGAAAAAAAATACACTATGGTATGTGTTCCCTTCCCACTTCTCTACAGAATCCAAATGCACAATCTAATCACATAGGCAACATCAACCATATGATGTTCTCTTTCATGATATTTTATTACATTTTCACCACACTCCTGCTGTCGCTTGTCTGGTTGCTAGGCTGAAAGATCATGTTTAAAGAAAAGTTGAAATCAGGATTTCCAGAGGAGGAATCCAGGGTTGTGACTGATGATATCTTCATGGCTCTCAGATTAGAAATAATAGACAAATGCATAATATACCCTAACATATAGAATTCTGTCATAGAGGGAGGGGGTATGGTGACACAGTAGTTTAATGATGGCCGGCAATGGCCATCAATGGCCAGCAATGGTCTACACTTCAGCAGTTCAGCCTGGCTCTGCAAGATGGGGTGAGCACCTCCACTGGCTCCTGCCAACCCAGCAATTCAAAAGCATGCAATGTTGCAAGTAAATAATAGATATCACTTCAGTGAGGAAACCTAGCTGCGTTTGTGTGTGCGGAAAGTGGGTGCTGTACCTGGCTGGACACACGGCAACAACATGCAAGGCAAGGCAAGACCAGCAGAGAAGCCTGGAAGAGTCAGCAACCCGAGCACTAGTCAGCTGGTGGAAGCAAGTTTGCCCATTGTGGGGCATGAAGGATAAGCACACAAGGATTCTTTTGAAAAATGGAATCTGGGGTTAATATCAACAATGATGTTTGCTTATATTTTGGATTGGGTCCAAATGATGTTTTGGAAAATAACAGAAGAAGAAGAAAATGTTTTTGCTGATAAAACAGAGACTGGGTTAACACTGAAAGTGCTATCTACAAATGACAGGTCACAAAAATGACATGGAAAAAGATGTTTCATTGTACATCAAAAACACTGATTGATGTTTCAAAAACAAAATGGGAATTACAAATAATAACTCAAAGTGATCTGGATAATTCTTTTATTTTGGATTTACAAAAGAGATTTGTTAAAGCTTGAATAATTCTTGTGAGTAAAGATTAAAAAGAAATGAAAAGAAATCAAGGTCTATATTACTTGTATGGACTAAACATTAAGATTGTTAGAAGTAAGAGGAAGGAGTGTAAAGTTGGCTTAGTTGATCAAGGTTAAAATAGGCATTTGTTATTTCTTGTAATCCTGAATAGATTTGTGCTGTCACCAGGAATAAAATGATGATAGTTTATGGATTTCTTTAGAGATAGATAAGAAATCAGATATGAGAAGAAGAGATCATTTGTTGTAAATTAATGCTAAATGAAAAGTTATTAAATTGTTTATATTTGTGATGAAGGTTCAAAATCACTTCTTTATATATTTTTTGCTTTCTTTATTCTTGTTTTTCTTTTTCTATTCTCTATATTTTTTCTTTGTATGTTTTCCTCTTCTTTTCTAGTTTATTTTTCTTTTAGTTTGTATCACTTTTTACTGCTGCAATTATAATATTTAATCAAATTATTTTTAAAAAAGTTAAAATCAACCAAAGCTTTACCAAAAATCTATAGATCAAATGTTAGTAATTTTAAAATAGTTTTTTCTTTCCCTTACAAATTTTTGGTTTTGGTTTAAAAATAATAGCGATGGCTTTTCAAACTGATTGTAAGTTTCAAGTGAAATGTTTATGGAGAACCTCAAGTCAAATTCATCATCAAGGTGCCTTGCTTTTAAGTTTTCCAAAGTCAGAAAAAGCAACTCTAAACAGATTTCTTGTTCTGATTCAGGACAGCAATTCTTCAACTCATCAATTTACTTTTGGCACACAAATCATGCTACTTAAATCCAGATTTCTTTGAAATCACAACCAGACATCTAGTAAGGGAAGAATGCTTAAAGAAGCAGATTGGAGCTATGTACCTGTCACTTTTAATTGTAATAATAGTAATCATGAATATGATTTTTCCCCTCAGTGATTTCTTATTAAATGCTGGTTACTTTTTTTTCATCTTCAAGATGCTAATATAAGCTTCTGTTAAAAATGTAATTCTAAGTATTTTAATTTAGAAATAGGAGGAAACAATTATTTAATTCATTTTTCTTTGATTCTATTTTTTTCCATCTTATTTAATATTCTGTTCATAGTGTCATTAAAATGGCAGGATTTGAATGCTGGGAACAAGAATTTTAAGTGAAAAAAATAAAAACAGAGTCAGCTACAATAAACCTTAAATTGAAGATAAAGAATATCTTTATAGGACAATTTTTCCCAAACAAGTACCCCAGGATATGTTGGACAAGAATTCTGGTTAATAACATCTGTACTAAGTTGGTAATTACAGGACTTATAATCAATCACATCAGGACAAAAATTAAGGTACACTGATGCTCCATCCAAACATTCTATGTTGTGAGCAGAACCGAAGTCATATTGGATGGCCCATTGAAAAGGAAGTGTGTCTCAAACTCAGTAGCTCTGCTAAATAAGAAAGTGTTCCAGTTTGTGCACAAGAGAAAAAAAAACAAGATGAGGATAGAACAATGAGGAATTGTAATAAAGTGCTGAGGTGTCAGAAACCGTGTAACTGCTTTTGCTAGATAGGGAGCCAGCATAAACCTTCAAAATATATGTGTCAATTTGAAAACAGAAAGAATGTGAGCCAAGCCCTCGTACGAGGGGGCGGACAGTTAGGGTATAAAAGGGCTGCCTGAATTTTGCTCTGTGTTCTTTCAATGCCTGAGGGAACCCGTTTCTGCAGACACGTGAATAAAACCTTGTTTTCCTTGAATCAACGAATCTTTTGGTGGTTTTTTATCTGCTTCCACCTCACAATATGAATTCTCAATTTTATTACATGCTTTCTTTTTTTTTAAACATACTAATGTAGTTTTATTAGTATTTCTGCTAACCAGTATTGTCCTGAGATAGATTCACCAAACAAAGGCATTATCTTTGACATGGTGAATATAGATAATTTTAGTAAAGATGTTATACACAAAACTGTTGTTGACATGTGTCTCCAATGCATAAGAAGGCACGTGTAAACCTCATGTAAAACAAACACTTTTTATCACCATATCAAAAATGATCCAAAGGGAAAGCTGTAGCATATGATAACAGAAATGGATTTACTGGTGGATAAAACAGTTGTTAAGAGAAAGAAAAAGCACACGAAAGGAGATATTGATTTTTCCAAGGAAAGACGATTTTCACAGTTTGGGTACCACTATGGAGAAGGCAGTGTTTGAATGCAAACCCTCATATTTCAAATTTTAAAGACAAATGGAGTAAGTCAGCTAAGTGGAATAAACCAAACCAGAAATAAAAAGCTACACACTTGCTGCCATGAATATACACAAGCGCATATATTTTAATGGCTTTCTTAAAACATTGTCTGAGACTTCTTTCAATTTTTTGGATGTTCTTTTCAAAGTGCATTAGGGTTTTTCTTATTTAAGAAAATAAATTCATTCACACAATAAACCTTTCAATTATAAACACATAATAGAAACTGCCTGAAAAGCCAAAGTGTTTTGAACTCCTTTAGTGATAATATTTAAATTTTCTTCATGAGTTTCTTGGTTGAAACTTCAGAATGTCCACTTTTTAAATTAAAGAGAGTCCATTAAAAGGGTTGAGGATTACATATCATTCAAAGTTTAATTTCAAACAATAGATGTTATTGCCATACTGTATGTGGGCTAACCCAGTGTTGGTGAACTTTTTGTGTCCTGAGTGCCAAAGCGTGCATGTGCATACTCAAAATGCAAGGCATGCCCCTGCACATGTGTATCCCCACATGCACGCTGTGCACATGTGTGCATTCCTGCATGCATGCACCCCCACAAGCATGCACCTCCCACATGCATACGTCCCATGCATGTGCCCCATCTCCACACATGTGCAGCAGAGACCAGGCCAGCTGGCTGGCAGCAGGTGCACATGCATGCATGGTGGAGCTGAGCTGGAACGATGGCGCGCATGCCCACAGAGGAGGCTCTGTGTGCCACCTGTGGCACGCATGACATAGGTTCGCCACCACTGGTGTAGCAGTTATAAAAAGTCAACAATGGCTCTTAGGGCACGAATGAAAAGAACAATCCATATGAAAATTTAATTTTATCACTATTGTTGAACAGGCAAGTCATCTTGACCAATACATATAGAACTGTATACCTTTATCAGTGCAAACTGTTATAGAGAAAGCTGCAGGAAAAACTTTGGACTCTGTATACTTCCTTTTTCCACCTGCACTTCTTTTGTGAATCCCAGTAAAAATCATGAAGATTTCTAAAGAAGTTTATAGCTTTCAGGTTCATTCCAAATGGAGATTCCTGTCCAAAAACAGGCATCCATTGCTGATGTTTGACTAATTCATAGCATAGTTCAATTATATACTAAAATGCTTGAATGGTATAAATAAAATACATGAAACAAACTGCTCCTAATCAGATCTGGCATAAAAAATGCATAAAGTGAGGTAAGTGTGACCATACCCTGCAGAAGAACAGTGGATGGCAGGGCTTCAGCACATTACTTAGACACTAAATAGTAAAAGACTAGAGATAATCTCAGGTAAACTTTCCATGAGCCACTACGTCATCCTTCCATAACTGCTTAACATTAATCATGTCAGTAGTAAGCTGATGCAATGAAGCAGGAATGTCTGATTTACAGGGTGGCAGGGCAATGTTAAGAGAACAAATATACTGCCATGTCAAGAAAGGAATCATCAAGTATAATTTAATTTCATCTTTGTGATTCACCCCAGAGAAACCAAATATTTCTATCTTCCATCACCACTGCTCTGCAATTATCTTGATGTTTACTGAGATTTATTGAGTGAAGTTATCTTTTACATTTTGATTTTCCAATTACCGTATATACTCGCATATAAGCCGATCTCGCATATAAGCCGACCCTTTAAAAACTGCCCCAAAATGAGGAATTTTGCAAATACTCGCATATAAGCCGACCTCCAAATACCATGGTGTTCAACCTGATAAAGGAAAATCTGGAGACCCATGAAAAAACATCTGGAGGTGGCGTAATTACGATGGCATAATTACCAACATTTCCCCAAGAGCTGGGAACAGGTAAATTATAACTATTTTCGAGTAGATCCCAGCACAGAAACACCCCTCCCCCAATTAACTTCGATCTGTCAGGCTATCCTGTTCTGGCGATCAACCGCTGAGCTCAACGCCCTGCAAAGATGGGCCAAGACCAAGGCTCACTGTCAGAAAGATTCTTTGGGCGCGACTTCCCTGAACAGCAGAAGTGAAGCCCAAAGGGAAAAGGCAGTGGGGCAAAAGTTGTGGCTCATCGTCCATCCAGGGAGAAAAAAGGTGCCCGACTTCGCGCGCATTTTACTTGAGGCGAGGGCTGCTAAGGGCCAGCTGATAGGGAGTGCGAGAGCCAAGAGTCTCATCACGGGAAGCCACCTCGCTAAGTCACTGCTCCGGCGCAAATCTAGGCACGGCCACCAAGAAGGAGAAGGTGGGGATTTTCCCTCCATGCAGTCATTGAACCCACCCGACTGAAATAACCGCTGGCTGAACCAGGGGATTCCGGGCCCTCCTCACCACCATATAACGGTGGTTATAAAAAAAAAAATCAGATTTATGCACGTATAAGCCGACCCCCAAATTTGAAAAAAAAAAAAGCGTTCTAAAGTCGGCTTATATGCGAGTATATACGCTATCATGCTGGCCATCACCTAAATTATAGTGTAAGAAGACACTATAGTGTATGCATCAACACATTATTATTCAGTATGCTATTATGAGATCTGGACTCTTGGTAT
This sequence comes from Laticauda colubrina, assembly GCA_015471245.1. NCBI lineage: Eukaryota > Metazoa > Chordata > Lepidosauria > Squamata > Elapidae > Laticauda > Laticauda colubrina. The sequence continues at coordinate 34,816,119 of BLBF01000006.1, forward strand.
TTATATAAAATCACATGTAGGTCATTATATATGGATTGCTGCATCTGCAATAATTAATAAAAATAAGGGGAAAATTTTGAAATATTCAACATTTCAACATTTCATGCAGTATACAAAAGGAAAATACTGCTAAATGTGTTCAGAATTTTAGAATTGTGGATACAGTGTCTAATTGGTAATTGTTCTGAATTTAACTTTCTTTTCCACATTGAAATTAAAATAAAATGGATACATTCTGAGCCAGTGACTGCCTTGGTAATGAATTAATGCAGAAATAGTAAGCGGGCAAGATAGATATTTTCTAGATAGTTCACATGTGGATGAGGTAATATGAATTCCACTATATTGGATAGGTTTCTTCTTTCCCTTGACAGAACTTCTCATTTATTTTATTCATGAATTCAGTTCTGATGATGAGGTTTTAAGAATAATCCGTTTTTTTTTTCTTCAGTTTTACAATTAGTAAGAATTAGTATGCAAACCTATCCATTTATCCAACTTTATCTCTTAGATGTTTTATTTCACAATAATACATAGCAGAACAACAGAACAGAGTTGGATCGGATCTTGGAGGTCTTCTAATCCAACCCCTTGCTCAAGCAAGAGACCCTCTACCATTTCAGACTAATGGTTGTCCAATTTGTTCTTTAAAATCTCCTCTGAAGGGAAGCCACTCCACTGACTTGTTCTAAGTATCAGGAAATTATGTCTAGATTGATTCTCTCCTTGATTAGTTTTCCATCAAATGCTTCCAGAGTAATATACATGCTCAGTATTGTGGTTTGCCGGCAGCAGGTGAGGATGCTGAGGTCTCTGATAGTGAGGACAAGGGCCTGTGTGTGATGCAGGGATGGGGCCAGGACTATTGGAGAGAGGGGTGCTGCTTTCGGAGGTTGTGGAGTCTGGCAGCAGTGATGAAGAGGACCCCGGGAAGCCTTTGCTCAGTGCACATGTGCGCAGGGCTGCTTGAGGGAAAGAGCAACTGAAGCAGCATGGGCAACTTGGGAGTAAGGCTGGAAGGTGAGGGCCCCTCCCATAAGGGATAAAAGCAGCCTTTGGGGTTGGCTTCTTTTCAGGAAGCAAAGAAATTCTTTTTATTCAGAGTTCTCATCAAAGCCCTGCTTACTCCGGTTTGTTTTTGGAAACTTCTGGCTTTGGATATTTATCTGCAATTAGTTTTTTGTTCTTGGCAGCCTTTTGCAATCTTGAAAGCGCTTCCTCTTATCTGGGACAATTAATTTTAAATGACTCTTGGCTGTGAATGCACAGAATTCACACCACAACATTAAAAGAGGTTTGCTTTTATGAACAATTTGTGTTTCTTTGATTTGAACAAGGCTTGAGTCAGAACACTCTATGTGGAACTGGCCCTAACAAAAGAAAACTTCAGTTGGTCCAGAATAAGGCTCATAGAACAATAATATTATTACAACTTCATTAGTTATCAGCATTTTTCTGGTCATGATATTACATATGACCTATAAAACTCTATGTGACTCAGTAAGACTATGACTCTACAGAACAACAGTTGTCTGTGGAATATTTCCTCTTTTTGGCATAAACTAATAGGAATAAAGAAGCCTTCTCAATTGTTCCCAAGTTTTGAAATGCTTAATCAAGATAAATAAGACTACTGTACTTTTTCTGGCTTACAAATAATGTTTATTGAAGCAGAAATGTCAGCTGAAGTGTTTGTTTGCTGACCAAACTCTTAACAAGATACATTTTTGTTTTATTATATTTTTATCTCTATTATTATTAGATGCCTTGATTGCCATTTTTGATACAATGGTATGATAAAATATAATTCAAAAATAATAACAGCTGCCTACCATTTGACAAATAAGATATACTGAGACACTCCCTTGGAGTAATCAGGGATTTTAATTTATATTCCTATGATTTTCCCAAGAACTGTAGGTAGGCTGCACTACAATGTATGACCGGGAAGTATATGTTACCACTGGAAGGCAATGTTGCTTTTCTATCTGTTTGTCTGGAATTACTTTAGTGACTGTGACAATCTACAGGTTCAAAATAAACTCACTCTGCACCTTCAATGAAAAAATAGGGAGGTATTTGAATACTCCTTTAAGTCCCTTTGATGTCCCATCATTAAGAATTTAAGCTATACATTGTAACCACTTTCAACTGTAAAAAGGAAAAATTGGGGGTTATAGTAACATCAAATGATATACTTTGCATTAAGCTTTGTATGAGAGGAGGTGAATAGTCATGGAATTGCTAGGGTATGTAAAGTTTTGTGGATGCATCCATAAATTTAATTGTGGCATGCTTTAAATTGATTAACTTGCTCATTAGCTATAGTATGAACAATGAAGTCATTCAGAATGTGTCAGACAGTTCCAATTTTAATCATGAGTTAAATAGTTTGCATTAAGCAACCCTCCTAACTTTGTTTGTTCAGTTAAAACCCATATAGAAAATATGTAGGAATTAAAACTGGCATCCTTCAAAACTTTATTGACAGAATATATTAAACACCTGGGTTAATTTATTTCTTTGACATTTTTATGCATTGTCCATCAAGGTGCACAGGAAATGTTGTTTCAAATCTAATAGTAAGAACAAAATTAAATGTTACAAATTTCATGGTAGAACAAACCCAGGAGCATGTATGTATGTATATATGTATGTGAGTGTGAGTGTGTGTATACATCAGAAAGCCTTTTACTCCTGATAATCATTCTAACTGAATATAGTTGACCAAAGTCAAGTTTTTTTTTTTTAATCTCTCATATTATATACAAACTATACAAGTGATCGAGAAGTGAAGTTTCTTGACCAATGGGACCCATAACATGCCCATCTTGCTGAAGTGGATGAGACAGGTAGCTGTGTGGGGAAATATAATCCTCAGATAACCTGGTCCATGCCATGTGTTAGGCGAGGTGTAAATACTACATAATGCTTAAGCAACTTTCCATAACTTTTGATACCTTATGGTATTTTCATTAGGCATCTTGCTGTAAGCAGGCAATTCCAATTATTGCTTTGTAATAAGGAACTACCATTTATTAGATTGTTAATTTGAATGTATATTCATTTCTAATAAATGAAATTGATTTTTGAAACTTTTACCAGAATGGAATTGCATAATGCAATAATTTTTCTGAAATTATTTCCTAGTAATAAACTTCAGTAGACTCTGCAATGTTTTATTGCATATTACTGGACTTGTGCATAGAAGCTAAAGGCAAGTGTAGAAAAATACTTTGCTGAAAAAAATCTTAGTGCTGAAACAAAAATGATTATTTCATAGCTGAATGGGGTAGACAATTGCCATATGGCAACCATGTGTTTGCGTCTCCACTCAAATCTGTTTTTATTTATTTTTGTCTTAAAGTAGCAGAGCACTGAATCACTGTATAATAAGACAATGTGGAACAATTCTATGGAACCATAAATCTGAAAAGAAAAATAATAATGAATAGAGGGTATCAGCTGAAAGACCACCAATGCCTTGGAGGGAAACAGTTCATGAGATTAAAAATGCAAAAACACATCAAAACAGAATTGTAGCTTTTCATTAAAATTAAAAAACAAAACAACTCTCAAAGACCAACTTTCTAAAAGTTCACTAAAGAGTTATCCAGAATCCATGAGCTAATGCAGACTAACTGGTGCCTTCTCCTTCTGCTCTGTCATTATCTATCAGTAATAGATGGTTTAATCCTAAAAATATATGATGCGGTTTTCACCCTAGTACTAGCTTCCAGATGGAGAGGTAAAATTCAGAATGTCATTTTGTTTGAAAAGGTTCTCTCCATGCACATTAAATTAATTAGCAGTTCTCTGTGAGATAACAGAACATAATTCTAGTAAAGAAAGTTCAAAAATTGTCATACTTTTTACATTTCCTACACACACACACACACACACACACACACACAAAGTAGTTCTATGTAACTAGTATTTTGTAGCATGTCACCTCGCATGATATTTGATTTATGGAAGTATTTCTGAATTAAATAAACTGTGCACATTAAAAACATTTTCAAAACTAACAAATTAAGAGCAAAAAAAGCAGTATTTAGAAAGATAAAGCAAATTAAATGTTTTTAAAAAGATCTTAAATGTTGTTAGAAATCCTCTGTAAGTGAGATGGGCAGTACCTAAGTTTGACTGATAGATATGAAGATAGATAGATAGATGGACAAGTACATTATATTTTAAATTTTAATCATTAAAACTAAGAAATCCAGTCTGGGAGAATGAATGAATGAATAACAATTAAGATAGTTGGAAGGGACCTTGGAGAAGTAGTGGGATTCAAATTGTTTTACTATAGGGTCTATGGGCGTGGCTTGGTGGGCATGGCAGGGGAAGGATATTGTAAAATCTCCAGTCAGAGGTGGTATTTCCTGGTTCTCCAAACTATTCAAAATTTCCACTACTGGTTCTCCAGAACTGGTCAGAACCTGCTCAATACTATCTCTGCCTTGGAGGTCTTCTAGTCCAATCCCCTGCTCATGCAGGAAACCTATACCATTTCAGACAAATGGTTATCCAATCTCTTCTTTTTTTTGTACAAATTTTATTTCAGTTTTCCACATTTTCAAAACATCTTTTTTTAGTGAACAGCATGATTCCAGATTTTCACATTTCCATACAAATATGACTTTGATTACATATTAATCTTTCACATTTAAATTCATATCTTATCATTACTTTACATATTTTCTATTGATTTTCTCAATACTTTCCTCAAGCTTATTTTATAAATTTTTGATTTATTTCTTGACCTATTTCTTTTAACTTTAAATAATTCTCACATCTCCACAATCATTGTGCTTTATACTTTTATCTGTCAGGTTTGCAATTTCATCGCATATTCTTATTTCATCATTTCAAAAATTCCATCTCAGTTTAAACATTTCAAGTTTCCCCCACAATTCCCAATTAGAGTGTACTACCCCTGTACTTTATATATCACTTAATTAGTTTCCCTTTAAATCCCAATAAACATTTAATTTTTAATTATCACCTTAAAAATTAATAACAATAATCTCCTAACTACATGACATATATTCCGTTTAAGTCAGATTCTGCATGGTACTTTCACCTTCACTTACAACATTTATAATTCCCAAAAGAAAAATTAATCTATTCAAATCATCATAAAACTGATATTAGTCTCATGAGAGCAATCCTCATAATTCATTTCAATCCTGTTTATAAATTCATTAAACATAGTCAACAAACCTGTGATAATTTGTTTTTTCACATTTATTCATTTCTCTCTATATATATTTTGACAAAAAACAAGCATTCCAAAAACAAAAAAAAATCAGTTCCAATCTTCATTTTAATAATCTATCATTTCCTACTTTCGAAATAATTTGTTACTTCTAATGCATTTATTCTACATCTTACCACCTTGTAGAATCCTTTCTTAATTCTTAACCAACCATTATCTCTATGTCTTTTGAACAAACAATTTCTTTTCATTTTTGTTCAATTTCCATATTTCTTTATTTCTTAGTTCCATTTCTTTTTAATTCTTTTTACCTTCTTTTTTTCATTCCTTTTCTTACTCCAGTTTTTATCCTCCTCCCTCTTTAAAGCTACTTCTGAAACTCACTTTTCTGCTGTTTCCTTTTACTTTGTTTGGTTTTCAAAGTATTTCCCTTTTTGGTTCATTCCTTGAATCTCCAGTTTTTAATTTCCATTCTTCTTCCCCTTTGCTTTAATATTCATTGCTCCAATTGTTCATTAAAGATGGCCTCTTCTTTAATCAGTTCCACCTCTTCTAGCACTCCTTGTTGTTCTTCATGCTCTAAAATCGCCATTTCTAAAAATTGTAAGGCAAAACCAAACAACTTGCCTATTTTTGGTAGCATTCCTTTCATATTTCTTAGTCCCATTTTTAGTTCCCCAAATAATCTGCCATTTTTAAACACTTCTGGTGTGTGTGTGTGTGTGTGTGTGTGTGTGTGTGTGTGTGTGTGCGTGCGTGTGTATTTACTCTTTATAGCTACAATTATCCTAAATTTGATTCAGCCAATGTCTATAAAGTTTATTTTCAACTATCAGCTTTTATTAATCCCTCTTCAGATTTTCCCAGATTCATCAAATAGTCCAATGTCCATAAATGTAAGTTTATGCCAAAAACACCAAGTTAATTTCTTCCTGCTTCTTTCTTTGTTTTAATGTTCAATCTAAAGGGCCTGTCACATAGGATGACGGATGCAAAAAGTATGTAAAAAGGACACAGCGGACGAGAAAATTTTCCATCTGTTGTTATCCGCTCTCAAAAGTGCCCCAAATTTGCATAAACAGAGTGGACAACAACGGAAAGGAACAGACGGGGGGAGGACGTAGCCAGGATGTTAAGCGGATGCTCCACGGAAGCCTAGCGGATGGAAGTGGATGACACATCCGCAGGGCTTCCAGGGGAACACAGCGAAGCGGACGTACAGCGGAAGGAGCGGATGCAGAATGGATGCCTAGCGGATACAGCGGATGCATCACGGAAGCCTAGCAGAAGCCTAGTGGATGCTTAGCGGATGCAAAGCGTTCACTGCGCATGTGGGGAGGATACATTGTGTCAGCCCCGCGGATATAAAAGGATGCAGCTCGCAAGCAGGTCACCATTCAGAGGAAAGACCTGCTGCCAGACACATCTCCAGCCAACAACCATGGGGAAGAAGAGGAAGCCTGTGCCATCTGCTCCCAGCCCTGGCAAGAAGGGCAGGGCCACCATCCCACCCCCTGGACCTGACTCTGCTTCTGCTGGGGCTTCTGCTGCTCGGGCTGACTCTGCTGGTGCTGGGGCTTCTGCTGGTGCTGCTCCTGGTGCTGGTGCTTCTGCTGGTGCTTACTCTGCTGGCGCTGCTCTTGGTGCTGGTGCTTCTGCTGGTGCTTACTCTGCTGGTGCTGCTCCTGGTGCTGGTGCTTCTGCTGGTGCTTACTCTGCTGGCACTGCTCCTGGTGCTGGTGCTTCTGCTGGTGTTTTACTCTGCTGGTGCTGCTCCTGGTCCTGGTGCTTCTGCTGGTGCTTACTCTGCTGGTACTGCTCCTGGTCCTGCTGGTGCTCCTGGTCCTGCTTTTGCTGCTACTGTTGTTGCTGCTGCTGCTGGTGGTGGTGGTGTGGTGGAGCAGCCCCTAGAACCTCGAAGCCCCTCTGATGAGGGCCCAGATGGCCCAGCCAGAGGGAGGAAGAGGCATACGCAAGAACGGGGAGGAGGCAATACTCCATCGAAGAGGAACATGAGGATGAGGTGCTCGAATGGCTGAGGGAGAACGAGTACCTATGGCGGAAGGGACACAGGCTCTATCGAGACACCAAGAGGAAGCAGTCTGCTTGGAGAGAGAAGACGGAGAGCGTGGGCTACACTTCGGAGGTCCTCCTCGGGTGGTGGAAGTACATACACACCTGGTACGGGAAGCTGCACCTCAAGAAGTCTGGCCAGGCCGCGGTCAAGCTCACTGACCAGAAGACCTACGTGATGGCCAAGTGCAGCTTCTTGGAGGGTGAGATCTGCCACTGAGGAGCAGCCCCTCTGTCTACCCTCTCTCTCAGGCAGCCCACAGAGAGCCAGTCCTCTTCTGGCCAAGAGTAAGCTCCTGTGTCCAGGCAGGTATCTGTGGAGCGTCCCACGACAGAGACCCCTCCGACAGCTGCACTCCCTGTGGCGGAGCACGTGGAGGACCCCCTGATGCAGTGGGAGCAAGGAGAGGGCACTTCCACCAGAGACCAAGCCACCCCCACCCCCAGCTCCACCTCCACAGAAAGCAGGTAGAGAGCCAGACCGGAGGGACAGAGCCACACTGTCCTGCTGGAGATCAGGGACACTATCAAAAGCAGCGTAGATCTCCTCTCTCAGCTGGTACACACCGACATACCATCCTCAAACCACAAGCCCTTCCTCACCTACATCAACCAGACCCTCATGGAGATGTCTGAATCACAGTACCAGGTGATAAAGGAGAGGATCACCGGTCTTCTGCACAAGCCTCTAGGCCCAGCTGAAACTGCTCCGACCCAGTCCAGGTCTGCTCCTCCACCCCAGGTGATGTCACAGCCCTTCCAAGGCTTTCCACAGGCCCTCACCTACCAAGGCTACAGCTACCAGGAGTTCCAGCAGCACAGGCAGCACAGGCAGTCCAGGCACAAGTTCATCGAACGCCACCTATGCCACCGACGCCACAGATGCCACCCACGCCTCACCTCGCTCACCTGCAGACCAGACAGCCCCACTACACTCATTCTTCCTCCACCCCACAGCCAAGCCTGGCCTCAGAACATCTGTCATCGGTCTTGGGACTGACAACCCATGTCATGGAGGAAGGGGCTCTCAACATCACAGGACTGAGCCAGCTCTCTGAGAGCTTCCTCCACACACCATCCCCTGTTGTCCTCTCGGGGCCAGGCACCCCAATGGCACCTCAGACCAGGACTCCAGCAGCAGCCACCTCCACAGCACCTGGACCCTTCACCCCTGACACTATGGGCACGCCTCAGAGTGACTGAGAAGACTGCCAAAAACTCGGTTGCGACCTGTTGACTTTATCTTTGCTTGGGACACTTTACTTGGGTCATTTTGCTTTTACAGTTTGTTATTAATAAAGATTATCTTTGCTTCACACACTTGCTTCAATTCTTTTAGTAAATAAAGTCTTGGTGGAAACTTTTAGAAATGGTTTAAGCCTTTGCATGCTTGTGGGATGGGTAAGGATAGCTGTGGGATGGGCAGGGATACCTGTGGGATGGGCAGAAATACCTGTGGGATGGGTTAAGATAGCAGTGGGATGGGCAGGGATACCTGTGGGATGGGTAATAGCTGTGGGATAGATAAACCTCCAGTGCAAGCATAGTGGGACTGTATGGTCCACCCTCACAGGTGCCACACCTATGGCCCTTTATTATCAATAACAATTTAATCATTCTTCAACACATTTCAACATAAACACAATTCTTTATTAAATGCCCTGTTCATTGTTGGGCCACTCAACATACATGGCACAATCTCATCATCATGTGATGAGACAGGCTGAAGGAAGCATCCATTAAGCATCTACCATCCTGTCTTGCCACTCCACTGCTCCAGCTGGGGAGTTGCACCAGTGTTTCAGGAGGTTGCGCTGCTTCTTCCCTTCACGTGAAGCTCTGTCGGGGTCTTGCACATCCACAGTATCTATCAGGTTTCGCCCTTGACTCCATTCACCAGGCTCCATGTGCCCATTGCCTTGTTGGTGGTCCACGAGCCTGTTCTGCAACACCGGGTAGCGGGTACGCATGAGATTGTGCAGGATGCAGCAAGCTTCCACGATGTTCCTCACAGTCTCTGTGAGGCGATGCTGCATGGTGGTGAGAAGTACCTGGAACCTGTTGGCCAGGATGCCAAAGGCGTTCTCCACCACCCGCCTTGCCCTGGACAGCTTGTAGTTGAAGATCCTCTCTTCATGGGTGAGGCATCTGGAAGTGTAGGACTTCATGAGGTAGGTTCTGAGGGAGAAGGCGTCATCCCCCACGATGAAGTAGGGCACATCTTGTGTCATTGGACAAGGGGTCTGTATCTGGGAAGCCCATGATGAGGTTGCGTTCCAGCCCCTCCTTGAGGTCACTGGTGTTGTATACCTGGGCATCTGAAGAAAACCCGTTGCCTGAAGCATTGATGTACATGAACTTGTAGTCAGCATCGCCCATGGCGAAGAGGATGATGCTGAAGAAGCCCTTGTAGTTGTGATAAGTGGACCCTGAGTTGGCTGGAGCTTTGCAGGCCACGTGCTTGCCATCTATGGCTCCAACGGTGTGGGGGAAGTTCCACTTCTGATACCACTGCTCTGCAACTTTCTTCCAGCCTTCTTCAGTGGAGGGGCACTGGAGGAGCTCCTCCATGTATTCTTCGATGATGGCCTGCACCACTTCTCTGACCACAATGCTGATGGTGTTGTGTGGCACCCTCCAGCCATACCGCATGCTCCTGTACGTGGTCCCTGAGGCCAGGTAGCACAGAGTCAGTGCCACCTTGAGCCCAGGGTCCAGACTGGGCCGGAAGTTGGTGCTCTGCTTGGTCAACCTGGGTCTCAGCCACTCCACAACTTTGTCAAACATGGCAGGGGGCATCCTCATGAAGTTCTGGAATGCACGAGTGTCTTCGTTCCTCAGTTCCACCATCAGCTTGTTATACAGTCCGTACTCGGCTCTTCTCACGATCCATCTTCGGACCCAGACACTTCTTGGATGCCTCCTTTTCTTCGCGTAGAACAGGTGAAAGAGCCTGAAGAGGGCTTGGTTCTGGTGTTGAATGATGGCGGCTACCAAAAGGAGCGTGCGATGATCCTTGGTGGAGATGACTGGATGCTGTGGAAGAGCAAGAGCAAGATCAAGGCTGAAGAGGTCTGCACACCAGGGCTGCTGGACTGAACGTGAGATCCAGGTGATTTCCTCCCCCTTTTTATAGCAAATATAGGTTTTCTGCTCGGTGTCCTTTTGCATCCTCTAGGCATCCTGGAGACATCCTAAATATCCGAGATACGTCCCCTATACGAATGTTTTTTCCGTTTTAATGCTTTGTATGCGAGCTGCATCCGCTTTCATCCTATGTCCGTGCTACTAATGCTGCGTGTCCATTCCGCATCCATTTCGCTTCCTCCCTGTGTCCGTTTTCCGCTGAAGCGGATGCGAGTTGCGCAGATGCGCAGCGGATGCCTAGCGGATATAGCAGATGCGTAACGGATGACTATGGACGTATAACGGATGTTCCCCGTATGCGTAGCGGATGTATAATGGATGCATTGGATACTTCATCCGCTCAAAAAGTTTTGTGCAGCTCAAAACTTTTTGAGCGGATGAAATGTCAGTAGATGGATGCTGGACGGATAGAGAGTATGAAAAACGGATGCAGTGAGTACAGAACGGATGCATCGTGTAAACCAATGGATGGCAAGTGTTTCTCTCCACTTTACATCCTCTTTCCATCCATTGGTGCTGTGTGACAGGGGCTTTACACTTTTATTTTTCAGGCTCTCTATTTTATTGTAACAAAGTTTCACTTACTTAGTATCAAATCCAACTTTTAGTGGAACCAGGTTATAAAAAGTCATAATTAATTTCTTTTGCCACTAGATGGCACTCTTTGTTTTGTCCAAAATCCACCCTTCCCGCCCACTCGCTTTTTCTATTTAGGGATTTTAAGATTCAAAGTTCCAATAAGTCCAAATATCAATTACTATTTTTTTTGGCACATTGAAGTTTAGCTTTAGTTTTGCCTATTTAGTGCAAAGATCATATATTTATCTCATTTAAGCAGATATCTTTTTCTGGCTTCCTCCTTTCAAAGTTTAAAGCCACTTTCAGCTGTCAAAAAATTTTTCCTTCACTTTCTCTGGCCGCCACTTTAATTATCTCTCTTAAAAATTCCTTAAAATTTTAATTTCGGGGTACTTTGTGTTTAAATATTGCACCTGATTAGACCAGTTTTCATGCTGTCCTCTTCATCGCTCCTGCACAGTCTTGTCCTGGTTAGTTCCTCCTTTTCAGGGTGGCCATTTTTGACCATTGCTACAGCCATCTTTCGATGGGAGTAAAATGCCTAGCCAGGGAAGAAAATGCTTCTCCCCTTGACCCAGCTGGTGGTCCCCCCTTCTTTTAAAAAAACAACATTTTTTTTTATTTTTTAGACAAACATACACAAACACAACATAAAAACATCAAGCCATTATCCACTTATGTACATACAGTGTGTCGGTTGATTACAAATTGTTTTGTGCATCCATGGTCCTCACATACAATTACTTGTATATATTCTGATATTATCGATCAAATATTCCTAAATACATTATTATCATTGTTATTCAATCATTTGACTATACTATTATTCATTCATATTATGTGAGATATTCCATATTTTTAAATTGATTTATCTTATAGTAATTCATATTACCATCCTAAATCCATCCCATAATTATAATATAATAATACATCTTTATATATTCTATACAGTTCTATTCTAAAGTTCTACATATTTCATTACCATATTTTATGTTTTAACCATTGATAAAACAAATCCCAAATCTTATAGAATTGTTTACCTTCTTGTTCTCTAATTTCAAATGTCAATTTACTCATTTCAGCATATTCCATTATTTTCTTGATAACTTCCTCCTCACTTTTCCAATTTTTGGCAAATACAATCCTAGCCACTGTTAATACATTTACAATCAAATATTTCAATTCCCTCCTGTATATTTCAGGTAAAATTCCCAATAAAAAATATCTCTGGTTTCAAGTCTATGTGGTTTTTTTTTTTGTCATTTCTTCCAACCATGTGTGGATTTTAGTCCAATATCGTTTAGCATCCGCGCACGTCCAGCACATATGGTAATATGAACCAGGTGTCTGATGACATTTCCAACATTTTCCAGATTTGTTCTTGAACCTTCTTGCTATTCTTGTTGGGGGTAAGTGTCGCCTGTAAAACATCTTATACAAGTTTTCTTTATATGCTGTTGACATTGTCATTTTATAATTTTGAGACCACAATTTTTGCCATTTCTCTAAGTCATTCCCATATCCAATTTTTTTTCCCCAAGCAATCATTGTTTCTTTAACTTGTTCTTCTTCTAGTTTAATTTCTAATAAATATCCATAAAGTTTTTTATAACCTTAATCATCACTACCTGTCAAAATCTTATCTTAGTCAGTCAGTTTATCATAAAAACCTTCTGTTTTGAAATCTTTATCATATCTAGAGCGTATTTGCACATATGAAAACCAATTCATCTTTATACCTTGTTCTTCTAGTTTTTGCAAAGATTTAAGTTCACCCTTTTCATTCAATATTTCACCATATCTAACTGTTTGTTCCTTTTTATATGTTATAAGATAAGAAAATGTTTCAATAGTCGATAGCCTGACTGGAATTTTCAAATAACATTGCCTTTTAGTCTTCTCCCCCCTTCTTCACCACCCCTACAGGGTGGTTCTGGCCCCAAATGTAGATGATTGAGGTCCTCCGACGGGAGAGCACGGAACAAAGCCACAGACGATCACGGTCTTCCTTTCCATCAGTGAGGAAGACATCACTGGAAGTGTCCAATCTCTTCAAAAAACTTCTAGTGTTGAAGCACTCACCACTTCTGGAGGCAAGTCTCTCCACTGATTAATTGTTCTAACTGTAAGAAAAATTCTTAGTTCTTGGTTGCTTCTTTCCTTGATTAGTTTCCATCCATTGCTTCTTGTCTTGTCTTCAGATGCTTTGGACTTGAGAATAGCTTGATTCCCTCTTTTTTGCGGCAGCCCCTTAGATACTGGAACACTACTATCACATCACCTTTAGTCCTTCTTTTCATTAAACTAGACATACTCAATTCTTGCAATGATTCTTCACACGTTTTAGTCTGCAGTTCTTTAATCTTTGTTGCTCTTCTCTCTACTTTCTAGAGTCTCAACATCTTTTTAATATCATGGAGACCAAAACTGGATGCAATAGTCCAAGTGTGGTTGAATATTTCAGGTGTTGTGAATAAAAGTTTCTCTCTCTCTCTCACCCACCTACCCATCCATCCTCCCTCTCATTCTCACACACATACACACACACCACTCCAGCCATTCACCCATAGGGATATATCTCAAACTCATTTTAAAATTAATTTCAGAATCATTTTATACAATTTTTTTACAATTAAACATTGATTAAAATGTGCCATAACTTTGCTGGTAGTGGATGCATTTCAGAAAACCAATTCAATAGATTGACTGAATGAATGATTATATATGCCAAAATAAATTTCAATTATTAGCAACAATTCAGGAGGACCTGTTTGCAATCTGCTTTTTCAGATCTTTCAGCAACACACTCCATTGCCACTGAAATTTATCCCATGTACTTTATAATTGTCTTCTTCTTTTTCCTTGTACATTTTCCATATTATAGGCTTCCCAAGAGAGAAAAATCTTTGCACAATATGTTGAAAATATGATACTGAGTTTCATCTTTTGTGCTTCAAATGAGAACTCTGGATTGATTTGTTCTATGATCCATTTGCTATTCATGGCATTCAAAGGAGTCTTTCTAACAACCAAGTTTCTTTGGTTATGCTTATTAAAAGTCCAAATTTCACTTCTTTAGAATCACAGGTAAACCACTCTTTACACTATTCAAATCTTGTATTTATATCAGTAGATACATAATAGCATCCAAGTATCTTTTTTCAAGGTCTTTATTGATATGAAGGGCCCTACACGCTCTCTGAGCTTGCTTGTTTTCTTGCAGACATTTCATTACTCAAGCTAGGTAATACCGAGCTTGTAAGGAATGCAGTTTGCTGTCCGTTTATACTCCAATGGTTGTCTGTCAGTGGTGGTGGAGGAGAGATTCTTTGGTTGGTCTGTTGGCTGTTGGCTTCTTTGGCAGCTTCTTGATTGTGGTATTGTTTACTTTTTCTGATGTTAACCCTGGAGTTAATCTATGCTGATCTGGGTACTGATTGCTGGTGGACAGAAGCTTGGGACTTTTTGTTCCTTTTTGGATTGGGTGATAATCCCTTTTACATAGTCTATAGATGTTGTTAATGTCTATTTATAACTGATTTGTCACAGTGCCAGGCTTCTAGAAATTCCCGGGTGTTTTGGGATTTTGCTCGGTCTAGGATAGTCACATTTGGCTCTTTATTGATGTGGTGCATATTGTTAAAGGGGTTGGGGCATATATAGGTGGTAATTAGGACTTGGGTAAAACATGGTGAAGGTGGCACCAGGTGGGAATCAGTTAGTGAGGGTCGGAATAGGGTAGGGATGTCGACATGTTATAGGGTTAATAGCATTTAGGGATAATGGGTTAGATGTGGCTAGAATTAGAGCTATGTATAGGCTTGGATGTGGTGGGGTGTGTCTCATGATAATGGTGATAAAAGGAAAGGGAGCAAACTCAAATCCAAGTCTAACCTTGCCTGGCTTTTAGCCATTCTTGTCTGATTAGAGTATTTGTTGCTTGATGCTATATTAAGTAAACCATCATTGTCTTCAAGAGGATCTGGAGTTTGGATTAATTTAAAGACAAATCTTCAATATTCAAGGACTAGCTGAGAGATGCATTCTGTCACTCTGTTGCCTGTTTGTGCTACATAGTGGTTGCTGCAGCCCTTATACTGTTTTTTGTAGATGACTCCTATTTTTTTCTTCTAGATCTTTTAGTCTGCTTAGGATGTTTTGAAGGGCTTTAGTTAGTTTGTGTAGTATGCTGATTCCATATGATTGTAGTAGTCTGTTGGTGGTTTCTGACATATTCTTGATATATGGCAATGTAATTTTTTTTAGGGTTTGTGATAGTGGTGCTGTATTGGGTTGAGTAGTCACTTTTTGATAAAGTTGTGTGGATATATGTTGTATAATTCTGTATTTTTTTCTGATGTTCTGAGTTGCTGCTGTGTGTTTGGGTTTGTCTAAATAAAGTCCTTATGCAGCTTCTCTTGTGGGAAGTTGGGTTGCTCTGGTACTGGAGCACCTGATAGTTTGCATGGTTTTTCTACAGACTTGTGTTTTTAGTTTACCATGTGGTCTCTGCTGATTAACATGTCCAGAAAGGGTAGCCAGTTGTTGTTTTCTTCTTCTCTGGTAAACTGATTCCTTCAAAAATGTTGTTGATGGTTCTGTGGATGTTGGTCCTTTTTTATTATGGTGAAGGTGTCATCTACATATTTTAGATTTTATTTGTGGAAGTGCTATGACTTCTAGACATTGTATGACAACCTCCATTCAAAGTCCTGAAAGTGGTGATCCCAGAAGTCATTCCATTAATTTGTTGGTAAATCTTTATTGATACTCTATCAAGTGCTGTTCTTTGATATATTTCTTGAATGTTGTTTCTTTGCCATTGATCCTAAAAGGCACGTGCTAACTATCACTTCAATATTTTCAATTTTAAATACTGTCAGTTTTAAGTCTTGAATTATGAATTATGAATGAATGTACAAAGTTACTAAATTAACACAAAACTTGTTACTACATTTAGAACATAAAATACATTAAATTCATGCCATTTGAAGTAATTTATGTTCCACAAAGGAACTGAAAAGAAGGAAAGCACACTTTTAACAGTAGAGAATATTTCTTTGCAAGAGTTGAAGTCTGAATTCAGACGAAGTTTTTTTTTTAAACAATATTTTCATATTGTTAAAATATTTAATGCACACTGTGGTGATCTCAATATCATGTGCTGGCTTATATAGATGAACAACTCCTTCTTGGATCCTACTGTAAATGTCTCCTGTTACTGCAAACTAATAATTTCAGATACTTTAAACCATGATTTATTTTTATGTTCAATTCTTGTTTTTCTCTTAACAAATAAGAATGAGAAAACAAGACTAAGAATCAAGAACATGTTAAGCTAGAATTCATGATTTTCATGAAGAACTAAAACTTTTGATAGAAACAACTGAGGCCTCAATAGGAAAAAAGAAAACGTAAAAGAAATTATTTTATATTTATTGTTTATGGAAACAGAATCATAATAAATAGATATTATTTAGCTTATATTGCAAAAATAAGCCATCGTTGTTATTCAACATAATGCAAATAGGCAAACTAAGTAAATGGCTTGCTGAAATATTTTTATACATATATTTGGAAACCAAGTTCCTTTAATCTATAAAAATCTCATTATAAAAATTTCTAATTGCTTATCTCAAACAGAAAAGATGAACAAATCATACCCTGTCTTTTTACAATCTTAACTACCTTCTACACAACAAAAAAAGGCTGTTGTATTTTCTATTCTTATGTCAGTATGGAAACTAATTTTGCTGAAGTCATAAATCCAATCAAATTATATGTGAATGGTTGATATTTTAGTGTAAAGCATATATAATGACACGGCTTTGCTATTTTGTATACTAAAATAATGAAGACCAGTCTTTTGGATAGAAATGCTGCTATTGTGAGTACATTTTTGTGGCAATATAATTGCAAATGAAGTTCAATTAACTTATTCTTGTAATAAGTGGCCCTTTGGGAGAGCTTAGTTCTGACATTTGCATGCAAGGTATACATTACTAGTCCTGTTCCATTCTTGCAACATCTTTGGATACGATTAAGATTATATCTCATAAATGAGGTCAAATTTGTAGAGATAGTTTACACCAGCTGTTAAGAATTTTTAAAGAAATTATTAACTGTTTGCTGTTTCTGACTAAATAACATGTAATGCTATTTTGCATATATGGCATTTTGTAAAACTAACAATAAATAAAAATAGATTAAGAATTTGGACACCACTTAAAGTATCTATTATAATTTTTCCACAAGAAAAGTAAACAATTTTATATCACAGGTAAGTTAAGTTACCCAATGCAGTTTGCTTCACATAATTTCACCTTTATCTCAAAAGTTGTATGCAAATAATGGAGTAAGGGTAACTTTCTTAAGAAAATTATTTCACCAAATTTTCTCAGTTTATGTCCCACTCAATGTCTCAATACATTTTTCATAGTGCCCTAGCATAGTTTGTGGCAGTATTTCATAGATGTTGAGCTTTGCTGTGTTATTCTGCATTATTCTGTGAGTTCACTGTGATGCCTTGATTCAGCCCACACTGTGGAACCATGTTTCTTAGCTGAAATGTTTGCTAGTAAAACATTTGGTTCAAAAGAAACTCTGGTGGACTAAAGAACATGGTACCTTGCCTTAGAAACTGCAATCTTAAAGTCTTGTTTTGAGTTAAATATGGGACAATTTAAATTTCCATGATTGCTGAAAATATTATAGAATGTTGGCATATAGCTACCACACATTAGTTGTGAAGAATGCAGGAATGTTTCTCTTCAAGGTGTTTTACATTGCAACAATTAGGATTTACTCTATTTTGACAGGGTACTTACAACATATAATAGCCATCTTGTTGGACTTTGGACCAGTCACTCTTTCATTTCACAGGGTTTTTATTATGGGAAAAATAGGAGGAGGATGAAGTAAAAAAGTTACTCCTAAAACCCCCATCAAATATTTATTTGCCTGGTATACATAGCCAAAAAAAAAACAATTAAGGTTTTTTTTACTTCAGAATTATTATCCCTTTAATGGAAAATATCCTTTTGGTGGCTTGATAAATTGATTGTGAGATGGACCTGGGGAGCAAAGCAGAAGAACATTCCATGCAACTTGGCATAGTTATGCAGGCCATATGATCATGGAAGTGTCTTCGAACAAACCTTCAGCTTCAAAACAAAGATGAGCACTTTTAGGGCACTGTTAGAGCTCACGACTGGGCAGGGGAAATCTTTTCCTTTACTATTAGTGTAACATACATAACTTATGTAAGCAATAATTGTGGTTTTCTCAAACAAAGTGATTTTTATATAGAAGATTCTAGAAATATTTTTGAAAAGCATTACTAAACTTCATCACAGAGTTTATATGGAACGCTACATCATGGAATGCTACATCATTCAATGTTCAAGTACTTCAATCTTCCCAACTCTTTCACTGGTCTTTACACTGACATTTCTGTTTGCTACAGCAGTGAAAAAAAGAATCCTAGATATATCCCGTAGGATATATTCATCAATAAAAATGAAAAAAATGCATGAAGCAGGATCATTGTCTCAAACACCAGCTTAGAACATTGGAACACCAAAAATAATTTTCCCACAATTTGCATATTAATGGATGGCCACAAGCAACTCAGTCCAGCATATGAAATAGTACATATTTCCATTGTATTCCAGTCCATCTCCTATTATACTGCTTTATAATTATATATATATATTTGTTTTCGTAGATTTTCACAGGTACAGGTATGCAGGTCTTGGCATGTTCGGGTCTTTTCCCATGTAAGATTGAGAGTATCTTGGCAACATTTCGACAAGGTCCCATTCGCCATCTTTCGGCTTCATGCTTGTGTGAGAAAAGCATAATCGGAGCTGCTGTCTTCCTATATATACTGGTGGGGACGTTGGCTGTGTTATCATTTCTTGATTGGTTGATGGAGTTGATGTTTGCAGATTGACTGGCTTTTTTATAAGAACATGTATGGCTGAGGTATTGGCTGTGTGTTTATCAGCCTCCTGTGTTGTAACAACCTGGGTAATGGGCTGTGTGATGACCTTCTGAGTTCTATTTTTTTGAAATCTGGGTCTTGTGCTGTAATCTCCTGGGTCATAATGACCTGGGTCATGGGCTGTGTGATGACCTTCTGAATTCTATTGTTGTGACATCCTGGATCTTGTGCTATAATCTCCTGGGTCATTGGCTATGTTGCAACATCCTGAGGTTTTTGTGTTGTAATATCAACTCCATCAACCAATGAAGAAATGACAACATAGCCAACTTCCTCACCAGTATACATAGGGAGACAGAACCTCTGATCACGCTTTGCTCATACAAGCACGAAGCCGAAAGCACCAGCCTGAAGATGGGAGTGAGACCTCGTTGAAACATTGCCAAGATACTCTCAATCTTATACGAGAAAAGACCTGAACATGCCAAACCCTGCAGATAGATAGATAGACAGATAGATATTATTCAGCTTTGTTCAGGTATTTTCCCACATCATTATAGTTGTGCTTTTAAAGCTGTAGCAACATTTCGGCAGAATCTCAGCTGCCACCATCAAACTTCTGTATTATGTTCACAGTACAGAAGCTTGATGATTGTTGCTACAACTTTAAAAGCACAACTATAATGATGTGGGAAAATACCTGAACAAAGCCGAACAGCATACATGTAAGTACCCGTGAAAACTTAAAAAAAATAATATATGTATGTATGTATGTATGTATGTATGTATGTATGTATATGTGTATATGTGTATATGTGTGTATATATATATATATATATATATATATATATATATATATATCTGTGTGTGTGTGTGTGTGTGTGTGTCCTGTTCAGCTTCCTTTGGGTATTATCCCACGTCATTGTAGTGCTTTCAAAGTTGTAGCAATGTTTCAGCAGAATCGGTTTTCGGAATTCAGCAGTTTCTGCCATTATCAGGCTTCTGTATTGAGTTTGTATGTGGGTCAGGCTCTCACAGCCGTTGGTTTTAAATTTGAGATTAGCCTATTGCTGTCCCAGGATGCTTTTTTCTTCATCCTGATTGGTTGGAAGTCTGTGTTTATTGGACTTGGAGTTTGTTTGATTGGTGTTTCTGGTTTCTTCTGTCTGTTTTGTGGCTTTGATTGGCTGGCAACAAATACTGTGTTCCTGTATTGGAGGCTTTCAGTGCAGCTTGGCTTCGTGTGAAAGGACGGCTATTATCTATTAGGAAGCTAGGTTTCATCTGGGTGCCTGGTTGGGTGTGTCTGAGCTGGAGGTATCAGGGGGAGTCTGTGCCCAGGTATTTGCCTGACTTGTGGTGTGGAGATCTTTCTATTTGAGAGTGCAGGCTTCCAAATGATTGACAGTCTGGTGGAATCATCTCTTCTATTCATGACTTTCAGGTCTTTTTTCAATCTCTATGGCTTCTCTGATGATTCTGTGGCTGGGGTTTTCTATGGTAGCTAGGGTTTTGGTGCCATTGAAGTTGATGTTGTGACCTGTGGTTTTCATGTGTTGGACTAGTGAGGAGGTGTGTTCCAGCTTTTTTACTGCATTTTTGTGTTCATCCAGGCGGGTACTTATTCTTCTATTGGTCTGTCCAATGTATGTGGCCGGGAATGATGCACAGGGAACTTCGTATATGCCTTGGTTTTCCAGGTCAATTTTGTCTTTGGGGTTTTTAAGGATGGCTGCTATTTTTTTGTCTGCTTTGAAGGCAGTCTTGATGTGATGCCTGTGTAGTATCTTACTGATTTTGTCTGTAGTACCTCTTATGTTGGCAGGACAGCTGTTCCATAGGTCTGTTGATCTTCTAGGTCTCTATTATGTCTTAGTGTGTTTTTGTGGATCAAGCTAGTGATTTTGTTTTTGTGGAAGCCATTTGCTGTCAATACTTTAGTCAGGGTGCATAGTTCAGTCTATATATGTGTCTTATCTGCCAGGCGTTTGGTTCTGGTGATTAGTGATTTGGCCACGGAATTTATCTGTGCTGGGTGGTGGTGGGATTGGGCGTTGTGGGAGAGGTTGGTGTGTGTTTTCTTCTGGTATACAGTGTGTCCTAGTGTGCCATCTGTTCTTTTGTAGATTAGTATATCTAGCAATGGTAGTTGTTTGTTTATTTCCGTTTCCATGGTGAACTTGATTTTGGGGTGTGTGCTGTTTAGGTGTGTTAGGAAATCGTTTAGGTTTTCTTTTCCATGGGGCCAAATCACAAATGTGTCATCGATGTATCTTAGCCATAGTTTGGGTTTGTGGGTGGCATTAGCCAGGGCTCTGGATTTGAATTCTTCCATGAAAAGGTCATTGCAAATCGAATTGGAAACGGAAATAAAAAAACAAATACCACCAGACTGTCAATCATTTGGAAGCCTGCACTCTCAAATAGAAATATCTCCACACCACAAGCCAGGCAAACACCTGGGCACAAACAGACTCCCTCTGATACCTCCAGCTCAAACACACCCCAACCAGGCACCCAGATGAAACCTAGCTTCCTAATAGATAATAGCCGTACTTTCACGCAAAGCCAAGCTGTACTGAAAGCCTCCAACACAGGAACAGAGTGTTGCCAGCCAATCAAAGCCACAAAACAGACAAAAGAAACCAGAAACACCAATCAAACAAACTCCAAGTCCAATAAACACAGACCAAGACCCCCAACCAATCAGGATGTAGAAAAAAACATGCTGGCACAACAATAGGCTAGCCTCAAATTTAAAACCAACGACTGTGAGACTCTGGCCCACATACAAACTCAATACAGAAGCCTGATGATGGCAGATGAGATTCTGCTGAAACTTTACCATAACTTTAAAAGCACAACTACAATGACGTGGGAACATACCCGAACAAAGCTGAACAGCATACATGTGTATGTGTGTGTGTGTGTGTGTGTGTGTGTGTATATATATGTGTGTGTGTGTGTGTGTGTGTGTGTGTATATGTATATATATATATATATATGGCTAAGATACATCGATGACACATTTGTGATTTGGCCCCATGGAAAAGAAAACCTAAACAATTTCCTAACACACCTAAACAGCACACACTCCAAAATCAAGTTCACCATGGAAACAGAAATAAACAAACAACTACCATTCCTAGATGTACTAATCTACAAAAGAACAGATGGCACACTAGGACACACTGTATACCAGAAGAAAACACACACAAACCGCTACCTCAACGCCCAATCCCACCACCACCCAGCACAGATAAATTCCGTGGCTAAAACACTAATTACCAGAACCAAACGCCTGGCAGATAAGACACATATAAAGACTGAACTATGCACCCTGACTAAAGTATTGACAGCCAATGGCTTCCACAAAAACAAAATCACCAACTTCTTGCACGTGGAATAATACCCGAAGGAAGCTGAACAGAACATATATATATATATAGATATACTTATACATATACATACATACACACACACACACACACACACACACACACACACACACTTCCTCCTTAATTCATCTCTTTCATGCCTTCTTCTGGCCTCTTCGATCAATTTGCCAGTTATATCTGTTAAAGTTAAATTGTCCTTTGGCAAAATTTCAAGTGAAGTTACGTAGTTATCATAACTTTCATCAAGGGAAGATAGAATTATATAAACTTGATGTCGTTCAGAGAAAATAAGTTCTTTCTCGTGTAATTCTTGGAAAATGCTTTGCATAGTTTTTAAATGACTCAGCATATCACCATTTGTTTGGAGATGTGTCCTGAAAAGCTTCCGTGTTAGATTTATGTGAGCACCAATATTATCTCGAACATAAATTCTCTTCAGCTTCTGCCAACACCCAAAAGCCGTTTTCTCTCCGTGGATATAAACAAGCTGTTGATCAGTTAAGGTTAACGCAATTATGCAAATGGCTTGTTGATTTTTATGCTTAAATTCTTCTATCTTTAGTCTGTCTTCCTCATCCTCTGGATCCCATTCTTCTACGTTTGGTGGATTTTCAATTATGTCCCACAGACCTTCACTTCGTAGAAGTAGACTACATTTTGTAGACCATGATACATAGTTTGTTCCATCCAGCTTGGATATAAGGGACAAACTTTGTAAATTGACTTGTGCCATGTTTTCTTATATGGATATAAAAATATAATTAATAAAACACAGCTGTCTGTTTACTGTAATGTATAACAATACAAACTCTCACTTTTTACATAAATCTGTTTAACCTAGTTAAACTGACTTTGCAGCCTCTGGGCCCATAACCAGTGTTAAGCCTGGGTTCCCCAACCAGGGTTAGGTAGACAAGCTAAACAGAATGTGCAGCGTTAGTCAGATAGGCACACAGATAAATGAGTGAGCTAAGTTTGTATGTTTATTAACATACAGTAAAAATAACAGATACGCTTGTGCTATCAAGAATATATTTTATTCCAGTATAAGTTTATGGCATAGTCAAATAACAGTCCAATATTCATTTACCATGTAGTCAGTCCATTCAGGGATATTCAGTTAGCAAAGTCCATGTAGAATATCCTATGTCAGTTCACTTACAGATCAGTCCTTTGTTGTCTCTCCCGTTCGAGCTATGCAGTCTTGATTCCAAGCAGTAATCAGGGATCATCAAAGCCAGAGAGAGAGAGCAAGCCGTAGTCTTGCTACTTTTATATTGTTTTCTTAACCACTCCTTTAATTGCTATTTCACAGTTAAAGCTGTATACACTCTACCATACACTAACTATGATTCATAGTTATTATTTCACCTAAACCAGTTAGGGTGAACAATGTTATCCCTAACATATCTTTGTCCTTTGTATATGAAATAAGTGTTGGTTAGGCAGTGTTCTGTTAGTTCCATGAGGTCTTTAGCTGGTTGGTATTTATTTTTGATGATTTCAAGAGTTTCTTTTATTGGGACTTGAGTGAATAGTGAAACCACGTCGAAAGTTACAAGCAGATCTTCTTGTTCTACGTGTAGATCTTTGATCATTTCTAAGAAGTGGTATGAGTTTTGTACATATGAAGCTGCGGTTTCAGCATGGGGCTGTAGTTGTTTTGCTAAGTATTTAGCTAGGTTTTGTAATGGTGCTCCTATGGAGCTGACTATGGATCTGAGAGGTATGCCTTCTTTGTGTATTTTTGGGAGGCCGTATAATTTGGGGCATCTAGAAGATTTTTCTCTTGGGATGATCGTCTGTTGGATTTCTTTGCTTATGTGGCTGGTTATAATTTTCTTCTTGTTTGTTTTTTCTAGATATGTGGTTGGGTCTGTGTTTATAGGTTTGTATGTGGAGTCTTGGAGTAGGTCTGTCAATTTTGTTTCATAGTCTTTTCTGTCCATTACTACTGTGGCATTTCCTTTGTCTGCTGGGAGTATTATTATGCTGTTATCATTTTTCAGGGTTTGTAACGCTCTGAATTCATCTTTTTGCAAATTATTTTTGGGTGGTTTCGTTGTGCATAAGATGTGAGTAACCTGGTGTCTTATTCTGTCAGCTTCATCTGTATTTAATTTGGTTAGGCTGGATTCTACTGCACATATGATGGATTCTGTTGGGATTTTTTTGGGTGCTATGGCATAATTGAATCCTTTGGATAGGACAACTGTTTCTGTTTTGGTGAGTTCTCTGTTGGAAACGTTGTATACTAGTTGTTTCAGGTGTTGTGGTGGGTTATTGGGAATTTTCTTGTCATTTTCTAATTTTTTCAGTTTTCTTATATATATATGTTTTTTAAGTTTTCGCGGGTACTTACATGTGTGCTGTTCAGCTTCCTTCGAGTATTATCCCACGTCATTGTAGTTGTGCTTTTAAAGTTGTCGTAATGTTTCAGCAGAATCTCATCTGCCATCATCAGGCTTCTGAACTGTGAACAGACGAACACAATACAGAAGCTTGATGGTGGCAGATGAGATTCTGCTGAAACGTTGCTACAACTTTAAAAGGAAGCTGAACATACACACGCATATATATATAAGTGTATGTGTATGTGTATGTGTGTATGTGTGTATGTGTGTGTGTGTGTGTGTGTGTGTGTGTGTGTGTGTATATATATAT
>BLBF01000006.1:34841245-34864855 GCA_015471245.1 Laticauda colubrina
ATATATATATATATATATATATATATTTATATATATATATATATAAACATTACTTTCTTTTCAAAAGCTAAAAGGTTAAGCATATCTGAACAACCAGAACTGATTTTCTCACCTAATGCTGTATTTGGAACAGAGATACATATTTTTCACAGCCAACTCTATTGAACAACATTTGTCAAAAATAGATCTGCACAAAATGCTTTGGAAACAATCTTTCGGACTTTTAAGTCACCACAATCTATTGAAAACACATGCATATTAAACATCCTTTTACATTGCAATGACATTGCATAATTTTATATCGACCATAAGATCTCCGACTTACATATGGAAGTATGAATCACAGTTTGTAATGGAAATAATGAGTTATAGCAGCTGCAACTTATCAAATAAAGAACAAGACTTAGAAAAATTAGTAAAATACAAAAATTAGTAAAAATACAAAAATATCATAATTAATAACGGAGAACAAAGAACATTCTAATATTGTTAGATTCCAATATTTTAGTGATATGCTCAAAATTACTAATTAATTGCATAATCTTTATTTCTTTCATGAACACATTTTAAAATTAATTACATTTGTAATAACTCTATAAATTTTAGAACAACCAGACTAAAAACCTTACTCTTTGAAGAAAGTATACAAGTTTTAATTATTAGTTTTATGTGCTATTTGGTTTTATTATGAATGAGAAGGGGGGGGAAGAGAAAGAGAAAGAGAGAGAGAGAGAGAGGGAGGGAGGGAGGGAGAGAGAGAGAGAGAGAGAGAGAGAGAGAGAGAGAGAGAGAGAGAGATGCATTTGTTTACTGTCCATATTATAAATACTTAATTGTATTTATAAGGTTCGCCAACCAATATTGAAGAATTAAAACAGTATTATAATTATATCCGGACAATGCTGTCTCAGTTACAACATCCAATGTCTTCCCCACCTTAAATATTATGAGTTCCAGCAATATGATTGCAAATTTTCAAAACTTAGTATGATTCCTAAGTTAAAACCTCAGGTTATATTTGTCCCACTAATTGTTCAGTAGATGTCTAAGAAAGCAAATAGTGTTAACAAAACCCCTTAAATAATCCAAGCCCAGACAGAGAGAAACAATCAACATAATGGCTTGTTTTTCTGCCCACTAAGTGACTCACAAATCCATACAAAAGGCTGTTTTCATTCTCATGTTTGCAGTTCAACCAGGACAGGTGTCAGTTTTATATATGATTGAAAACAAAGATCTCAAGATTTAGACAGTAGTTAAAACTTTGGATGCAATGCAGAGTCTTGTTTTAAAAAATAAGCTTGGCTTTTCACTTAAACCACAATGCTGTCCTGTTCTACATTTTTCTTTCCTTGAATTCAGCAATTTCACCGTCTTTTCCTTGAGACAAATTTGATCTCTGCTTGATTTCCATTTCTTGCCAAATGAAGGCAAATTACAAGTTCAATGTGTCTCATATAATGAAAAAGGGGAAGGAATCCTTGCAGGAAAAAGTTGAAGAAGTGGAGGATTTATAATAAAAAATACTGGAGGATTTATAATAAAAAATACTGAAGGGTTTTGCATCCTATTAAGACAATACAAAGTAAACTATAAGCTTCTCAGAGGAATTCTACAACTAAAATATTAATCTTAGCATTTGTTTTTGATATAAATTTACTTCACTTTGAATAACAAGGAAACCAAAAATACCTTAACCTGTGGGTAATGGAGGTAATAGAGAATGGATAAAATAAAGTATTCCAAACTATATTTAAATTTTGTAAGTTATATGTGTTCCATTTGGAAATAAGTTGTGCGAGACCGGGTTCCAATAACAACTCTTTTATTTTAACAAGTAAGGCAATGGTAACGGAACAATAGCCCAAGCCGCGGCAGCCCTTCGTATAGCAGCTTGCTCACGGCCTGTGGCCAATGACAGTACTTTGAGTGTTCCCGCCATTAGGCGGGCCAATTGGATTGGTTCCCTAATAGCCAATCCAAGAACGGCCTTCTCAGGCAATCAGATTAAGGCACTTGGAGCCTACCAAGTTCCATACCCAACACATTTCCCCCCTTGGTTTCATCCAATGTGCGTCGTCACGTAGGTAGGTAGGTTGGGTCACGTAGGTAGGTGGGGCTTTTTTGAGTCCTGGTTGACCTGTGCAGCTCAGTCTCGGCGTGGTTTTCAAGTGGTTCGGACAGGATTGCTTTCTTTCTGTGCCTTCTCCATGGAACCTCCTGGAAGGGTGAGTCAGCCTTGCCGCTCCTGCCTGAGTTTCTCGGGCCGGTTGAGATGGCTCTGCCGCTCCCTCCTGGTTCGTCCGGGTTGGTCGAGCTGGCCTGGCTGTCTCCTTCCAGGAAGGCCTCACTTCGTTCTCCTGCTCCCGGACTTCTCTCTTGGGATTCATCTAATCGTGAATGCTCTTTTTAATTTGTTTGAGAGTCTTTGTGTTGTGTTTGTTGTTGTGTCATGGGAGGTTTGTCTCTCCCTTTTTTATTATTTTGTATTCCCCCCCCCCCAGCTGTTTTTGGTTCATTTATTAGTTTTGGCACTGGTGTGGTGTTCTGTTCTAGGGTAAGAGAACGAAGCTGGTCGATGTGCCACTTCCATTCTCTTCCATCGTCTAATGCTAGTCGGTAAGACCGGGGGCCTGTGATTTGGGTGATTGTGGCTGGAAGCCATAATGGGTCACCGGTAAGGTTCTTTGCATAAACCAGGTGGACTATCTCGAATGCGCAGTATTTGCTGGAGGAGTCAGGAGATTTATCCCAGGTATAAGTGGGGTGCAGTCTGTCGAGGTAGGAATGCAATTTCCTACCCATTAAGAGTTCTGCGGGCCTTTTGTTGGTTGTGCTGCTAGGGGTAATATGTTGCATGGTTAATAATCGGTTTAGCTTTTTTTGCACGTCCCCCTTGTCCATTGTTTCTAGGCCCTCCTTAGTGTACCGAACCATGCGTTCAGCCCTGCCATTTGCAGCTGGATGAGCTGGCGCTGTCAAGGCAAGTTGGATGCCCTATGCAGCTAAATATTGCTCGAATGCCAACGCGGTAAACTGGAGCCCATTGTCTGACACCAATACAGCAGGCAGTCCATGCGTGGTGAAAAGTTTGTCTAACTGCTTCATCACGCCTCGGTGGTCATGGAAGCCATAAGAATGACTTCTAACCAGTTCGAGTAGGCGTCCATGACTATCAAAAAGGTGTTGCCTTTTGTTGGCCCAGCAAAGTCAATATGGGCCTCGGGGAGTTTCCCATTCTCTGACTGGTGCCTGTGGGGGGGGGGATACATGCACTCATGGCATGTAGCCACCCAACGTTCAATGTCCTTGTCCAGCCCTGGCCATCAGACGAAACTCCTGGCCAGGGCTTTCATCTTAACTATGCCCAGGTGCCTCTCGTGCAACATACACAAAACATTTTCCTGAAGTTTTTTTGGGATTACCACCCTGTCATCCCACAAAATACAGCTTTTCTCGATAGACAGTTCAGTCTGTCGGGTGCGAAATGGCTTAAAAGTCTCGGTTTTGTTTTTGTCCAGCCAGCCCTTACTTACTCAATGAAGAATGCGAGCTGTCAGTGGGTCTTTCGTGGTGGCTTTAGCGACGTGCGCTGTGGTTAGTGGCAGATTTGGCCAGGCCTCAAGTTAGAGAGTGGAGATGGTGGGAGCTGGGTCGTCTTCTGTGATGGACAGTTGGGAACAGCTCAAAGTGTCTGCATGGGTGATGGTCTTCCCTGGGCGATGTATTAGCGTGTAGGTGTAGGCAGCAAGGAATTCTGACCGCCTCATCATTCTAGGCGACAGAATGTTCGGGGTTTGTTTGTTTCCTGCTAGAATCCCTAACAGGGGTTTATGATCAGTGATGATTGAAAAAGTTCTGCCGTAAAGGTACTCATGGAATCTTTTGACTCCGGCTATGATTGTGAGGGCTTCTCGGTCGAGTTGGCTGTAATTTATCACCGATTTGGAAAGTGTTTTTGAATAGAAGGCAACCGGTGCCTCTCTACCATCTGGTAGCTTGTGGCTCAGAATGGCGCCCATTCCAAAAGGCGATGCATCACAGGTGACTGTCAAAGGCAGGGTATTGCTATACTGGATCAAAACAGTGTTAGACGTTAATAGATCTTTGATACTTTGAAATGCTGATTGTTCCCGGTAGCCCCATTTCAGATAATTTTTTTGTCTAACAACCGATGTAAGGGTTCAGCTATGGTTGCTTTTTGGGGCAGGAACACGTTGTAGAAATTTATGAGACCTAGGAATGCTTTTAAGTCAGTTTTGTTTCTAGGTCTAGGTGCGTCTTTGATTGCCTTTATCTTTCTTTTTGGTGAGGTGTACCCCTTGCTCATCTATGAGGTAGCCTAGAAATTTGACCTGGTTGGTGGCTAAGTTACATTTTTCTCACTTTACTTTAAGACCTACGTCTCTGAATCTCCTTAAGACTTCTTTTAATCTACTCTCTAATTGATTAGCGTTTTTTGCTGACACTAGAACATCATTAAAATAAGGGACAACTCCCTTGATTCCATTTAAAAGGTGCTCCATGAGGCTTTGGAAAACGCCAGGGGCAACGCAAACACTGAACTGGAGTCAGTTGCACTTGAACGTCCCTCTGTGTGTCACTATAGTCTGTGCCTCTGCGGTAGTGGGGTCAACGGTTAGCTGTTGGTATGCTTGTGCGAGATCAAGCTTCACAAAAAAATTTCTTTCCCCTAGGGAGTACAATAAGTATTGCACTAACGGCAGTGGGTATGCATTTTGTTGGAGCGCATGATTTAGGGTTGCCTTATAGTCTCCACAGATGCGCACTGACTCGTCTGGTTTGACAGGGGTCATGATGGGTGTTTCCCACCTGGCATGGTCGATTGGCTCTAACACCCCTTTTGTTATTAGTTTGTTTATTTGTTCATCAATTTTTGGATTTAAGGCAAAAGGGACTTGTCTGGCTTTGAGCCGGATGGGTGCTATTTTCAGGTCTAGGCTAAACGAAATTGGTGTCCCCTTGTACTTGCCTAGAGTCCCGTCGAATATATCCCGGAACTCTTGTAACAGGCTCTCTTCCCAGTTGGCCGCAACGATGCTGTTGATCCCGGTCATCCCGATTCCCTGGGGCGCGAACCATTCGGTTCCTAGCAGACTAGGGTGATCACGGTAGACGATGGTCAGGGGCAAAATTTCGGCATGATTTTTAAATTTGATGAGGAAATGTCCAAGGCCCATGACCGGGATTCAATTTCCCTGGTAGTCCTTTAAGATCAGTTCTTGTTTTTCTAGTTCCTTTTGTTTGATGTTTGGTATCAGGCGTCGGATGGTGTTCCAAGATACCATGGATAAAAAAGATCCGGAGTTGACTTCCATCTCACAGGGCTTCCCTTCAATGTTCACCTCTATCCGGACCTTTTTCATGTTTGCTGCCCTGGCATTTCCAATGGTTACCGTCTTTTGCGTTTCCTCTTTGTTGCTCGTTCTTTTACTATCTGCTTCTGGCTTGTCTCTCTTCATGTCTGGGGGGGGGTGCTGCCGCGTCTTTTAGGACTATAGCTCTTTTTGTTTCGGGAGACCCTTTCGATGTGCCCCCATTTGTTACAAGCTCTGCAAATTGCGTCTCGGAACCTGCATTCAGATCGCGGGTGGTTGCCTCCACATCCAGCACATTGGAATTCCCGCCTGTTTCTTCTTTTTTCCCGCCATTTCTTGTCTGATTGAAGTCTATGGACATCTTCATTGTCGTTGTCAGTGTCGCTCGGGGAGTCGAGATCTTCATAGTGGGCAGTCGCTGTGGGATGTTTCTTGCTTCCCTCCACCTTCTTTTCTCTGGTTTGATTTAGCGGATCTGGAAATGAATTCATTTGGTGCATAGTGGCTGCGGATTTCTTTGCTGCTTCGGTGGAGGTGGCTTCTGCGATGGCCTCAGCCACAGTGATGTTCAGTCTATTTAGCAGCTTACTCTGAAGTGTAGCGTCCTTCAACCCGAGGACCACGTGGTCCCTCATGGCCTCGTCCATGTTCTGGAACTCGCAGGCTCCTCCAATGTGTCTCAGGGCTGCTACAAAATCTCTGACGGTCTCATCTTCTTTTTGGTCTCTTTTGTAGAATTCGTGCCTTTTTATCAAGTTGGAGACCACTGGTGCGTAATGTGCTCGGAGCATTCTGTTCAGCTCCGGCCAAGTCATCTGTTTAACGTCTCTTGGTTTGGCTACCGCCTTTGCCATTTTAGAAATAGCTGTTCTGCAGTGTGTAAGGAAGACAGCCCTCTTCCTTTGGTCAGATATTTTCTGCAGTTTGTTGCTTTCTAAAAACATTAGAAAGTGATCGATATACGACTCCCAATCCACCTCATCAGGGTTGAATGGTGCGGGCGGCATGTTGTTACCGGCCATATCTTTTGCTCAGTTCTGATTGCCGTGTGCTTTGGTCTCGCTCTTCTACAACGATCCCATTCTCGTCACCAGTGTTCCGTTCGGAAATAAGTTGCGCGAGACCGAGTTCCAACAATAACTCTTTTATTTTAACAAGTAAGGCAATGGTAATGGAACAATAGCCCAAGCTGCGGCAGCCCTTCTTATAGCGGCTTTCTCGCAGCTTGTGGCCAATGACAGTACTTTGAGTGTTCCCACTGTCAGGCGGTTCAATCGGATTGGTTCCCTAATAGCCAATCCAAGAACGGCCTTCTTGGCCGATCAAGTTCCATACACAACAATGTGATCCTATCATCCTATTCTGCTTACATGCATTCCTGTTCTCGGAAAAATGCAAATACATTTAAGGCAACTATCATCAGAGAATAACAAAAAAGATATTGATCTTCATTACAATACAAAACATGGTGACAATTATCACTTGATGAATTTGATTACTTTATGTTTATAGACAAAGACTGTTTTAAATCATAGAGGTTTTTACTTACACTAGCCATAAAATACTTGTACTGCATAACTTAAGGAGGATCCAGAATAAGCAATTCAAAAAGCATTTGTATATTTGACAAATTATTTCTTCATTTCTATATAGAGGTTCAACTCTTAGAAAAATTATGTCTTAACAGGTGGTTTGTAATTTTAAAAGATTCTGTTCTTAACTCTTTTGAGAAAACCTCAATAACTATAGTTCTAACTAAGAACTTAAACCATTTTATAGACTCTGTATAATAATTAAGGTATCAGATTAGAAATCAGGAGATTGTGGCTTCTAATCCCACTTGAAGCACAAAGCCAACTGGGTGATCTTGGTCTGGTCATTTTCTCTCACCCCTAGGAAAGAGGCAATGGCAAATCACTTTTGAAAAATCTTACCAAGAAAATTGCAGGATCTTGTCCAGGTGGTTTCTGAGAATCATACATTGAATAGAAGAACTAGCATGTAGCTAAGCTTCCAGAGTTGCATTTTATTGGACAAATCTTAATGGAAAATAAGAATGTACACTAAAATGGGATGCAACTCAAAAATGTTGTTCAGTAAGTTGTTTCTGTAGTAATCTAATATCAAACAGTTCACCAGAGTTGGAAGTCTGGTATATGTTCAGCTTGCTTGAAATTTTAGTTACAGTATCTAGTCATCTTGATGATTTCTGCCATCTTTTTTAATTTTAATTAAAATTTTCACTTGACTTAAAAGCTCTTATTTTTCATTTCCAAACAATCAACATCTACTCCAAAAGCTGTTATTGTATCGAGTGCCCCAAATCTTTAAGTATTACCTTCATTATTAGTACTTCAAGTGATATCTCTGATTTTATTTTATCTAGTACTAAATAATAAGTTCTTGCTAGTGAAGTACTCTCCACAATTTTCATCTTTCCAATACTTTAAAGGCATTCATTTTTCTTCATTTAGCCTTTCAGATGCTCCACTATCTATGTCACAAATGGGAATACAATACTTTGACAATATGTTCCTTTGGTGGCAATATGATGTTTTTTATAATGCTTTATATAGATTGTCATGATCTTTCTCTAAAGAATTTTTTTTTATTTCATAGTTGGTCATAATTCCTACAGATATTTTAAGGCCCGGTCCCACTGGCCGACGGACACAAAAAGTATGCATAAAGGACACAGCAGACGAGCAAAATTTTGGGGGTGACTCCATCCATTGTCATCCACTCCAAAAAGTGGCAAAAAATTGCATAAACAGAACGGAAAAGAATGGAAAAGAACGGACATGGGTAGGATGTAGTGGGGATGTTAAGTGGATGTTCATAGGAAGCCTAGCGGTTGAAAGCGAATGGAAGCGGATGACACCTCCGAAGGGGTTCCAGGGGAGAATTTCAAAGTGGACACATAGCAGAAGGGGCAGATGCATAGCGGATAAAGCAGATGCATCACAGGTGTCTATAGGAAACAAAGGGGATGCCGCGCAGATGTATATCAGATGCAAAGCATTCACTGCACATGCGGGGAGTATGAATTGCATCAGCTCCGCGGATATAAAAGGATGCAGCATGCACGCAGTCAGCATACAGGGGAAAGACGTGCTGCCACATACATCTAGTAGGAACACCATGGTTCGTCAGTCAGGCAAGAAGAGGAAGCCCGTGCCTACTCATTCAAGACTTGGCAAGATGAAGAAGGCCAGAACCAGCATCCCACTCCCTGGCACTGACTCTGAAGCTACTGCTGCTGCTGCTGTGGTGGACCAGCCCCAAAGCCCTCAAAGCCCTGCTGCTGAAGGCCCTGCTGCTCAATCCCCTGAAGGCCTACTGCTCAAGCCCCTGAAGGCCCTGCTGAAGCCCCTGCCAGAGGGAGGAAGAGGCAAGGGAAGGAGAAGAGAGAGAGGAAACAGTACACTGTTTCCGAGGAGCATGAGGATGACGTGCTGGAATGCCTGAGGAAGAACGAGTACCTCTGGAGAAAGGGCCACAGACTGTATCGGACACCAAGAAGAAGCAGGCAGCTAGGAGAAACAAGGCAGAGAGCCTGGGGTACACTGCAGAAGTACTCCTTGGATTGTGGAAGAACATGCACACCTGGTATGGCAAGCTACAACTCAAGAAATCCAGGCAGGCCACTGTCAAGCTCACTGACAGTGAGCAGAAAACTCACTGAGATGTACGTCATGGCCAAGTGCAGTTTTCTGGAGAGTGAGATCTGCCACTGAGGAGCAGCCCCTCTAAGACCCCTCTCCCTCAGACAGCCCACAGACAGCCAGAAGCCAGCTACCCTGTCCAGGCAGGTGTCTTCAGAGGGCCCCACAGCAGAGACCCCGACAGCTGTACTCCCTATGCCGGCAGACTTAGAGGATCCTGTGGAGGATGACGCCCTGCTGTCACAAATGGAGGTAGAAGCAGCAGCCACCAGAGGCCAACCCACACCCACACCCAGCTCCAGAGAATGCAGGCAGAGAGGCAGACTGGAGGGCCAGGACCACAGTGTACTGTTGGAGATCAGGGACACAATGAAGACCAGCACAGAACTTCTCTCTCAGCTGGTCCACAGCGACATAGCATCCTCGGACCGGAAGCCCTTCATCACCTACGTGAGCCAGAACCTCAGGGACCTGCCCGAGGCCCAGTACCAGGTGATGAAGCAGAAGATCACAGCACTTCTGCACAACCTTCAAGGCCCAGCTGAAGCTGCTCCTACCCAGTCCAGGTCTGCTCCTCCACCCCAGGCGATGTCACAGCCCTTACACGGCTTTCAACAGCCCCTCACCTATCAAGGCTACGATGACCAGGACTTCCCACAGCAGAAGCAGAACTTCCAAGTCCAGGCCCAGGTTCATCGGACGCCACAGACACGTCCTCACCCAGCTGCAGACCAGACTGCAGCCCCGCTACACTCCTCCTTCCTCCACCCCACAGCCAAGCCCATCAATGGACAATCTGTCATCAGTATTGAGCCTGACATCTCAAGTCCTTGATGAAGAGCCTCTCAACCTCATGGAACTGAGTCAGCTCTCTGATAGCTTCCTGAACACACCACCACCTGTTGTGCCCTCGGGGCCAAGCACCCCAATGGTGCCTCAGACCAGCACTCAAGCCACAGCCACCTCCACAGTCCCTGCCCGCTTAACAGCTGAGACCATGGACATGACTCAGAGTGACTGAGAATAGTGTCAGAGACTGAGTTGTTTACTTGTTAAGTTTATCTTTGCTTAAGACACTTTACTTGGTTCATTTTGCTCATTTAATACAGTCATAAAGTTTACCTAAGAAAGTTTATCTTTGCTTAAGACGCTTAATACAGTTTACTTGGTTCATTTGCTTATTTAACAAAGTCATAAAGTTTACCTAAGAAAGTTAATAAAGGCTATCTTTGCTAAGACACTTAGTTTACTTGGTTCATTTTTTTTACTTAATAAAATGTTGGTGAAAACTTTGAAAAAATGGTTAAGCCTTTGCATGCTTGTGGGATAGATAAGGATAATTGTGGGATAGATAAACCTCCAGTGCAACCATAGTGGGACTGTATGGTCCACCATTCCAGATGCCACACATATGGACCTTTATTATCAATAACAATTTATTCATTGATCAACACATTTTAAAATAAACAAAGCTCTTTATTAATGCCCTATTCATTGTAGGGCCACTCAACATACATGGCACAATCTCATCAGTGTTATGCGACAGTTTCAAGCAAGCATCCATTAATCATCTATTATCCTGTCTTGCCACTCCACTGCTCTAGCTGGTGAGTTGCACCAGTGTCTCAATAGGTTGCGCTGCTTTTTCCCTTCATGTGAAGCTCTGTTGGGGCCTTGTACATCCACAGTGTCTATCAGGTTATATTCTTGCCTCCATTTACCAGGCTCCATGTCCCCATTCCCTTGTTGACGGTCAACAAGTCTGTTCTGCAACACTGGGTAACGGGTGCGTATGAGATTGTGCAGGAAGCAGCAAGCTTCCACGATGCTCCTCACAGTCTCTGGGTCATGCTGCATGGTGGTGAGAAGTATCTGGAACCTGTTGGCCAGGATGCCGAAGGCGTTCTCCGCCACCCGTCTTGCCCTGGACAGCCTGTAGTTGAAGATCCTCTTTTCACGGGTGAGGTATCTTGAAGTGTACAGCTTCATGAGGTAGGTTCTGAGGGAGAATGCGTCATCACCAACGATGAAGTAGGGCACATCTTGTGTGTCATTGGGTAGGGGGTCTGGACCTGGAAACCCATGATGAGGTTGTGTTCCAGCCCATCCTTGAGGTCACTGGCGTTGTATACCTGGCTATCTGAAGCTGACTCATTGCCTGGAGCATCGATGTACATGAACTTGTAGTCAGCATCGACCATGGCAAAGAGGATGATACTGAAGAAGCCCTTGTAGTTGTAATAAGTGGACCCTGAGTTGGCTGGAGCTTTGCAGGCCACGTGCTTCCCATCTATGGCTCCAACGGTTTGGGGAAAGTTCCACCTCTGATACCACTCTTCTGCAAGTTTTCTCCAGCCTTGTTCAGTGGTGGGGCACCTGAGGAGCTCCTCCATGTATTCTTCAATGATGGCCTGTACCACTTCTCTGACCACTTTGCTGATGCTGTTATGTGGCACCCTCCATGAATACTGCATGTTTCTGTATGTGGTTCCAGAGGCCAGGTGCCGCAGAGTCAGTACCACCTTCAGTCCAGGGTCCAGGTTGGGATGGAAGTTGGTGCTAGGCTTGGTCAACCTGGGGCTCAGATGCTCTACAAGTTCATCAAACATGGCTGGTGGCATCCTCATGAAGTGATGGAATGCACGAGGGTCTTTATTCTTCAGCTCCACCATCAACTGGTCATACAGTCCAAACTCCATTCTTCTCACGATCCATCCTCGGACTCACACAGCTCTTGGACGTCTCCTTCTTCTCCTTCTGTGTATAACTTGATACAGTCTGAACAGGTTTTAGTTCTGATGATGAATGAGCGCAGCTATCCTACGGACTGTGTCATCATCCATGATGGAGAACAAGTGATGATGTTGAAGACCAAGACCAAGGATGAAGAGGTCTGTACACCACGGCTGCTGGACTCATACTGAGATCCAGATGATTTTCTCCCCCTTTTTATAGGAAATATTGGTTGTCCGCTAGGTGTCCTTCCACATACTCTAGACATACTCCAGACATCCTAAATATACGAGATACATCCCAGACACAAATGTTTTGTCCATTTTGAATACTTTATATATGAGATGCATACGCTTACATCCTTTCTATTTCCGTGCTACTAACGCATGTGTAGACCTTCCGTGTACCTTTTGTTTCCTCCCTCTTTCCATTTTCAGCTGCAGCGGACGTGAGTTGAGGGGATGGCCAGAGGATGCAGAGAGGATACAGCAAACCTTTAATGGATGATAACGGACATAGAACATTTGTTGCCCGTATATGTCACGGATGTACATTGTACGCGGCGGAAAGTTCATCCCTTCACAAAGTTTAGTGCAGCTCAAAACTTCTTGCACGGATGAAATCTCAGTGGACGGATAATCGACGGATAGAGCGTATGAAACACGTATGCAGTGAGTACACAACGGATGCATAGCGTTTTCCAACAGATGGCAAGCTTTTTTTAACGTTTTACATCCTCTTTGCATCCGTAAGTGCAGTGGGACCGGGCCTTTAGACATGAAAATGAAGTTTGTTACTACTTCACTTCTCTGCTTATTTGTATGCAGCTAGTATTGCCTGTTAGCATACTGCCTATTAGCATAATCCTAAAGGTCAGCTTTACCTTTTACATATGACATAACACAATTTGGCTACACTTAGGGTTAACAGAAGCATGTTTATCTGAAAGTAAGAGCTGGTCAAAATGACCAGGGAATTTATTTAGGTTTGGATTTATCATCTCTGACATAAAGATAAAACTGGCAACATAATCTTCAATGGTTTTTATCTCCACTTCACTGCCTAGGCAAAACTCTTCCCCAAATGGGAAATTCTTGTATCCCTTATTAGGGGGCTTTAGCTTAGCTTTTCGAAATCAAAATCAAATCAGCTCAGTGTTGCTTCTTACAATTAAATAATTCTCAAAATATCCACACAGCATAAATACCTAGCATGGATTCAAGTATATTTTTCAAATATATATTTCAAGTATATATTTCAGCCGTGTTTGATCACATTCTACATAGTTGTCTTTTATCTGTTATTTTTGTCATATTTGAGGCTTTCTTTCTTATGATGTTGTTCTTTAATAACCTACCAACCAACCAAGCCAATGGCATTAACTCCCTTGTGGATTTGTTCAGAGTACAAAATTGAGGGAGTTTATAAATATAAGAATTTAGATATAAAGTAATGGCATTATGAACAGATGGCTATGATAAACTCATAAAATTGTCTCTGCGCCCAAAATATATATGTAATATAATGAACAATGCTTCCTGAAAAAGTAGGTCTTAATTTTTATCTAATAAAAACATTCTCACTTGAAGGGCTGGGAAAAACTTGTCTAAAACTATGGAAAGCTCCTAACAGTCTTTCGACATCATCATAGACGAAGTAAGTTATGGACAAAAACTTGTAATAGATTGCTGAAAATTCAGTGACATAAAAGTGAGCTTTCTTAGTTACTTTATTCAGATAGTATTTATCTATCTATCTATCTATCTATCTATCTATCTATCTATCTATCTATCATCTATCTATCATCTATCTATCTATCTATCTATCTATCTATCTATCTATCTATCTATCTATCTATCCATATGTAGATCTGATTCCTTAAAAAGGCTATATATACATTTTTCTCTGTGTTTAAACTTTCTTTTCCATCTTCCTCCCTCAGGTATTTGAAAATGTATTCTGGAAATAAGAATAAAGAAATTGATTCCAAATTAAAGTACTGTCAACAGAAGTCAAACAATGTCTATATGGAAGATTCAGAGGAAAAGAAGATGAAAAGGAGACAAACAAAAAGAAATTATGGAGCAGAGAAAGACTCTACCCTAACAAGTCTTGAATTAAACAAGGAACAAAAAAACAATTCCAAAAAGGGTGAAGACCTTTCTCGAGATGATCTTTTATTTCTTCTGAGTGTGCTAGAAGGGGAGTTACAGGCCAGTATATAATTCTAATTTCATTACAAATTCTTCTTTTCTCTGTTTGTCTGTTGTTCCTATACTGTTTGATTGCGTGAGGATGTCTAACGGACTCTAGGAATATGGAGGAGGAAGGAAGACCTTTACAGAAATAAAATGGATAATTTAAAACAAAATAATCAAGAGATGCAGAAAACATAACGAAGCAACTCGATCTTAATCATTTCAAATCTAAGCTGATATTTGGCAGGCTACCAAGTTAAGGCTTTTGAAACTAACAAAATCAGGAAACAAAAATTATTTGGATTTCTGGCATAAAACTTTATTGTTAATAGAGTACTGTAACAAAATGTTGAAAGTTTAGCAGAGCAGTTCTTCAGATCAATTTATACCTACTGCGAGTAAGGCAGAGTTGTGTTCCTCACATTTGTCTTCCTGAGACTAAGAAACTTTTCTGTAATGCAGGCAGTCCTCGACTTATGGAGCTTACAGTTGTAGTCATGATAAAGTAGTTTTTACTATCTTTTCTACAGTAATTATTAAGCAAATGCTGCAGTTGTAAAACAACCATTACAACTGATAGCAAACACTGTAGTCTTTAAGTAAATTCATAGTTTGCTATAGGGCACTTTTACTGAAATCTAGACATAAAAGCTAGTTTTACAGGTTGGTTGCCAACTGTCTGAAAAGCGGTCATGGGATCACATTGAGAGGATGGCCATCAGAATTACATCATAAGTACATTTTGGGGAGGTCTGTCATAATAACCAATGTCAGCTAAGTGAGCACTCCCTCATTTATATTGTTTAATTCACCTATACAGTTCATTTATATTGTTTAGAATAATCCAGCTTCAAATAATAGCCTTAAAAACCATTTGTTTTTACAAACTGTACTAAAAATAAATGCAGTGTAGGATTTTAAATTAATGATATTAAATTACAAATTATTTTTATTTTTTTCATAGTTAAGAACAGAAGTAAATTAATATATCTTTAATTTATAAATTTCTTCCTTGATCTCTTCTTTATAATGACACCATACTAGAAGAAAAAAATAGCCTGGGAATCTTAGGAAAAAAATCCACAAGGTTTATCTGTCACTAGAAACTATGAAATATAATGATCAAATTGAACTTCCTCATATACTGATGAATTTTATGTATCAAGTACTTTGTATATCAAAATATGATACAAATATATCATAAAGCAGTGGTAGTCAACCTGGTCCCTACCGCCCACTAGTAGGCGTTCATAGTGGGCAGTAGGGGTTTTGTCACCTACTTTATAAATCACCTTTACTGTGGAACCGGTGGGCAGTTAGAGAAAACTTTAGTACTAACAGAAATACAAAAGTGGGAGGTAGGTATAAAAAGGTTGATTACCCCTGTCATAAAGTCAGCAATATTACATTACTTATGTTACTTATATATATATTACTTATATTACTTATAAGTAATATAAAATAATAGATTAATAATATATATATAACTTATATTTTAAAAGTTTTAAAATATATGCTGAATATGAAAACACACCTGCTTTAAGAATAAAAGCACAGTGAATTTAAGTGAAATGTGTTTAATTACATTGATATGAATATTTACAATGTCGACATCATTTGCAATGTTTATACTTGATTGATTAAAATAAAGGAAATACAAATATTTGTATTTGTATAAATGTAGACATTTATAAAAGTCTACTTATGAAACCTCAGAACCAATATCTGAAAAATTCCTACACATCTGCTTCCTTATACTACACTTAAAAATATCAATGCAATGTCATGAGATTTTATAATGTTTATATTCCAGCAATTT
Source organism: Laticauda colubrina (assembly GCA_015471245.1). NCBI lineage: Eukaryota > Metazoa > Chordata > Lepidosauria > Squamata > Elapidae > Laticauda > Laticauda colubrina. The sequence goes on from BLBF01000006.1 coordinate 34,857,000, forward strand.
GTGTGATTCACATTTTTAAAATCTATTTTTCCGTTCTAATTTTCTTTTCTTTTTTTTCATAAATAATAATACTGAAGTCTGCTTACTTTTCTCCAGCCCTATCCACAGTAAGCAGAGTAACATCAGAATAGGATAAACTAAGTTCATTTAGTAACAATTTTTGTTTGATTAATACAATAGATTAAAATTCCCATATCCAGTTTTAAAGTTTTCAGATATGTGTACATTTCTTTTTGACATCCAGAAAAATATATTGAGATCATTAGACTTGAAACAGGTAAAATATGCCAATAAATTTTCTTGGATTTTCCAGATTGTATTCTCAATTTAATAAGAACATGAGAAATTGCCTTGATCCAATTTAGGCTCATTGTCAATTTTCTGCATATCTCTCCAGAGTCTCAAGGAGAAAGTGTTTCAGTATTTTTAATTGGAAATCTTAGGACTGAATCCTGAGACATTCTGCATTAATGGCAGGTATTTTAAATGCAGCATCATATTAAAAACTGAAGAAATTTCTAAATATTGATAGCAATAATCAGCACAGTATAAACCATAGAATGAGACTAAGAATAATTTCTATTCAAGTGATTGAAAATCTATCTTCATTTAACAGATCACTGAAGATTAGAATATTAGGACTTTATGTCAAAAGAAAACCAAATTTTGGAGGCAACATAAGACCATATAAAGAATGATAATCAAAAAATGATTTCATGTTATTGTTGTATGCACTTTCCAGTTGGAAGCATAGACTATTTTTGTAGCAGTTACCAAGAATAAAACTAGCCTAATAAGGTTTATTCAATTTAAAAATAATAGGTTTGAAAGGAAATTCAACATTTGTAATTTGCTTCTGTGGTAGTAAATATTGCCCTCTGTGGGTTTGTTTGAACTAGAGACCAAGACACACTTATGTTGAAGCATATATTGATTTAATGATAATTACAGTAAATTAGAAGCAGAAAAGAATTATCTAAAGTGGGGTGGGGTTATAGAATTTCTTTATAGACATGTGCAAATAAACCTTTTCATTTGATTGGACACATTATTCCTACACTGAATCAGCAAGAATTCAGTGATAAATTCCAACTAGTAATTTGCATATTACAGATAGTGATTAGATCCAATTCACCTTCTATAAAGTATAGATTAAATGAGTCGCTTCTGTTTTGTTCTGGAGTTTGTTTAAACAAAAGTTATCTCATTCTTGTCCACAATTTGATATTTTCATTTCAACTTTATCTGAAAGATCTTGGTTCCCAAACCTAGCTACTACAATTCTTCACCCTATAACACACACCTAGTACTGGTCTGTATTATTTCCATATAAAAATTTCATTATCTTATCAGCAATTAGTTACTTTAACTATAAACACCAACTTATTTTTCTGACTGCTCAAGAAAGACTGTTAAAAATATTCTATTTGTGACTAAGCTATTGCTTTCACTTTGTGGTAGTTCAATCTAAATTCCCAGGCAAAAAATCTCCTTCAATCCATTCTACTATAAATCATTTTTCAAAATTGCTGAGCTTTACAACATTTCCATCAAATATGAATGAAGCAGAATTTCAGTTAAATATGGTGTACTTGATTTTTAAAGGTAATTTCTTAGGATAGTTTTATAAAAGGTATTATTAGGGTCTGTGGCTTGAAGGTTCCAATTCATAAGTCCACAAATCCAAGGTCCTAAAAATCTTTAATTATATTTGAAAAAATATTAGCACAGATAACATAGATAAACAGGCATGCATCATTCTGTAATTTTCAGACCAATCTTGTTTTAAAGAACTGTCATTATTATATGGTATTGGAATGAATGCTGCAGAAGGTCAATTCTCTGCACAGTGTATTTCATTAGTTGTGCTAATACATGTACATAACAATAATGCCAGGACTTTCTGGCTTAACTTAAAAAAACAAATGGTTTATTCTGGTTGTAAAGTTGCTGAAGGGGGAAATGACATGAAAATACTGCCAAATCTTCAAAGTACTTTTATACTTTGCAAAACATATGGCTCATTAAGAAGTATGAGTTTGATTAAGAATTGCAATAGCAATAGCATTTAAGTTGTATACCGCCCCATCATCCTTTATAGCACTCTGTGGGCGGTGTACAATGTAAACATTAATTTTGTATTTCTCCCAACAATCTATGTCTCATTTTACCAACTTTGAAAGGATAGAAGACTGAGTCAATCAGACTGATGGGCGCAATCAGACCTTGCGCCCATCAGAATCAAATTCTAGCTGATGGGCAGAGTTTGCCTGCAATACTGCACTTTTAACCACCAGTAAACCACCAGAATCCCACATAAAATATGAGAAATGAGAAAAAAGATACTGAAATTACTATTTATTTGCACACTTATTTATAACTGTCTTTTTTCCATTATTTCTTAGAACTATTAAGCTTTGGAATAACTAAACCAAGGTTAGTGGCAAGAGAATAAAGAATGAATTAGGGGAGATAGAGGGAAGGAACAAACCATTGCTTTACATAACTGCTGTTGTTTTAATCGCTTTTCCAAATTTCCAGTTCACATACCAAATGAAATTTAAACAATATTGATTAGCTCTCAGAAGAAATGATCAGTCATTTAATTAGGTACTCTTAAAATTATGCAGTGAATGCAAGAAAAAATGCAGAATTGTTTCAAACAGCTCATATGCAGAGTTAGTCTTATTGGAGTGATTTGTATTTCTGCAGGCTCAGGATGAAGTGATAGGAGTTTTAAAGGCTGAAAAAATTAACTTGGATTTACTAGAAGCACAATATGGCTTTGTTACTCCAAAAAAAGTCCTTGAGGCACTTCAGCGAGATGCTATACAAGCCAAAACTACATTATGGCAAGAGGATATCTATGAAAAACCCATGGGAGAGGTATGTATGATGCATGTTTAAACCAGGATGGAAGCATACAGGCATTAATCCTACAATTAGATGAATAATTGATTTACAGTAACTGAAGAAGGGCAAGTGTCAACAAAGCAAAATATTGTTTTTTCTGAACAGCATAAACAGTGAGTTCAGAACTTAAGGATCTCAGGCTTTAAATCTTTACTATGAACTGACATCTACTTTAGTTATGAATTTCAAAGTAATAAATTTAAATGCAGCTGTCAAAAGATAGAAAGTCTAAACAATTAACGAACCTATTTTTGAATTAAGTCAGCACCTTAAACAAAACCAATAAGCTAAGGGATCATCCATAACTATTCCACATTGCTAAGACACTTGCCTCTGTAGCAATTTGATTGCCCTTTCCCCTTCCCTTGGTATGTGACACATTTTATAAACAATTCATGTATAGTGTTATGCTTGGACCGGATGCATTTCTAGGCCTTAGGAGCTGGAAAATTTGGTGAGCTGATTCAGCCAACTGGCATGCAGACTTCACTGCAGCAGCATCACAATCAAACTCTGTCTCTGTTTATGCAAGTTAATTTTTTTTGAATGGTAACCTTTGACCTTGTCAGAAATTCAGTGCCAGCAGATCTTGCCCTAGCAAAATCAAGGGCTTATTCTCGGACAAATTATGTGTAACAAGCAGGCTTAGGAACCCTGGAATGTGATGTGTTCTGTAAATACACAGTTTAAAAACAGAATTTTGGATAGTTTTCAGAGTTTCTACCTCTTTATTTCTATACATAAGACTTACAGAACGTTTAATGGTATATACACACATATCATTTGTTTGTCTATTTGTGTGTATGTATATGGGCGTATGCAACAATACATGCCACAAGATTTTAATTAGATCAAAAACCAAAACACATTTTGAATCATATATGAGAGACTGTACTAAAAAGGGCAAGATAGATAAAGAAAAGATAAAGGAGGAAAATGGAGGTGAGATAAATAAATGGATAAAATATCAAGATTACTATGTATGAATTGTTTCAGATGAAAAGAGAATGTTGGGAGCAGGGGTGGGATTCTCCCAGTTCGGATCGGTTCTATAGAATCGGTTGTTACGATTCTGCGCACTTTGGAGAACTGGTAACTCATGCCCCTGGCTAGCCCTACCCCTCTCAGTCAGTCCTTATTATTCATGCATGACACTGTGCACATTCCCAACATCACTGACTGCATTCTCCCCACCCAGTTACTCGTTAAGGTATTTTTTTTATCTCAATGATCAGCTGTTCCAATGATCAGCTGTGCCGGGATCCCTCTTGCTGTCTTACTGCTTTGCCCAGGAGGCTTCCCTGAGGCCCAGGAGGCAAAAAGGGGTGCAGGGAAGGGGTGCTGCGCGCCTCCCTGTGCGCCATTTTTTGTCTTCTTGGGCCTCAGGGAAGCTTCCTGGGAATAAAAACGCCTCCCAGGAGACTTCACTGAGGCCCAGGAGGTCAAAAAACAGAGCACGGGTGCTCCAAAAAAAGAAGGTACAGCCACATGGCCATTCCCACCTAGCCACACCCACCTAGCCACACCCACAGAGCCAGTTGCTAAAAAATTTGAATCCCATCCCTGGTTGGAAGGATTGACAGCCAATGTGAAGGGAAAGCAGATACAAATAAATTGTATCTGCAAAGCAGGATTGCAAATAAATTCCTGCAAATTTCAGATTATCCATTTATGATATTCCTAATAAGATAAAATCTCAGGTTTGAACTTTTATCCTGGGTAATTTCATAACTGTTTTGTTTGCTTGAAAAGGAAATCCTCTGTTGGTATAGAATGGTATATTTTTATTTTGACAGGCAATAGGGTGGCAGTAACAATAAAAGCAAGTAACCTTCACTTCGGTTTAGCTAGCTATTCAAAATTTCGATATTTTATTTAAAATTATAGTAAGATAGAAATTTGAAAAATGAGCATGGATAATTAAATAGCTGAACAATAATAAAATAATACAGACATTAGCTATTTCCTACTTCACAGAAATATACATAACAAGATATGTAGTTCATTATAGTTCAACATTAAGATTGTTGGGAGAAATATCAACAACCTCAGATATGCAGATGATACCACTCTAATGGCAGAAAGTGAAGAGGAACTAAAGAGCCTCTTAATGCGGGTGAAGAAGGAGAGTGCAAAAGTTGGCTTGAAACTCAAAATTAAGAAAACTAAGATCATGGCATCCGGTCCTCTCAATTCCTGGCACATAGTTGGGGAAGAAATGGAGGTCGTGACAGATTTTATTTTCCTGGACTCCAAGATCACCGCAGATGAGGACTACAGCCAAGAAATTTAAAGACGCTTGCTCCTGGGGAGGAAAGCTATGGCAAATCTAGACAGCATACTAAAAAGCAAAGACATCACCCTGCCAACAAAAGTGCGTATAGTTAAGGCTATGGTTTTCCCAGTTGCAATGTATGGCTGTGAAAGTTGGACCACAAGAAAGGCTGAGTACCAAAGAATTGAGGCCTTTGAATTATGGTGCTGGAGAAGAATCCTGTGAGTCCCTTGGACTACAAGGCAATCAAACAGGTTAGTCCTAGAGATTAATCCTGACTGCTCTTTAGAAGGCCATATCCTGAAGATGAAACTCAAATACTTTGGCCACCTGATGAGAAGGAAGGACTCACTGGAGAAGAGCCTATTGCTGGGAACGATTGAGGGCAAAAGAAGAAGGGGACAACAGAAAATGAGGTGGCTAGATGAAGTAACTGAAGCAGTAGGCATGAGCTTAATGGACTCCGGAGGATGGTAGAGGAAAAGGAAGGCCTGGAGGAACATTGTCCATGTGGTCACAATGTGTTGGACATGACTTCACAACGAACAATAACATAGCTGAACATAAACAATATGATGAACAAAATGTTGTCACTGAACATTTTCCAAGTTTAAGAAGAAACATTTAAAAATATTTCACACTCAGATCTAAACCCATGTCAGGCAAAAATTCATGGCCAGAATATTGTACTTATAATGTAAATACAATTGTATCATTAATGAATTATTTTCTTCAAATTATAGTGAATATTAAGTCATTAAAAAGTCTAAAATTCTTAGAAATAATCTTAAGAAGTAAACATTCCTCATCACAGATTCTAAACATAACTTGGACTCTTATTTTGAATAAGTTTTCCTCCCCATGCTATATGGCAGCAAAAGAATTTCTAACACTTACTAGACTTGGCAATATTAACTGCAAAGAAAAAATCAAAATGATATTGTTATATTTATTAAAGTTCAGGAAGTGGAAGAGTCTAACAAATACCAGCCAGAACATTTCAAAAATCTATTCCAAAATTACAAAGACAAAATATTATTTTGTAACTCATGTTAGATGTTTATCAAAAACAAGGAGCAACATAAAGAATTACACCTGGAGTGTAGAAAAGAAGCAAGCTGCTAAGTAAATTCCTCACAGTGATTTGATAATTTATCATATGTCTGGATCTCATTATCATTGATATTTTAATAGCTGACATTAGTTTAAATGATGCCGACAGCATGGGAGCTCTGGCAGTTGAGAATTACTAAATTACAGTAATTCTATTTTGGTTCCAGTTCTCTGCCTATGAATTTCCAGTAATAAATATGTGTGGCATTCTCTTCTCCGTGAGATACTAGCAGGGGCAAACAGATTGTTTTTTTTAAAGTTCACTTGGTGCCAGTTACTCATCAGCCTTGAAGATATACAAAACCATTTTATAAAGAGCATTTCATTTCACATATATCTAATATGTAAGCCATTGTTCTTAGTGCCGGTTTTTTAAGCAATGCTGAATAATATTCTAAAGTTGGTAAAGTATTATGGATTAAGTTTGAAAATATGAGAATGAATGACATATTATTCATTCACATATTCAAGCATAACCCTAACCCTAACCCAAAGCAAGGTGAAGCTGAGATGGTTGAAATGATTATTTTATCCACATAAGAGATTATATTTAATTTTGTCTCTAGTTTGAAATTATTTCCAGATTTTGTGTTTACAACAAAAAAAAAAAGAAACTTTGATTGTGTTTTTGTAAACTAGACAGGCTTATTGTTATAGAAATGACATGTACATACAGTTATGTAAAAACAAAAAGTTGTGGTTGTAACATTGTTACCTTCGACTGTGCCAAAGAGAGTGGGAAGTTGGTGTCTTTTCTTTTTTTTCTCCTGTTACACTATACCCACTCTTTTCCCCTTCCTCTCTTCTTACTTTTCCATGTTTTTTTCTTTTCTTTTATACTTTGATAAATTAATTAAAAAGTTAGATTGTAAATCACTTTTCTTGGTTCCAACACATAGAAACCCGAATTTGTTTGTTTATATTAAAAATAACTAACAGAATATTTGTTTAGTCTAAATGTTAACCACTGTATTAAAGGTGCTACAATTTAAAAAAACTAAACTTTGTATAACAATAAGGCAGTTTTACAAGAGATGGATAGATTTTCTATTTCAAAAATACATGCCACTGCTAAGGTGAGAAAAGTTCCAAGACCATCTAACACCATTGTCAGTCAATAAAATGGAGGCTTATTAAATTAAATATTATGGATTTATTCCATATCAAATATAAGGGGAAATTATAAATGACAAACTTTTAAAGTGTACCTTGTTTAGGTTAAAAACAGCACTCTGAATTGTGCTTAGAATCCTATTTGTAACCAATGAAGATCCTAGAGCACAGGTGTCTTATGATCATAGTAAGTATTTTTGTCATAAGATAAGAATGCATTTGCACAAATTTTAGCCCCAGATTTTGTTTCAAGTACAGTCCCACATTCACCATATATGTTACAATGTATTATACAAGGAAATGTGTGTAAAATATATACAAAAAGAACAACAGGACTACAGTTATATCACATTAAAAAAGAGATGGTGGAAGTATGGGAATTGTGTTGGTATCTTTGTGTGTGTGTGTGTGTGTGTGTGTGTGTGTGTGTGTGTGTGTGTGT
>BLBF01000006.1:34864865-34939535 GCA_015471245.1 Laticauda colubrina
TGTGTGTGTGTGTGTGTGTGTGTGTGTGTGTGTGTGTGTGTGTGTGTGAAATGAAATATCTTCCTCTGGAAATATAGATTGCTGAACTGGCCAATCCCTCTGTTAGGGATTCTTCAGATGGGAAAAGGTGCACCTCCATGTGCAAAACATACACATTTTTACATATAGTTTGAACACAATACATATATATTGTAATTTAACTTTCATGATTCCAGACAAAAATGTCATCTTAGAGCATAATAAAAATTAACAGAATTAAAAATGAAATATCATTGAAAAGGCGAATGCATTCTTGATTACATCTTTTTATTGAAATTTGATCAACTAGTTGAGAGAAATCAGTCAGATTAGTTCCCATGTTTTGTTTTGCTTTTATACATGTAAAAGAGTACCATTTGGCTAATGCTGAAAAAATCCCACTTGTCCTGAACTGCTGAAGATGAGTAAATGACAATACTTGTTTAACGCATTGATGTGTGTGTGTGTATGTGTGTGTGTGTGTATGCACACACACACACGCATGGGCATATACAAAGAATTTTATTTGGCCTCTTTTATTTATATTAATTTCACACAAATTTATCCCAAGTTTTATATGTAGAAAAATGCAATATCTAGATTGCCAATCAAAAAATCCAGTCCAGCTGAGACAGGCCCTCTGATAAAATCATGAAGTCTAGACTATCTTGGTCAGAGAATTTCTAACTCTGCCAAAAATATGAGAAATGTGGGAAATCTGTTTTATGTTATGTTTCCCTTTAATAGACAATAATTCAACTCATCAGTGTAACAACAGCAGCAACAAAGAACTTTCATCACCTAATAAGGAAGCTGAAACTAATTACTATATGGAATGAGCTCTGTTTCTGACTGGAACAATTTGCCAAACAGACAGCACTTCATTGGTTAAAAAGGAGAGTTTCCAAGCAAACAAACAATACTTGACTAAATCAACATTATCATCCAGAACATACTATGCAGACAAATGATAAATGATAAATTCTTAACATTCCTCACCAAAGCCAGTGTATCAGTAAAATAGCAAAGAAGTATAGCCTAGAAAGGAAATGGGAAATGCATGCTTTGGCCTTCAGTCCTATAATCCTGAATAGGCATTCTGGTAAGATTTGTTCGTTTGTTTTTTTAATAACTAAACTTGTGTTTCATTCTAATCATTGACCTAAAGTATAGTTCTATTGTACACAACCAGAATTAAGACAACTGGGAAATAAAATCAGCTAAAATCAAACATCACATCCATGATAATAGTTCAAAATCTTTCATGATAATTTTTTTAAAATTCAATTATGGCGTAGATTCAGACCGAATCTGAAGACTACAACACATAGTCCCCAACTTATGATCACAATTGAACGCAATATTTCCATTGCTAAGCAAGATAATTTTTAATTTAAGTGTGCCCCATTTTACAGTCTTTTTTACTATGGTTGTTAATATGAAATATGGATAAGTTATTTATAAATAATAAAGTACATAATAAATGTAATAATATACTCTTAGCAAAATTAACACAAACAGTAGACATCTTTAAAACTGAACATCTTGTTACTTTTTTAGCTTGACAAACTGGTTGAAAAACATAAAGAAACACATAGACGGATGCTTGGGCAGCTCCTGATGGTAGAAAAATCTCATAGGCAAACTTTGTATGACCTTGAGGACGAGAAGAGAAAACATTCAGAATACATGGAAAAAAGTGATGAGTTTACCAATTTATTAGAACAAGAACAAGAAAGGTAAGACATTTTTACAAGCAAGTAATAAAAATCATTGTATATTTTTGTATTCATTTGGATAAAGAATTTGAGTATATCAGTGATCTAATAAGAAGTCAATTTAACTTTACATAATATGAAATTAGAGCTAGTTTGGTGTAGAAACCATGAGAGTGAATTTTAATCCTGGAGGGGTCTAATCCCTGGTGATTTGGGGCCAATCATTTTTTCTCAGCCCTAGGAAGGACACAATGCATACCGATTCTGAAAAACCTTGCCAAGAAAGCTGCAGGGGCATGTCCAGGCAATCTCTGAGAATCAGACATGATTGAATGGAAGAAAAAAAATAAGTTAGGTTAGATATAGAAAATATATTTTAGTTTCACATGATAATGTAGAGACCAGTCTTTAAAAACATTTTGGAAACATTCATGTTTGCTGAAGTCTTTTGTTGTGACAATTTCCCTGGATCCTTTTTCTTCTGAGCTGGGAAAAGAGCTCAAGTAATCAAGATGCAAGGCAAGCTGCTGGAAAGATCTCTCTTTTTATTCCAAAAACAATAACAGAGTCCCTGTTTGGGGCAGCTGGCAACTGACTGATGCTTTAGTGAGTTTTTTATAGAATTTTGAGCCCTTTGTTCTATGTTTGTGAAGGAAATGTGTATGTGATGTATGGTTTTATGACCAGAGAAACTAGGAGACATTTCTTGCTTGCTATCTTCCTTATGAGTAGAGATTTTCCTTTGGGGCATATGGTTCTTGTCGCTGTTCTCCTTGGATGTAGGAAGTTTTGGCATAGGTGCCTTTTAATTTGGTTCACCGTCTGTAGTCAATCTCCATCTGCCTATAGTCTCAGCATTTGAGGGGTCCCAGTACTTTGAGTTCATTGCCTTTCCATGGCCTTTTGAGGTCACTGGATACATTGTATCCCACCTTAATTTATCAATGCAACAATAAATCTTATGAATGGAGACAATATTGTTCTCTGGCAATAAGCGTTACTGGCAGTCAGCAATGAGCAGTTTAAAAGAAAAGAGGCAGGAATATTTTCCCATGGGATTTCCTCTTCTTAGGAAATTTTGAGAACGATATTCTAACTTTTCAGGGAGTCCAACTTTTTTGGGGGGGGCTGAGGTCCAAAATAAATGCACATGTTCCTTCTAGTTGTTCATATATCTAGATCATATACAAAACACAAATTTTAATCAAATTTATAGAGTCACTATTTAATTAACTCTGGATGGCTTACAATAAAAATTACCAATTAAAAAAACCCAGTAAAGTGAGATGATTTGATAAACCAAAATAAATCAAAAGAATCTTAATAATAAAATACAACTACAGAAAGTCAAACCTGAGGAGCTTTCAAAGTAATGTAAAGGATGGGAAGTCTCTTGTTCTTTTTCTTGCCTTAACATTGTCTGTATTGAACATTGTCCTCCGGATGGTGGAGAGGAAGAAGTTGAAGTTGAGGAACCAGGAGCTGTTAATTTCCTACTCATTTTGAGCAATTCAAAATCTTCAGGTTCTTCTAGACCTTAATCCAATTGTGGATTAATCCAATTGGTTATTTCACAAATAACCAATTGCAGTTCCAAATAAAAATAGTAGGAAAAAAGAAGCCAAATAGTAATAATAATAAAAAAAGAAAAAAATGTCTTCAGGTTCTTGTATAACTTAATCCAATGGATTGGTTAGATAACAGTAAAAATTCAGAAAAAGTTGTAAAATCCTAAAAAAGACAGAAAAGTGAAGAATAAAAAGCTAAAAAAAGAAAGGAAAAATTCTTCAGGTTCTTCAACACCTTATTCCAATTAAGAGGTCTCAAATATTGAAAAGAGAATAGAGAACATTGAACAAAAAACAGGGAAAACCGATGAAAAAGTGGAGAACATCCAACAAATGATGAAAGACTCCAAAAAATTGAAGAAGATAAACAAAATGACCAGAAGATTGGAGACAATCTGAAGATTGTATTGAAGTTCGATAACAGATGAACTGTGGTTGAACAAGATAAAAGTGGTATGCTGAGATGGGAGAGGGAAGATCAGAATTTTATCTTAGATTCCAAAACATAGAGGAAGAAAAAGGACAAAATCTAGTTGAGATAATGAAAGAAATATTGGCTGAAGCTTTGGGAATAACTGAAAAGAAGATGATGGATGGAATAGATGAGGTCTATCGAGTCTTCACAAGATATGCAATGGGAAATAGCTTACCAAGAGAAGTTCACATCATATTTACAAAGAAAGCCATTAAAACGCAAATATTGCAAGTGGCAAGAGAGAAAACATTGTAATACAAAGACAAGGAAATTGTGGTCTTGAAACAAGTACCCAAAAGAGTGAGAGAGATGAGAAGAGAATACCGGTTCTTGATGAAATTGCTACCAAAAAAAGAGGTGAATTATAGTTGGCTGATTCTAGAAGGTTTAATGTTCACATGGCAAGAACAGAGATATAGAATTGCCTCAATTGAGAAAGCTGAATCATTTTACATAGAATTTTTCAGGGGGAAAGAGGAAGAGGCAGAAAAAGAAATTTCACTAATTGAATTCCAAGAGGACTGCCAAATGATGACTAAAAAAGAAGAAGGTGCAGTAGGTGGAAAGGAGGAAGCCAAAGAACAACGTGAACCGAGACCTGTCAAACCTAACTGTAAAATATAACCATGGAAGAGACAAAATTGATTATAATTAATATAAATGGACTTAATTCAGCCATTAAAAGAAGGAAAACCTTCCATAAATTAGAGAATATAAAATTTGATATAATCTGCCTACAAGAAGTACATATTAAAAAGCAATATGAACAATTGTTGATACAGCCAAAATTAGGGAAAATATTTACTTCCTTGACACAATGCAAGAAAAGAGGAGTGTTTTTTTATATTAAAGAGACCATCCCAGCGAAATTGATTTATAGTGATGATGACAGAAGAATACTAATGGTGGAAATAATGGACAATAATACAAAAACACACCTGATTGCAATCTATGCCTTGAATGACAATCAAGAAGAATTTTATAAAAAATTACATATGAAAATAATTGAACTGGACTGTGCTAATATAGTTATGATGGGAGATTTTAATGGAATTGTAGACAATAAACTGGATTATACAGCACAGAAAATAATAAAGCAAAACAGAAAAACTCTCCCTAATTTTTTTTTTTAATGGTAGATGAAATAAACTAAAAAGATACATGGAGAGAAAGAAATGCTAAAACTAAACAATACACCTTCTACTCAAATAGACATTTATCATGGTACAGAATAGATATGATATGGATATCAACAGAATTGTTAACTAATATTAAAGAAATAAATATTGAAACAAGTACTTGGGAAGATCAAATTCCAATGACAATTAAATGAAAAGGACAAAGAAGAAGATTTAGATGGACGTTAAATAATACTATTTTAATGGAAAATGACTTCACACAGTGGATGGAGAAAGAACTGGCATTTTCTTTAGAGAAAACAAAAAAGAAGATACATCAATCTAGAACGTATGGGATACAATGAAGGCATATGCCAGAGGCTTGATAATAGACTACACAAGGAAAAGAAATATCATGAAAAGATTAGCCTCCAAGGCATTAGAGGGTGAGTATAAAGGACTTGAAAAAGAGCTACTGAAAATGCCACAGAAAAAGGACATTAAGTTAAAAATGGATATAACCAAACATAAAATGGGTCTAATAAAAAAAGAATTAGCGCAGAAAATTAGAGATGCTAAACAGAATTACTTAGAAGATGCAAATAAACCAGGTAGATGGTTAGCATATAAATTGAGAAAGGAGAAAGAATCAAGGAAAATATTGCAATTAATAGATGACCAAGGCCAAGTTTGCTATGGTAGTAAAGAGAAGAAGGAAATCATTCAAGACTATTATGGCAAATTATACACACAAGAGAATATTGATGAGGAAAGAGTTAAGGCTAGGTCCCACTGGCTGACGGACGCAAAACGTATGCATAAAGGACACAGTGGACGAGCAAAATTTCAGGGGTGGCTCCATCCGTTGTCATCCGCTTCAAAAAGTGGTGAAAATTTGCATAAACAGAACGGAAAAGAACGGATGTGGATAGTATGTAGCAGGGATGTTAAACAGATGTTCATAGGAAGCCTAGCGGATGACAGTGGATAAAGCGGATACATCACGTAAGCCTAAAGGAAAGAAAGGGGATGCCCCATGGATGTATATCGGATCCAAATGCATCCTTTCTATTTCCGTGCTACTAACGATGTATAGACGTTCCATGTACCCTTTCTTTCCTCCCTCTTTCTGTTTTCAGCTGCAGCAGATGTGAGTTGCGATGATGCCCAGAGGATACAGAGAGGATACAGCGGACGTTTAATGGATGATAAACGGACATAGAACGTTTGTTGCTCATATGTTGTGGATTTACATCGTACACGGTGGAAAGTTCATCCGTTCACAAAGTTTTGTGCAGCTCAAAACTTCTTGCACGGATGAAATCGCAGTGGACGGATGCTCGATGGATAGAGCGTATGAAACACATATGCAATGAGTACACAATGGATGCATAGCATTTTCCAATGGATGGCAAGCTTTTTTAAAATGTTTTACATCCTCTTTGCATCCGTAAGTGCTGTGGGACAGGGCCTTTAAACAGTATTTACAGAATGCTAATTTACCCCAGATACCTAAAGAGATTGAAACAATATTAGAAAGCAATATAACGATGATGGAGTTAACTGAAGCACTCAAGAAGCAAAATAATGGAAAGACACCAGGCCTAGATGGACTTCCGGCAGAATTTTACAAAACATTACAAGAATTGTTGAATCTTCCAAGGATGGGAAGTCTGAGACATTGGAACTTCTGGGATCCATTACATGACATGCTTTCAGACAGGGGTGGGATTCTGCTGGAGCTTCTACCAGTTCAGTGATTATGATCACCCTCAAATCACACCCACAACTTCCCCCATACAAAAGAAAAAGATCTACAGTGCAACCTGTTATGTATATCAGGTCTTTAATAAATAGTGGCTGCCTGTTCAGTGACCATGAACTTCTGAACTTCTGCTGACTTAATATCATTCTAGGACATATTGAATCACCTAATACTATCAATGTCAGGACTCAGCTTTTAACTGAACAAGAAGATTCTAGCAGTTCATTGCAAAAGGAATATCATGCATAACAGGAAGACCAGTACAACTATAGAATCTCACAATTGGTTATCTGTAGCTAAGAATCTATATAGATGCTCTTAACACTTCCTAGATGACATCTGTAACTTCTACCTACTGGCCTTAGGTTTATGGCTGATACACACATGAATTTTGTGCTGTCATATTTCTGAAAGAGGAAGAACCCATAGCTGTCTAGGTCTCAGTCATGCCCTCTACATCAGCCACCTCATACATAATAAATTCCTGAATAAAGATTGCTTTGTTATAGATAAATCTCTGAGGATCCAGTGTTCTGACTCCAAGACTGAACTCTGAGGCAAGAAGAATTGGTTAAAAGTATTGAAGGTTAAAGTTTGAACCTAGAGCATTTGAAGAAACTGAAATGGCCTTCTGTTTGGCAACAGCTCATGCTGTGCTTCATTTTCTCAGAAAGTACAACACTTTCTGGATGTAAATACAGCTGCTTTCTCTAAATGACTAGTTTCCAGAAATACTGGATTTTATTCCCTATTACGATTTTGCTGATGGATTTAGCAGAGATTAATTGACTACTTCCATTAAAAAAACAACTACTACTTTTGTTTCTACTTGGAAACTGCTTCTGGACTTGGTGCTTAAGGTAGAAAAAAATGAAACTGATTTTGGGTTTTATTGATTAGATAGATCTGTTGTCATAAAAATGGATAGTTTATACTATTATGTAAAAATAAAGAGTTGAGGTTTGATGTTAGTTCTTATTTTACTGTACCAAAGAGAATCAGCAGTCAATGCCTTCTTTTTCTACACTTTTCTCTTTCTTTTTTCCTCCTGTTTTCCTTTTATTTGCTTTTGTATTTATGTATTTTATATTATACACGAATAAAAAGAATTGATATTGGGGGGGGGGGGATTAGAAAAAAAGTCCCACCATTCCCTATTACTATTTTGCATGATAACTGGGGATAATGGGTCCAACATACGCGGAAAATGTCAGGTAGCCAAACACCAAATTCTGCAAGGTGAAATATTATGGGGTAGGGCTAAAGAAGACTTATCCTGAAAGCTTTAATAATTATAGAGTATGCAATATAAGCACATGTGGCATTATACTGTAAAAATTAGATTCTGTGACTGATTTGGAGGCTTCTATGCTTTCTTAACAATGCTATGTCTATACCTGAAGCCCCAGTGCTGTGGAATAATAATAATAACAATAACAATAATAATAATAATAATAATGCTTTATAGTATGGTCAGAACAAGCATTATGGTATTTTGAGAGTCATAGTAACAATCAAATCCTAGAAGTCACATATTAAAAAAAATGCAAGGATAGGACCCCACAAGTAGCAAGAGGTAAAAAATTAAACAAAAATATCAAGAGAATATCCTTATGCATTTCTGATTTCCTCACCACTCTAAAGGAAGATAGAAATGTTGCTTAAAACAATTGCATACTTTGAGAACAAGAATTAAACTTAAAAATATGTCACACCTGTCACAGAAATGTAACGATCATATTCTCTATACCCTGGACAGTTACACTTGAATCTCAATATTGTGAAATCAGTGCCTTTATTACTTTGCTCAGAATAGCTTTCAGATAGAAAAGGTTCAGTTTGGGAATGTCAAAATGCATCATTTTCATAGCATATAATGAATAGATATTCATTATCTACTCTTTGCATTTATAATCTCATGTTTATACATCCTGGCACAACTGCCAACATTGATGTTTCCTACTGCATTTCTTAATTTAACTTTCCTACAGAGAAGCCCATAAGGTATTATCTGCAGAAGTTTTTCCCAAACAGGTGCTTTATAGACATGTTGGGCTACAATTTTATTAATTGCCAACCAGCACTACAAGGAATTATCTAATACATCCAAAGTATATACCAAGGTAGAAAAGAATGCACTTAAAAAAAACCACTTGTTGATTATGTAAACAGGTTGGATAAATTCTCATAAATAAATGTAAACTAATGCAACAGGGTATGCACCTAAAAGAAATAAGGAGAAAATTTGATGATAGATACCAAATCCATAAATATTTTGTGCATCTTGTTTAATTAGTTTTGTTAATATCCTTTTTCTTTTTAATGTCGAATTTAGACCATTTATGTTAATTGATAAAAGTTTCTTTTCTTCTTCCATTTACTTAATTCTGTTTGTCTCGTAATAACTCCAGTCTCTCCTAGTGTTTGCTGGCTTAAAATTCCTTCTTTTTTGTTTCTGTAGTAGTTTTGGTCTTCTTGTAGGTTTATTTCCAATTCCTCCTTACTACTCAAGTCTTCTGAACTAAATAGTTGTTCAATTAATTATTGGGCTCTTTCTATAGCATCAATTTTAATTTTCCTTTCTTTCCATGAAACTAACATCCCCTCTGGGATTAACCATTTGAATACAATTCTTTTTTGATTTAAGTAAGCAGCTAAAAATTTGTATTTATATTCATTGGAAAGGAAGGGATTACAAGAGAGTAAGGAGGTACATAATAAGTAACAAACAATGAAATATTGCCAGCTATTTGCTCAGTGCACTAACAATATTTAAGTCAGAACCTTGAATTTCATCCAAAAGTCAATTGCTAACATAAACAGGTCCAGAAGCAGTAGGGTCATCCATGCAAATTAAAGAACATCCATTACTGCCTGGATCACCATAGTCAGAACCTGCAGTAATTTCTAGGTACTCTTCAACAGTAATTCCAAGAGGAGCACATTGCAGTGTGTGGTGATTCATGCATGCGTGACAGCAAACAGGAAAGGTTGCAACTAACACAAAGAATACAGCTATGCAAAAGCCCTTTTATCCACAGCTGCCTAATTATCTTCAAGTAGCAGCTCTTAATTTAGAACTGTCAAACTCGCATTGTCACAGCGTTGTCACATGACATATCGTGACTTTTTTCTCCTTCGCTAAACTGGGTGTAGGCATGGCCAACATGTGACGCATCCAGCCTGCGGGCCACAAGTTTGACATCCCTGATTTAGAGGAAGTCCTAAATTCACCTCTGAGCAGTGAAGACTGAGTTGGTCTGGCTTTGCATTAAATCAAGTATACAGATTGATGAAGGATAGGAAGCAAAGTGAAAAGCATGAAAATTGGCATTGTTTACTGAACGCCACTTTTCCTTGTAGGCAAGACAGGCCAGGATGGGTGATACTCTCCTTTAGCTGCTTACAACTGAGTCTGTACAAAAGGCTTATTAGCCTAGCTCCACCCATTCTGGGTAGCATCCCCCCCCCCAAGTTTCTGCGAAGTCACTGCGACAGACTGGATTGCCTCTGAGAAAAGGAAACAAAAAACAAGAACATTTTCTGGACCACCCCTCAGATCTCACCAAAGGAACAATCCCCCAGGGTGGGGCTGATCTGTCTTGCCTACAAGGAAAAGTGAAGGAGTCCAGATGGCAGTGATGGATGAAAGGCAAAGGTGACATCCACGTGGCTGCTCTGCAGACCTCCTCCACTGACGCCTGTGTAGCCCAAGTCGCTGGAGTTGCAGCACTATGAATGGAGTGTGCAGTGATACTGGCAGGGACCGACTACGATAGGTTTGACCAATGCATGCCTTGATCCATCTACTCATTGTAGATGGAGTCACCTTATCTCCCAAGGTGGAAGGTTGGAACAAACAAAAAGAGACTCTTGTTCTGCGGAATTCAGCAGTATGTTTAATATAAACCTTTAAGGTCCTGAGCACATCCAAAGTGTGCCAAGCCTTCTCCAACTCATGTACTGGATAAGGGCAAAAATCCAGAAGGACCAGCTCCTGAGCTCTGTGGAAAGAGGTATTGACCTTAGGGATAAAGGCCAGATCTAACTTTAAAACCACTCGGTGGGGATGGAACATACAGAGATCAGGATGAACTGAGAGTGCAACCAACTCTGAAACCTGTAATTGGTGTCATCATTTTACAATCATCTATTTTGCAGCTACTTTTCTGGAAATTTTCAATATTGATATAGTTTACATTAAATCCTTGTAAATCTAAGTGACTTTATTAGATCCATTACATAACTGAATTGTTCACAAAATAATTTATGAAATGAGTCAAAATGTATCCCAAACACCCCCAAAGGCAAAACTAATCACTGCATTGTACTGCTTTATACTATCAATTTGTAAAAAAAAAAAAAGCATCACCATGATCTAGTGGTCCATACACGCATTATGGTTTTTTCACTCAACTGATTCAGCCCATTGTTTATGAAGAAAATATGAGGAATTTTAATGCACATAATATGAACACTGTTGAGGTAATTCCCCATTAGGAGAATGAGCGCATACAGGGAGACATATAGAGAGTAGTGTTGGAATAATACACACACAGTACACAGATACACTGCACAGTAAATGTAGGTTTTTACTTCCAGAAAGGTTTAAGCAAAGTTCAAAATAGGCAGTCCAAAAATCATTCACAGGTTAATCAGTCAGTTTTTCAATCCAGGGATATTCCAGTAACAAAGTCCTGTGTCAAAAACAGTTTAGTATCAGACTTACATTAAATCCAATCATATCAGTCAATTAGGAAAAATCGAGCAACGGCAATACTTTCCAACAGAAGGAAACAAAGATACACTCTCTTCTGAGATAAAACAACCCAGGTTTCTGGCTCTATCTTATGGCCGTTTGAAAAACCACACCCAATTGCATGCTCTTGCATTCCCTTAACGAGATAGTACTAAAATGTTTATCCTGGTTTATATATTTCTAACCCCAAAACCTTTTAGGAGACTCATATTCCTAACAAACGCCAGGAACGCCACCTTCAGGGTAAGGAGGTGTAGGCTGGACTGTCAAAGCAGTTCAAACAGAGGTTTTGTGAGTGACTGCAAGACCTTGGTCAGATCCCAAGTGGGGTACCTATGTACCATAGGAGGACAAAGGTTGGTCGCTCCTCTGAGGAACCTACAGACCATAGGATGCTGAGCTAGAGTCCAACTTCCCACAAGTCAACACCAATGAGATGGCAGACACTTGCCTCTCCACCTGTGGAGAGTTTTGGAGGAAACATTCCCCCCTCCTGGGGCCTTGAGAATAGCGAAAATTCTAGAATAGAATCCCATCCCCTGTTGTAGGGGAACCTTCTGTATGGCCTTGAGATCCAGCAAATGCTGGATGGCCAACTCCATCAAACTCCGTCTCCCAGCATCTCTATACATTGAGCAAGAGATAAAGAACCTCGGAGGAGTGGAGTAGAACTCAAGAGAAAGATCCGCTCTAACTGTGGACAAAACCTGGTGTCAGAAGTAATACCCTCCTTATTGGTCCACAAACCATGCTAATCGGCCATCAATGGGAATAGACTGTAGAGTAGCACTGGCAAGGTACGGGCAACTTCCTCCTCCTTGAAAGGGCCATTTGGTAGAAAACTGCTGTCTGCCCTTGCTTGAACAATCAGGAGGAGGTTCCTGGTGTTGGTAAGCAGACTAGGACGGACGTTGGAAACTGGAACTGGAACCCCCTCTGAACTAAAGATGTTTGATGTAAGGAGTGGCTCGATGTTCAGCCCTCTTGAGAAGCAATGGAAGAACTTTGGTTTCGACTAAAAGGGGCTCAAGGACCTCCTCAAAGAGCTTGTCCCCTTGGACCGGAGCAGACGTCAATTTCCATTGGCATCTGCCATCAGCTTGCCAGGCTTTTTTTTTTTTTTTGATTAAGTTTAATTGATTTTTAAGGACAAAAACAAACAAAACATAAAAACATCCAGCTTTCTTCCATAAGTATACAACAGTGTGTCAGTTGGTTTACAATTTTTTTGTGCATTGATTTCATAGTCTCAATTACATTTATATTACATAATAACTCATATTATCAGAAATTGAATATCCTAGTATTATTATTAATCAATCATTTGACTATAATTTTGTTCATTCATACTTTTCGAGATAGCTATACTTAGTTTTTTTTTATAGCAATTCATATAGTCCTTCCAAATCTATCCTAAAAACATTTTATATATGTAATAATAATAAATACATCTTTATATGTTCATTATTTTCTACAATTCTACATATTCTATAACTATATTTTGTTATCAAGCCATTGATAGAAAAGGTCCCAAATTTTGTAAAATTGTTTATCCTCTTGTTCTCTAATTTCAAATGTCAAACTACTCATTTCAGCACATTCCACTATTTTCTTGATAATTTCCTCCTGCAATGGTATTTTCTCATTTTTCCAATTTTTAGCAAATACAATCCTGGCTGCTGTTAATACATTTACAATCAAATATTTTAAATCTTTGCTGTATGTATCAGGTAGAATTCCCAATAAAAATATCTCTGGTTTTAAATCTATATGCTTTTTAATCATTTTTTCCAATCACGTGTGGATTTTAGTCCAATATTTTTTGCATCTGCACAAGTCCACCACATATGGTAATATGAGCCAGGTATCTGATGACATTTCCAACATCTTTCAGATTTATTCTTGAACATTCTTGCTATTCTTGTCAGGGGAAAATGCCACCTGTAAAATATCTTGTACAAGTTTTCTTCAAATGCTGTTGACATTGTCATTTTATAATTTTGAGACAACAATTTTTGCCATTTCTTGAGATCAATCCCATATCCAAAATTCTTCCCCCAAACAATTATAGTCTCTTTAACTTGTTCTTCTTCTATTTTAATTTCTAATAAATATCCATACAATGTTTTAATCACCTTTTCATCAGTACCTGTCAAAATCTTATCTAAATCAGTCAATTTATTATAGAAACATTCTGTTTTAAAGTCTTTTTCATACCTTGAATGTATTTGCGCATAAGAAAACCAATTCATCTTTATACCTTGTTCCTCTAATTTTTGTATAGATTTAAGTTCACCCTTTTCATTCAAAATTTCCCCATGTCTAACTGTTTGTTCCTTCTTATATGTTATAGGATAAGAAAATGCTTCAATAGTCGATAACCAGACTGGAATTTTCAAATAACATTGTTATTTTAATCTTCTCCCAATTTAACCACAGGGACTCCCGTATATGATGTCTTCTAAAATAACCCTGTATTTTAGTTCCCTTATACCATAGAAAGGCATGCCACCCCAACAACAGATCATGTCCTTCTAATGTCAACAATCTAGTATTTCTTAATGTTATCTATTCCTTAACCCATGTCAAGTTTGTAGCTTGGTAGTACAACTCCCAATGAGGCAGACCAAATCCTCCCCTAATTCTAGCATCTTGTAAGAGTTTTAACTTTATTCTCACTTTCTTACTTTGCCATATATATTTCAACACAATTTTGTTTAAATCTTCAAAGTAGTCCTTTCCAAGATTAATTGGTATTGTTTGAAACAAATATAGAATTCTGGGTAAAATATTCATTTTGATTGTTGAAATTCTCCCTATTAGTGATAATTGTTGGATTTCCCATTTCGTCAAGTCTAGTGCTATCTGTTGTTTAAGTTTAATATAATTGTTCTCTTTTAATGTACTACATCTTGCTGTTAAATGTATCCCCAAGTACTTAACCTTAGCCATGACTTGGATTTTCAATACATCTGCCAATTCTTCTTTCTGTCTTAGTAACATATTCTTTGTCAAAATCTTTGTCTTATCTTTGTTTATTTTCAGGCCAGCCACCTTGCCATATGCCTCTATCTTTTCCAACAGTACATATTAAAAAACAATATGAACAATTGTTGATACAGCCAAAATTAGGGAAATATTTACTTCTTTGACTCAATGTAAGAAAAGAGGAGTGGTTTTATATATCAAAGAGACCATTTCAGCAAAATTGATTTATATTAATGAAGATGGAAGAATATTAATGGTGGAAATAATGGACAATAATACGAAAACACTCTTGATTGCAATTTACGCTCCGAATGATAAACAAGAAGAATTCTATAAAAAATTACACATGAAAATAATTGAACTGGACTATGTCAATATAGTTATGATGGGAGATTTCAATGGAATTGTAGACAATAAACTGGACTATATAACAACAACAACAACAAAGCAAAACAGGAAGACTCTCCACAAATCCTTTTTTCAAATGATAGAGGAAATAAATTTAAAAGACATATGGAGAGAAAGTTAAACCAAACAATACACTTTTTACTCAAATATACATTTAACATGGTCCAGAATAGATATGATTTGGACTTCAACAGAATTAATATCTAATATTCAAGAAACAAATATCGAAACAAGTACTTGGGAAGACCACAATCCAATGACAATTAAATGGAAAGGACAAAAAAGATCAAGATGGACGTTAAATAATACTATTCTAAAGGAGAAGGATTTTATACAGTGTATGGAGAAAAAATTGGTTTTTTTCTTTAGAGAAAATAAAAAAGAAGATACTTCAATTCAGAACATATAGGACACAATGAAGGCATATGCTAGAAGCTTGATAATAGACTACAAGGAAAAGGAACAATTAGGAAAAGGCAAGCCATGGAAGCTTTAGAAGATGAGTATAAAAAACTTGAAACGCCACAGAAAAAAGACATTAAGCTAAAACTGGATACAGTTAAACATGAAATGATTTTAATAGAGAAAGAAGAATTAGCACAGAAAATTAGAAGTGCTAAACAGAATTATTTTGAGGATGCAAACAAACCAGGTAGATGGTTAGCATACAAATTGAGAAAGGAAAAAGAATCAAGGAAAATACCGCAGTTAATAGATGATCAAGGTCAAGTTTGCCACAGCAATAAAGAGAAGAAGGAAATAATTCGAGACTTTTATGGGAAATTATATGAGCAAGAGAATATTGATGAGGAAAGAATTAAACAGTATTTACAGAATGCTAATCTACCTAAGATACCTAACGAGACTGAAAAAATGTTAGAAAGCAATGTAACCAAGATGGAGTTAACCGAAGCACTTAAGAAACAAAATAATGGGAAGGCACCAGGCTCAGATGGACATCCGGCAGAATTCTATAAAACATTACAAGAATCGCTGAACCTTCCATTGCTAGAAGTCATGAATGAAATTATGCTAAAGAAGAAGATACCTAAAACATGGTCAGAAGCCTATATTACTCTTATTCCAAAAGAAGAGACTGATCCATTACAAATTAAGAATTATAGACCCATTTCTTTATTAAATGCAGATTATAAAATCTTCACTTCAATATTGGCAGAGAGACTCAAAAATATTTAAATTTTATTCATTCTGACCAAAATGGATTTCTGCCAAAGAGACAAATTAAAGATAATATGAGAGTAATATTGGACACTTTGGAATATTATGAGGCTCACCCTGAAAAACAAATGGCTTTGATATTTTTAGATGCACAAAAAGGCATTTGATAATGTGAACTGGAGATTCATGTTATTATTATTGGAACAGATGGGCTTTGCCCGAAAATTTATTCAAGCAATACAAGCCATATATTATAAGCAAACGGCAAAGGTAATGATAGAGGGAGAATTAACAGACTTTATCAATATAAGAAAAGGTACAAGACAAGGTTGCCCACTATCATCTTTGCTATTCATATTAACTCTGGAAGTGTTAAATAGAAACATTAGAGACAAAAAGAGTATAAAAGGAATGAAAATTAAAAAGGAAGAATTTAAATTGCAAGCTTTTGCGGATGACTTGGCCTTTATTTGAGAAGACCATCATCTTGCCAGTTGTGCAGCCAGCCCATGTGCCTGGCCTCCACCGAGGAAGCAATGGCTTTGGTGGTAAACTGGGCACAATGAAGGGTGGCATCAGTCTTCAATTCTGCAGCCACCATGATCTTATTGATATTCTGGTGGGCCTGGACATCCGATGAGGGGATTCTATCCCGCAGCTGCTTCAGCCATTTAAGTGATATCCTATTGAAGAACGACACTGCCGTATATGCCTTTACCGCCCAGGCAGCTGCTTGATAAGATCTTTGTAGCAATTGTTCAACACGTTTTTCTCCTGCCTTGAGGACTCCTCTGGATCAGATGGAGCCTATGAGGAAGAGGCCAGAGCTTCTACAGGAGCATCTACTGAGGGAAACTGGAACAGTCTTAATGAGTTCAGGTCCCACATTAAAGAACCTGCAGCCAGAGGCCAAAGGACTGGGTCCTAAGGCAGGAGCTTTCAGCTGTTTCTTAATCACCCGCAGAAGCAGTTTGGGAGATGGAATCACTTCCTCCCTCACTTCTGGTTCATCAAACAGAATATCTGATTCCACAGGAGGAAGAGAGGCAGCCACCTCATCATCTGAGCCCTTCCTGTGGAAGGAGAAGAGCACACAATGGGATTTATAAAGGGACTTCAGGGAAATCTTCTCCATCCCCACTCCAACCACCACTCTCTTCTGCCCTATGAACCTTCAGTAGGATGTTTTAACAATTCCTACTGGGACTCATACCCTCCTGGGCTTAATAGGGCAAAGAATATAGACCAGGCTTGGCTGGAAGCTCAAAAGTCCTGGTCTACCTTGGAACAGGGAAAACCAATCCCCCACTGGGAAAAAAGAATTAAAGGGCCAACCCTTCGAAGTCTTCACATAGCAACAACAGGAATAAGCGTGGAGACAAAAGGCACAGGAGTGGCATGAAGGAGGTCAGACCTCTTCAAAATGGCCGCTGCCAGCCTGGAGTCGTCAAATTAACCTCTTCTGGCCATGAGACTGAATCAAAATGGCCTCTGCTGACCACGAAGCTTCTGTAATGGCTTTTGCCCCAAGGCTCCTTCTTCCCTGCTCTCTGAGGTAGTCCAAAACACTGTAGAACAATCAACTGCTGTTGTTTGCATAGCAGGAAAGGATACAGCCCCCATGACTCCAATTGAAAGCTGTCCAACGGTTAAACATGGCTTTTCTTCACCACAGTGTGCCAAAAGCAGCCCCGCGGTTCTGTGGATAGGGTGGAATTCCCTGCCATCGAAAAATGACCATCCAGCTGAAGAATACCTCCAATCTTCACCCTGGAAGACTGAAAAAGGCCCCCATGACCCTGCTGGCTGCTCAGCTGTTTGGCGGCTACCAAAAGTCAACTGTGATGTGAAGCGGAGTGCCAAATACAAAGTAGGAAGGAAACAGAGGCTTTTTTTTTCTTTTTGTTTTAAAGAGAGAATATTTTTCCTTACAAGGCTGCCTTTGGGCACAAAAAAACCCCAAAGCAGGAGAGGCAATAATCTGCGTCCTACTCTGCTAAGGACTGAGTAGAAATTGGGAGAGGCTACCCGGACTGGGCAGAGCTAAGCTAATAAACCTTTTGCACAGACTCAGTCCTAAGCAGCTAAAGGAGAGTATCACTCATCCTGACCTGTCACAGCCTTACAAGGGAAAAAGAGTTCTGGAGAAAGCATGTTAAAAGGACAAATGTATTTAGTGTAAGTCAGTACAGTGATGCACATTGTGAAAAATCTTATTTTACTTACATGCTGAAAGACTATGAACTTGCAATGACCAAGAAGAAAATGACTCTTGGAACAGAGGTGGATGCAAGCTTAATGAAAAACAGATTCTGTATGTAGCTCTGTTGATGGAAGTTAATTAATTCAAGGAAAATTTGGAAATAACTGTCAAGATGCAAGATCTTTACAATAATCTTCATGCATTACTGTTAAATAATGTCACTGTGCTTACAGGTCACAGGAAGTGATCCAACCCATAGCACACAAAAATCCTGTGGTTATTATTAACATAGAATGCAAGTTTATTAGTTTTGCTTTCAGACATGTAAGGCAACCTATTCAGTATTTCATTAAAGCATTTAACAAGCAAGTTTCTTCTCCCCCTCATTGTCTTCTCTTTTTCATTTTAACTATGAAGTGATAGGTATGTGGAAATAAATATTGCTACTTGCTGTTACGTAAGTTAATTAATTCCCTAATTAACATTGCATTTCGATATGCAATGTAATATATGGCTATTCAGGTATAAAGCTTTTCTATTAACCTCTCCCCACTTAGAGATGGAACAGGATGCTAATTACATTGACTGGCATTCTCCCTTTGGCTAGTCATCTGCACCAACAAAACATGTCCTATGCTGACCCTTTATTGGTAGTCTTCTTCAGACTATACTTGGAACCTTGTCAGGAGACTTGGTCCAGGCTTCCATCAACCAACCTGTCTTCTGCATTTCAGATGGCTTACAATCCAGCCATCATCTTTTATGTTTCTTTTAAGTTTTCCAAACTTAACATACTCTTATTTTCATGTCAGCACATCCTTTTCCTTTCAGAAAATTTCTACCTGTGAGAAAAGTTTGCTATGTTTCTGCTCCCAGACTGTCAAAGAACATCTTGGTTTTCTGGAAGTTCACAGGATAACAAACAACACATACTTGCTGCTTACTGTCAAATATGCTGAAATTGTGTCAGAAAGAATATTTTCATGATATTCCTCTATATATTACCTAGTACAAATTATAACCTCTCTAAATTTTGGGAGTTGTTGTTTGCAAATTTATACATACTGCAACACTCACTATTTATTTTGGAAAAATTGAAAAAAAACTAAAATTGAGAAAATCACCCAAAAATCTGTTAGTTAACTTGACTAGTCTGAAGACAAAAATGTGGTTTCTAAATTTAAAAAGAAACCTCTCCTCCTTTTGTTCATGTATTGCAATTTTTTTCCATGACAAGCATATAATGAATTAATTCAAAATTATTTTTGTGGTGCAAGAATGAACAAGCAAAATAATCAAGTGCTTAGAATAATGTTCTTTCCTTCCTTTTTTCCCTGTGATAAAGGGCGTTGGTGATACACCCATTCTCTGTGAGCTGTGAAGAGCATTCAGAGATGGGAGGTGCTTCAGTCTCTTCTGAAAAGGCTGGGCTTAACACTCTGGGAGCTCCTCCTCCTCCATGGGACTCCTCCTCAGCGTCCCCCAGTTTTGCAAAGACTGAGTGCCAAAGTCTGGAACTCATCACCTGATCTAGATCCCTGACTGGAACGGAACGCCACCAGACAAAAAGAAATGGGTGGGGCAGGATGGTCTTCACAGCTCACAGAGAATGGGCATATCAGGTAAGTACAAACGTCCTTTCTCCCATGAGCTGTTCAGAGCATCCAGAGATGGAACATACCAAAGCTTGGCCTGTCCTTAGGGAGGGACTCTGTCTGGAATGAAATCCATTCCTATAATCTGTGGGCCCTCTGCAGGACTCTTCTGCCAAATGAAACATCCACTGAGGCATAAGAATCAATTTTAGAATTTCTGACAAAGGACAATGGTGAAGCCCAAGTTGCCACTCTGCAAATTTTGTCTATGGAGGCCTGTGTGGCCCATACTGCTGACGTTGCCGCACTCCTTGTTGAGTGGGCTGTAATGCCCTTAGGAACTGAGATGGACTGGCATTCGTAACTTTTAGCTATGGTGGCTCTCAACCATCTACCAATGGTCGTGGACAACACCTTTTGTCCTAAAGTGAATGGGTTGAAGGACAGAAATAGAGCCTCAGATTTTCGAAATACCACTGTGCAGTCTAAATAGATGAGTAAGGACCTTTGCACATCAAGTCTATGCCATTGATGTTCCAGCCTATGAGATGGTTTCGGACAGAAATTTGGAAGGACCAACTCCTGCGCTCTGTGGAAGGTTGAATTTACTTTAGGAGTGAACAATGGATCCAAACGGAGAAACACTCTGTCCGCATGAAACACAGAGGTCCTTATGTATTGACAATGCCGCCAATTTGGAAATTCTTCTAGCTGATGTGATTACAATTAGGAAGGCCACCTTATATGTCAGGAATTTAAGACTAGTGGTTCTTAGAGGCTCGGGCGGATCGGTTATAAGTGCGGTTAACACCTTGTTGAGATCCCAGGTAGGATAATGGTGAATTACAGGAGGTTGTAAGTTTGCAGCACCCTTGAGAAAAGTGAGGACATGTGGATGGTGTGCTATGGAACAGAGGTCACCCCAGGTTATCACCAAGGCTAAAGCCGCCACCTGTCTACATAAGGTATTTGGAGAAAGGCCCTTGGTCAACCCCTCCTCTAAAAAGCCCAATAATTGTCCTATTGATAGAGCAGTTGGGTCAATCCTAGCCCCCTGGCACCAGTGAGAAAAGGCTGACCACGTGGCCTCGTATATATGATTTATTGATGCCCATCTGGATGCTTGAATTGTGGCAATAGCATCCTCTGAAATTTGTTGGGCCCTTAAACAGCTCCGCTCAAGCTCCATTCGACTGGACTGAGCCATTGTGGGTATGGGTGGAGTATATCTCTATCCCTTGGGAGAGGGAAACCTTAGATGGTGGAATTCTCCAAGGTTGTTCTCTCGACAGGTCCTGTAAATCTGCGAACCACGTTCACCTGGCCCAATATCAATTCCGCTTGTTCCTCCAATAACTTCTGGATCAACCTACGTATTATCCGAAATGGAGGAAAGGCCACTGACATCACAGGACATTGACGGGAGGCCAATGTCCGGGAGGCCACTGACATCACAGGACATTGACGGCCTCCGCCCCCTGAGTTGGGTACCTTGAGATATAGCGGGGCAATTGGGTGTTGAGAGGAGAGGCAAATAGATTGACTACCGGGTACCCAAACCTCTGCACTACTTCCCGGGAGACAGACGGGTGGATGCGCCACTCTGCCTGATCTATCGTGGCCCTGCTGATCCAGTCTGCTTGTGTGTTTAAGGCCCCTGCTATGTGTTCTGCCTTGATCGAAGACAGATTGGCCTCGGCCCATTTGAACAACTTGGTCGTCGGCTCATTTGAATAACTTGGTCGTCTCCAGCATCAGAAGTACCCCCCTGTCTATGTGGGCCTTGGTTGTGGTATTGACTGTCAAGACCAGAACATGGTGTGAATGGAAAAGGGGTAGAAAACTGCGTAAGGCCAGGTGAACTGCTCACTGTCCCAACAGGTGGATGCTTTGTGACTGTTCGGAAATAGACCAAATTCCTTGTGCAGTGTGGGATTGGAAGTGAGCTCCCCATCCTACCAGGCTGGCATTGGTTGTGATTGTTGCTCTGTAAGGTTCCTTGAAAGGGCATTCCCTGCTTATCATTTTTTCCGACCACCAGCAGAGCGATCGGAGAACGTTGTGCGGTACCTTTATCCGGATGTTGGAAGTGGCTCTTCCGGTTCACTGGAAAGGTAGCAGGAACCATTGCAGCTCTCTAGAATGGAATCGAGCCCAAGGCACAATGGAAATACAAGAAATCAGTTTGCCTAAAAAATTAGAAAACAATGCCAGGGAAATCCTCCTTAATGCCCTGATCTCCTTGGCCAAAGACTGAATACTGTTTAACCTGTCCTGAGAGAGGAAAACCTTGCCCTCCACAGTATCTATCACTGCCCCCAAATGAACTGGCCTAGTTGAGGAGATCAAGTGGCTTTTATCCCAATTTATGGAAAAGCCATGACCCTGGAGGGTCTCCAGAGTAAACTTGGTATCCAATTTTGCTTGATGTCTGGAAGATGACAAAATTAAAATACCATCCAGATGACATTGTAAGCGAATAGATTTGATCCTGAGTGAGGTAGCCAAAGCTGCTAGGACCTTGGTAAAAGTCCTAGGGGCTGAAGCCAGACCAAATGGCAGGGCGATATATTCATAGTGCCGATCACAATAGCAAAATCTAAGATATCTATAGTGGGCAGGTGATTGGTATATGTAGATAAATCTCTGTGAGATCTATGGAGGTAATGATATCATTCTCCCCGATGCTAAGCAGAATGGACTGTAGAGTAGTCATCTTAAATTTTCGATAAACCAATGATTTGTTCAAACGTTTGAGGTCCAGAATTGCCCTCCAGCCCCCCAAACTCATTGGGACCACAAACAATAGAGAGTAACAGCCTTGACCCCGCTGTTCAGATGGGACCTTTCTTATGGCCCGAATATGCAGAAGATTGATAGCCTCCTGCACCAACACCCTCTTAATGGGGTCCAAAAACCTAGGGCTCCTAATGAAAAAGTTTGGCGGGGAGGATTGAAACTCCAGCGCCAAGCCAAACCTAATAGTATCCTTGACCCACGGATGAGAGGTGGAGCTGTCCCATTGATCGGCAAACAGTTTTAACCGCCCTCCAATGAGAACTGTTGTCAAGGGCTCACTTGGAGCAATGAAAAAATCAGCCTCTAGTGCCTCTGGGGTTTCTATTATTTTGGCCTCCCGCTGACCTCTATCGGAAGATTCGGGCCTATCTTGTCTAAAACTGGGCCTGTAGCCTGATGTTCTCTGAGATCTAGGAAGATAGGGGCCCTGATAGCAGGACCGAAAGGAATCCCTTCGAAACGACTGGGGTGTTCTGTTTTCAGATTTATGAAAAAGAGAAGAAAACACTTTTTCCTTGTTTCTATTTTCTATAAGGAGGGGTTCCAAGACACTGCCAAATAATTTATCCCCCCCGATATTGGGGCTGATGCCAACTTGCATTTATGCTTGGTATCTGCCAGCCAATGTCAGAGCCATAGCAGTCTCCATGCTGAAAGGTGAGATGCTATGGCCCTAGACGAGAATTTGACTGCATTAAATGTGGCATCGGTGGAGAACTCCGCAGCTGCCATAATTTTAGCTATGTCCTGGTGAGCTGTGATGTTTGACGCCGGCAATAAATCCCTCAGGTGGGAGAGCCATTGGAGGGAGGACCGTGTAAAAAGGATGCAGCTGTAGCTGCCTTAATGCCCCAAGCATCAGAAACGTGCGCCGTACAGAGTGCTAACTCTGCCCTCTTTTCTTCCGGTCTCAGAGCTTCCTTGGCCTCGTTAGGGAAGGTGGAAGAAGAGGCCAGTGCCACAATGTCATCCACCTCTGGCGTTTTGAGAAAATTTGAAAACTGTGGTGCCAAATTAAAATATCGCTTATCATACCCTGTTGGGGCTGGGTATGATGCTGCTGATGCCCATTGATTTTGTACTAATTCAGCAAACATACAAGGGACAGGGATAGTTTCCGCCTCATTAGTCGGTTGCAAGAGTATTAGGTCCTGGGATTCATCATGAGACCCTGTTGGTAATGGATGAGTCTGCTGTGCCCAGTTTAGCGGTGTTCTTTGCTTTGAACAGTAAAGATTTAAAGAGGTGTGGACGAAAAAGGCCAGAAAAGGTAGGTTGGTCTGGAATGAGGCGTTTGTCATCTGACATTCCCCGTTCTAGCGGGTCCGCCTCTGACAGCTACAAATGCATCTGATGGATCTACCCCCCCTTCCATGGAAACCTCCTGGTCCTCAAAGTCCAACTGCTCCCGAAGGCCCTGGGCCGGAATGTTAGGAATATTGTGGAATACCTGCGATTGATGTTGTTGGGTATGCCCAAAGGAGCAGGCAGACAAGGATCCCACATCCGAAGTGGTCGAGAAGTGTCTGGTCGAATGGATTGCTGAACTCCAGCTGCAATGCCCCTTTGAATCGCCATCTCCATCCATTGCCTCATTTCGATGGGAATAGACTCAGGTAATCCCTCCTCCTGTCTTAGGCCAGTGAAGATTGCCTCAGGAATTGGCCAGCCAGTGCTCAATGGAGATGTACCTATGGGGGGGGGTGTCTAGGAACAGCCTGTCTGGGCTGGGTAGGTAAGTCCAAGGGCCCCATCAATGGGTTTGGGTTCTGATCAGTCATGGCCCTCTTGTCTATCTCCCTGGCTTGTTTTTGCAATTGTCTTTCCAATGCTAGATGCCTTCTATGGGCATCTTTATCTGCTGCCTTAGAGGCCTTTTTGGGACCCACAGGCTTGTCACGGGGCTTACTTGGCTTGGAGTGGAAAGCATTGTCATGTTCCATTTTGTATGATGGATTGTCTTGCCTCTGAATGTCAATTTAATTTTTTAATTTTTTTTTTCAAATTTATTATGATTATTATTGATATTGATAATGATATCCCCTGCAGTTGAAATCAGAACTCTCCTCCAGGAAATTAAGACTGTATATTTATGAGAATAAGAGATTAAATGGTGAACAGTATCTAAGGGTCCCCAGCAAGGGAAACTCCCAAGTGCTCCAAGTGAGAGGACTCCGGATCCCTGGTCCCCAGTAAGGGAAACCAGCTATTACAGGCTCTGATGTGACTTCTTGCCTGTCAGAGACAAACAGCCCACAATATAACTGTCACTTGTAATTTCCAACTGAGTAAATGGTCCAAAGGCAACTACAGAGAAATGCCTGTAAAATGAGTAATTGCTAAATCCAGCGAAGGCACAATGGAAAGTTAATGTCTCGGTCCCCAGCAAGGGAAACCAGTGAGAAATGGAGGCTATGACAATTACTTTCTCGGTCTCCAGCAAGGGAAATAAACGAGAAATGGAGGCTGTGGTGATTAGGCGCAAAATTGAGGCAGTCGTTGAAAAGAGCGGGAAGCGGAATCACCGGTGTTAAACTTGAGCCATCTGGAGAGCCGCGGCTGCTGCTGCTCTAATTGGATTTAAAAGCTGCTCTCAGGAGAAAATAGCAAAGCCAGAAAATAGCAAAGTCGTGGCTGTGAGCATTCCGTTCCAATCGTAGAGCAGGCTATTGGAAAGGCAGATAAGGCTGTTTGCTGAGGCAAAAGGCTCAGGTTGCCTGCGGAGTGGCAGGCTCCGCTAAATTACGAGGGAAAATGATCGGAATGGTAGATAAGGCTATTTCCTGAGGCAAAAGCCTTAGGCTAACGACAGATGGCAGGCTCTGCTAATTTACGAGGGAAGCTGTTTTAGAATTGTTAGTTTTTGCCTAAATCGAGAGAAAAGCCTGAAAGACCGAATTAAATGGAGAAAGGTTTTAAAGATCCAACCTGAATTTGAGCAAAGCCGTTCCTGTCAGGGAGTGCATAACCTCTTACCACGAAGGCTGAGCTAAAACAGGGGGACGCTGAGGAGTCGTCCCGTGGAGGA
This sequence comes from Laticauda colubrina, assembly GCA_015471245.1. Lineage (NCBI taxonomy): Eukaryota > Metazoa > Chordata > Lepidosauria > Squamata > Elapidae > Laticauda > Laticauda colubrina. The sequence goes on from BLBF01000006.1 coordinate 34,890,487, forward strand.
GGAGTGTCCCAGAGTTTTAAGCCTAGCCTTTCCAGAAGAGACTGAAGCACTTCCCAACTCTGGATGCTCTGAACAGCTCATGGGAGAAAAGCTTACAACATGTAGTGTTAGGGATTTTAGTGGAGGAAGGCGATTCAGAAGCTATAGACATATGACAATTCTACACAGTCTTTGTTTTACAACCATTCACTTAGTGACTGTTTATCTATGTATGATCTATGGTCACATGTTAAAATTATGGAGCTTGACAACGAGCATGTATTTATGATGTTGCAGGTCATGTGATTGCTACTTGCAACTTTCCCAACCAATTTCCACCAAGCAAACTCAATGGAGGAAAGAATATTCTCTTAATGACTGCATGATTCACTTAACAACTGCAGTGATTCACTTAACAACCATGAGAAAAAGTATTAAAATTGGGTGTGACTCATTTAACAACTTGCTTAACAATGAAAATTCTTGTTCCCATCATGATCAAAAGTTGAGGATGCCCATTTATAGAGTCATAATTTTTTTACTACTTTCACAGAATATTAGGTCTTAGGATAATCCAGTGAAGATGAATAGAGGGAATTCAGGATAAAAATAAAAACATTTTGTACAGCATACAATGCTCAGAACTGTCAGGAAATACAATGTTGGCCCATCAACTTAACAACTTTGTGGAAGAAAATGCAGCCACTGCTATCAAGTCAAGTTGGCAACCAATTTCCCTTGCTAAGAACAGACCAATTAATGCAAGTTGCATAGGAAGTAGACTTCCAACTACTTAGACATACTACTTAGATCAGCTTAGACATAACTTGGAACAGAATGCTGATTTAGAGTATAGATTTTTGATCTAATACAACATGACCTTTCTTAAATTCTCAATATTTGAAATGGGCTATTCCACAATGTACTACTCTTAAACATTAAAGCCAGGTCACATCGGCCGACGGATTCAAAATGTATGTAAAAAGGACACAGCAGACGAGAAAATGTCCCATCCATAGTTATCCGCTCTCAAAAGTGCCCCAAATTTACATAAACAGAGCGGACAACAACAGAAAGGAACGGACGGGGAGAGGACGTAGCGAGGATGTTAAGCGGATGCTCCACGGAAGCCTAGCGGATGGAAGCGGATGACACATCCGCAGGGCTTCCGGGGAAGCACAGCGAAGCAGATGCGCAGCGGAAGGAGTGGATGCAGAGCGGATGCCTAGCGGAAGACACGGATGCATCACGGACACCTAGTGGATGCCTAGCAGATGCAAAGCGTTCACTGCGCATGCGGGGAGGATGCATTGCATCAGCCCCGCAGATATAAAAGGAGGCAGCTCGCAAGCAGGTCACCATTCAGAGGAAAGACCTGCTGCCAGACACATCTCCAGCCAACAACCATGGGGAAGAAGAGGAAGCCTGTGCTTACTCCTGCCAGCCCTGGCAAGGACAGGCCCACCATCCCATCCCCTGGAGCTGACTCTGTTTCTGCTGGGGCTTCTGCTGCTGGTGCTGATTCTGCTGGTGCTGGTGCTTCTGCTGATGCTTCCTCTGCTAGTGCTGCTCCTGGTGCTTCTGCTGGTGCTTACTCTGCTGGTGCTGCTCCTGGTCCTGCTGTTGCTGCTGTTGCTGTTGCTGTTGGTGGTGGTGTGGTGGACCAGCCCCTAGAACCTCAAAGCCCCACTGATGAGGGCCCAGAAGGCCCTGCCAGAGGGAGGAAGAGGCAATCGTGCGATAGGGAGAGGAGACAGTACTCCATTGAAGAGGAACATGAGAATGAGGTGCTCGAATGGCTGAGAGAGAACGAGTACCTCTGGCGGAAGGGACACAGGCTCTATCGAGATGCCAAGCAGAAGCAGGCGGCTTGGAGAGAGAAGGCGGAGAGGCTGGGTTACACTTTGGAGGTCCTCCTCGGGTGGTGGAAGCACATGCACACCTGGTACGGGAAGCTGCACCTCAAGAAGTCTGGCCAGGCCGCGGTCAAGCTCACTGACCGGGAGACCTATGTGATGGCCAAGTGCAGCTTCTTGGAGGGTGAGGTCTGCCGAGGAGCAGTCCCTCTGTCTACCCTCACTCTCAGGCAGCCCACAGAGAGCCAGTCCTCTTCTGGCCAAGAGTCAGCTCCTGTGTCCAGGCAGGTATCTGTGGAGCGCCCCACGACGAAGACCCCCCGACAGATGCACTTCCCATGGCGGAGCACGTGGAGGACCCCCTGATGCAGTTGGAGCAAGAGGAGGCCACTGCCACCAGAGACCAACCCACATCCACCCCCAGCTCCACCTCCACAGAAAGCAGGCAGAGAAGCAGACTGTAGGGACAGAGCCACACTGTCCTGCTGGAGATCAGGGATACCATCAAAAGCAGCGTAGATCTCCTCTCTCAGCTGGTACACTCTGACATACCATCCTCAAACAGAAAGCCCTTCCTCACCGATGTCACCCAGACCCTCATAGACATGTCCGAATCCCAGGACCAGGTGATCAAGGAGAGGATCACAGGTCTTCTGCACCACCCTCCAGGCCCAGCTGAACTTGCTCCGACCCAGTCCAGGTCTGCTCCTCCACCCCAGGTAATGTCACAGCCCTTCCAAGGCTTTCAACAGCCCCTCACTTACCAAGGCTACGGCTACCAGGAGTTCCAGCAGCACAGGCAGCCCTTCCCAGTCCAGGTACAGGCTCATCACACACCACAGGTGCCACCGATTCCACCAATGCCACAGACGCCACAGATGCCACTCATGCCACAGATGCCACCCACACCACAGATGCCGCCGACGCCTCACCTCGCTCACCTGCAGACCAGACAGCCCCACTACACTCCTCCTTCCTCCACCCCACAGCCAAACCCGGCCTCAGAACATCTGTCATTGGTCTTGGGACTGACACCCCATGTCATGGAGGAAGGGGCTCTCAACATCACAGGACTGGGCCAGCTCTCTGAGAGCTTCCTCCACACACCATCCCCTGTTGTCCTCTCGGGGCCAGGCACCCCAATGGCACCTCAGACCAGCACTCCAGCCACTGCCACCTCCACAGCACCTGGACCCTTCACCCCTGAGACTATGGGCACGCCTCAGAGTGACTGAGAAGAGTGCCAGAGACTGGGTTGCTACCTGTTGACTTTATCTTTGCTTGGGACACTTTACTTGGGTCATTTTGCTGTTACAGTTTGTTATTAATAAAGGTTATCTTTGCTTCACACACTTGGTTCAGTTCTTTTAGAAAATAAAGTCTTGGTGGAAACTTTTAGAAATGATTTAAGCCTTTGCATGCTTGTGGGATGGGTAAGGATAGCAGTGGGATGGGCAGGGATACCTGTGGGATGGGTAATAGCTGTGGGATGGGTAAAGATAGCTGTGGGATAGATAAGCCTCCAGTGCAAGCATAGAGGGACTGTATGGTCCACCCTCCCAGGTGCCATACATATGGCCCTTTATTACCAATAACAATTTAATCATTCATCAATACATTTCAACATAAACACAACTCTTTTTTAAATGCCCTGTTCATTGTAGGACCACTCAATATACATGGCACAATCTGTGATGAGACATGCTGAAGGAAGCATCCATTAAGCATCTACCATCCTGTCTTGCCACTCCACTGCTCCAGCTGGGGAGTTGCACCAGTGTCTCAGGAGTGTCTTCTTCCCTCCACGTGAAGCTCTGTTGGGGCCTGGCACATCCACAGTGTCTATTAGGTTTAGTCCTTGCCTCCATTCACCAGGCTCCATGTCCCCATTGCCTTGTTGGAGGTCCATGAGCCTGTTCTGCAACACTGGGTAGCGGGTGCGCATGAGATTGTGCAGGATGCAGCAAGCTTCCACGATGTTCCTCATGGTCTCTGGGCGATGCTGCATGGTGGTGAGAAGTACCTGGAACCTGTTGGCCAGGATGCCAAAGGCGTTCTCCACCACCCGCCTTGCCCTGGACAGCCTGTAGTTGAAGATCCTCTCTTCATGGGTGAGGCATCTGGAAGTGTAGGGCTTCATGAGGTAGGTTCTGAGGGAGAAGGCGTCATCCCCCACGATGAAGTAGGGCACATCTTGTGTGTCATTGGGCAGGGGGTCTAGATCTGGGAAGCCCATGATGAGGTTGCGTTCCAGCCCCTCCTTGAGATCACTGGCGTTGTATACCTGGGCATCTGAAGCTGACCCGTTGCCTGAAGCATCGATGTACATGAACTTGTAGTCAGCATTGACCATGGCAAAGAGGATGGTGCTGAAGAAGCCCTTGTAGTTGAAATAAGTGGACCCTGAGTTGGCTGGAGCTTTGCAGGCCACATGCTTCCCATCTATGGATCCAACGGTGTGGGGAAAGTTCCACTTCTGATACCACTGCTCTGCAACTTTCTTCCAGCCTTCTTCAGTGGAAGGGCACTGGAAGAGCTCCTCCAGGTATTCTTCGATGATGGCCTGCACCACTTCTCTGACCACAATGCTGATGGTGTTGTGTGGCACCCTCCAGGCATACTGCATGTTCCTGTATGTGGTCCCAGAGGCCAGGTGGCGCAGAGTCAGTGCCACCTTGAGCCCAGGGTTCAGGCTGGGCCGGAAGTTGGTGTTTGCCTTGGTCAACCTGGGTCTCAGCCGCTCCACAACTTCGTCAAACATGGCTGGCGGCATCCTCATGAAGTTCTGGAATGCATAAGGGTCTTCGTTCCTCAGCTGCACCATCAGCTTGTTATATAGTCCGTACTCGGCTCTTCTCGCGATCCATCTTCGGACCCAGACACTTCTTGGACGCCTCCTTTTCTTCCCGTAGAACAGGTGAAAGAGCCTGTAGAGGGCTTCGCACTGTTGTAGAATGATGGCGGCTACGAAAAGGAGTGTGCGACGATCCATGGTGGAGATGACTGGATGCTGTGGAAGAGCAAGAGGAAGAGCAAGGCTGAAGAGGTCTGCACAGCAGGGCTGCTGGACTGAAAGTGAGATCCAGGTGATTTCTCCCCTTTTATAGGAAACATCGTTTTTCCGCTAGGTGTCCTTCTGCATCCTCTAGACATCCTGCAGACATCCTAAATATCTGAGATATGTCCCCTATACGAACGTTTTTTCCGTTTTAATGCTTTATATACGAGCTGCATCTGCTTTCATCCTTTCTACGTCTGTGCTACTAACGCTGCGTGTCCGTTTCGCTTCCGTTCTGCGTCCGTTTCGCTTCCTCCCTGTGTCCGTTTTCCACTGGAGTGGATGTGAGTTACGCGGATGTGCAGCGGATGCCTAGCGGATATAGCGGACGTGTAACGGATGATGACAGACGTATAACGGATGTTCCCTGTATGCGTAGCGGATGTATAACGGACGCGTTGGATACTTTATCCGCTCAAAAAGTTTTGTGCAGCTCAAAACTTTTTGAGTGGATGAAATCTTAGTGGACGGATGCTGGGCGGATAGAGAGTATGAAAAACGTATGTAGTGAGTACAGAACGGATGCATCGCGTTAACCAACGGATGGCAAGTGTTTCTCTCTGTTTTACATCCTCTTTCCATCCGTTGGTGCAGTGTGACATGGCTTAAAGTGATATTCAATAACCAAATATAAGTCAATTTCATATCATTTGTTGAAAAGTCACACTGAGTATTTTCCGTAGTTGACATTTTTATCCATCTTTACAAATCTTTATCAAGATTAGAAATGTACGTTTATAATATATCTAATCACTGCACTGCTTCCTGAAACATGTTTTCTTTCCCCCAAAAAAGGACCAGCAGTCAATTCCATATCAATTATGATTCACTTAAAGTATTCAATCTGAATTTCTCAAACTGTATAGTCTTTGCAAGCTTTGAATGTGGTATATAAAGACCTCAAAATGTATTATTAAATGGTAGTTTTAACATAATAGAATACAAAATAATGAATGAATTATACTGTGTTTAATTTTTGGTTGTATTTTATTTAAATGAAATGTTATGATTATCCTGGCTTTTTCCACTACATTTTGGAAGTGTGTCCCTTATCGCAGTACTCAAAGATGAAGTTAGTAGAACAATAACTATTTTAGAGTCACATAATTACCATCTAGTAGAAGAAAATGCTTACACTTTATCCACAACTACAATTTATGTACATTTACTTTGGAATCAACTCAAAACATTCCTTAAGTGTATACATAGGTAAGTTCTATGTCATAACTCAATGTTATTTCTAAATGCACACATATCCATATAACATAAATAAAACTGAATAGACTAGACTAACAACTAGGTTAGCATTCTTTAATGGCCAAGAGTTATTGGACCCCCAGGGAATTATATCATCCATTGCAAATTAGATTTTTCTGTAGTTCTGTTTCAGAAATTTCCATGTTAAATGAATAAATGACAAATAAAATATTTACAAAACATTGTAATCAGACTTGCTTCTGTCCAGAATTCCAGCCAGACACACCCTTCTATTGGAATACACTGCAAAGGAATGCAAGTCTGTCAGTTCCACCCTTCAATTCACTATCCCTTAGTTTTTCATATTTCTTTTCTGACATTCAACATTTTATTTGCTGGAGACAACAAATATCCACAATCCTTGGCAGCTTTGAGGGTGGGGTTGCCCTTGATTTATGTTTTGCAACATGTAACTCATGACAAAACAAAATGAGCATAGCTGAATGCTGCTTGCCTTTTAGTTACATAATTTTACAGTACAGATAATCCTCACGTTACGACATGAAACCGGGATTGCTATCGCTAAGTGATTTGGTTGTAAAGTTGAGACTAAGCAGTTGCTATTGTAATCCCAGGATTGTGCAGATTATTAAATGGAACAGGTGGGAGTCCCAGACAAGTTTTGTGAGGATGCCATTGGGTAGTGGGGGGGGGGCACGGTACTATGAAGCACAGGTGGGCTGTCAGAGGCACTGGGACCCCATGTTAACATAAGGAGATAAAGGGTATCCTTTTCTACCTGATGTCTACTCTAAGGGATTTCCAATGTAACAATATCACGACTTCAGGACCATATTTCCTTTATCCCAAGAACCAGATGAAATTGCGTACAGAATAATTCCAAGTAACCCAGAAAATCAGACAATTCTATGTACCCAAAACTTCAGTACATGAAAAGCAGGCATATCAGTAGATAATAAAGTTTCTCCTGTTTTCAAAATTGCCTGTCAGAATAACTGCTGTTTCCATAGCCTTTTTTTAAATAGAAAATGCTGTAAAGAAAGCTAATGACATGTGAATACTATTGACTTATTTAGTTAACATATACGTCCAGCAGATTCTAATTTAATGCACATTGAGCTATTGTTGAAGACTGCATTGTACTCAAATGCAATCATTTCCTTTCGGGTTTTGGCAACTTGTATGTATTACTTATGCTGAAGGCATTGTAGTCCAAGTTGTGAAATGGATACCAGATCACTGTACATTTGACCTGTTTCATGGGTATTTTGTGATTTGTAGGTGAGTGAGCAAGACCCTCCACAAACACAAATTTATTCTATAGAATATCCCAGTGGGAGAGGCCAAATATTTTTGCCACTACAGCATAAAGATAGGCTCAAGGAAGTGATGCACACAGACAAATGACTTCATGCTTGCATTTGAATAACAGACTATCACTTCATAGCATAACTTTGAACAGATGGTGGGAAAGCATACTCTTGTCAAAATCCCCATGATTCAAAGGTTTCCACAAAGATCCTGGTGCATATTGAAAGGTTAAAATAATGGCACAGAAACAATACTTCTTTGAAATGTAAAAATAAATCAAAAAATGAAAAAGTCAAAAGGAGTCAGAAGAACATTAGACATGCCCCAATAATTCAGTTTTCCTGTACCTAAGCAAATTGTCCAACTATGCTGTTTCCAATAATGCAGACTCAGAAAAAGGTAATGAGAATTAATATTAATGTTGCCATGTCCGTGCTAAAGTAATCAAATGTTTTCCTAAATGTGAAGCCATTAAATAGCTTAAACCATAATAAATTCAGAGATACATCCAATCTTAAACTTTAAATTACTGTCCTGACTTCAGTAAGGAAATATATCTCTAATTGTAAAAGGCAACTGCAAAGCCAATCTGTGGAATTTAGCTATGAATATATTTTGATAATTTTCCTGAAACAAAATACGTATAGTAAACACGGACAGCATCGTACATCAGCTAAAATTCTGAAGAACTAAGTCTAAACAAAGGATTAATTTCAATCAATTTTTCTTCATTATTTGCAAAGGAACAGTATGATCATGAATAAGAGTTACTGAAGAAAATAAGAGAAATGGCTTAAATCCTTATTTAGTAACCTTTCAAGAGCATCTGAAAACAGGAAATTTTATCAAGTAGAATTTCCTATCCCTTGTGTTTCATTCAGGTAAAGTATTGGACTGACAATATAGTTAATGTTCACCTATCTTGCATGTAACTGTGAAGCACTCTGATCCATCCATGGTCATACATAATAAGCATACTTTTAATATCCCAAAATGAAAATATAAGGATTTGTTCTCATGAATTTAATTAAATAAGCCAACGCACACAGCTTCTCACATTATTTGGATTATCAATGCAAGCTTTGTTTGGATGCTTTCTCTCAAGATACATACATACATACATACTGGTGAACCAAACTGCATATTATCATTGTCTGCATAAATCACAGATCTCACTTTGCTGTAATCCTTTGCAGTGAGAAGATGGAAAAAGGCCAAGTGAAAACATAATTTAAACACTAAATCAGTTACATTCCAAGGCATTTGCTTTGTGTTTAATAGGTTCTCAAGGGATGAGAAAATTACTAAAGTGCATTGTTTTGACATGAGACAGGGTGAGTCATTGCTTGTCACTATATTTTAGAAGTCTCCATATTTATTGTCAGAAATGAACTTTCAAAAAAAGTTATCAGTATATCCATATAGACAGAGAAATGCATTTTAGACTAAATGCATTTAGTTGAACTATTACACTGAAGAAATGTTTCCCGTTTGTCTGATTCACTCTGTCTGCTGCTTTAAGGTTCTCTTTCTAAATACATTGGGTGGATTTGAGCAACTCTTCCCTTCAAATATTGCCAGACTCATTCCTGTTCCATCTGCTTGGCACACATCAATTTTATCAAACTGTAAATATATGAAGTGTACATTTGAAATAACTTTTGATAAATCTGAAGAATGAATATAAAGTTAATGTAAAATTCACTTAATAAAGCCAGGAAAATGGAGTATATTGTATATATTTACAATATATCTGTGTTATACTGAGAGCTATGGGTTGAATAATATTTTTATTTTGTTGTATGATTTTAAACCCACAACATTGTGGGCATGGAAGTTTTGACTTAAAAATCCAACAAATTTATCTGGAAACCAATTTTTTTAAAGATGTTGCAGCAATGACAGTAAACACACTGTATAAAAATAATTTAGGAAGATACAATATTTTGCTGTTATATTTTGAATATTGAAATTATATCACACATTATGAATTTTGTTCTAGCTTATTTATTTTTCTCCACGATATAAGCAGTACAAACTAAATTGTTCAACTTTTATTATTTTACAGAATGATTTAGATGAGTCTTGTACAAGATAAAGATACAACAACATACAATTATCAAAGACTAAATATTTTTGAAAGATATCCTGGCTGGATATTGTGAGATATTTATTTTCTCTATATCTTAAGAATGTGGTTTAGTTATTTTGCTTGAGTTAAATAGATTATATGATATTGTTGTTATTCAGCAGTGGGAGGCTACTATGGTGTAAATCTCACAGGTAGAATGTCCTATTTTGGGACCACCAAACTGAACGATCAAATCACTTATTCTGAAAGAAAACAACATGGGTTTTATGAAATATTTTAAAAATGTTATTACTTATTCATACCATTGCTTTTTGAGGTAGTTGCAGGAGAAGATCTCATACACTGTAATTGTAATTTTCTAAATGTAATAAATGTATATGCATACACCCACAAGAATGTTAATTAAACACTCTCTTAAGAAAATATGCTTGTATTATTCTGCAACCTGTCTGCATAAAGTATTTAGAGATAGGTCCTTGGTCAACCCCTCCTGTAAAAAGTCCAATAACTGTCCTATTGATGGGCAGTTGGGTCGATCTTAGACCCCTGGCACTAGCGACAGAAGGTGGACAACGTGGCCTCATATATATGATTTGTTGAGGACCATCTGGACACTTGAATGGTGTCAATAGCATCCTCTGAAATCTGTTGGGCCCTTAAACTGCTCCGCTCAACCTCCATACGGCTAGACTGAGCCATTGTGGGTTCGGGTGAAGTATCGGCCCTTGGGAGAGGGAAACCTTAGATGGTGGAATTTTCCAAGGTTGTTCCTTCGACAGGTCCTGTAAATCTGCGAACCACATTCACCTGGGCCAATAAGGAGCAACCAATATCAATTCCGCTCGTTCCTCCAATAACTTTTGGATCAACCTGCGTATTACTGGGAGTGGAGGAAACGCATATAGAAGTCCGGGAGGCCATTGATATCGCAGGGCATTGACATCCTCCGCCCCGAGTCGAGTACCTTGAAATATACCAGGGCATTTGGGCGTTAGGGGAGAGGCAAATAGATCGATCACCGGTTCCCCAAACCTCCGCACTGCTTCCTGGAAGATCATCTGGTGTATGCACCACTCTGCCTGATCTATCGTGGCCCTGCTGAGCCAGTCTGCTTGTGTTTTTAAGGCCCCTGCTATGTGTTCTGCCTTGAGTGAAAATAGATTGGCCTCAGCCCACTTGAACAACTTGGCTATCTCCAGCATCAGAAATTTGGAATGGGTACCCCCCTGTCTGTTTACGTGGGCCTTGGTTGTGATATTGTCTGTTAAGACCAGAACGTGGCATGATTGGAAAAGGGGTAGAAACTGCCTAAGGCCAGGTAAACTGCTTGCAGCTCCAACAGGTTGATGCTTTGTGATTGTTCGGGAATAGTCCAAATGCACAGTGTGGGATTGGAATTGAGCTCCCCATCCTACCAGGCTGGCATTGGTTGTGATCATTGCTCTGTAAGATTCCTTGAAAGGACACCCCTTGTTTATCGGTTTTTCTGACCACTGGTGGAGCGGTCGGAGAACGTTGTGCTGTACCTTTATCCAGACGTTGGAAGTGGCTCATCCAGATCACTGGAAAGGTAGCAGGAACCATTGCAGCTCTCTAGAATGGAATCGAGCCCAAGGCACAATGGAAATACAAGAAATCAGTTTGCCTAACAGTTGAGACAGCACTGCCAGGGAAACCCTCTTTAAGGCTCTGATCCCTCTGACCAAAGACTGGATACTGTTTAACCAGTCCTGAGAGAGAAAGACCTTGCCCTCCACAGTATCTATCACTGCCCCTAAATGAACTAATCTAGTTGAGGGGGTCAAATGGCTTTTATCCCAATTTATGGAAAAGTCATGACCCTGAAGGGTCTCCAGAGTAATCTTGGTATCCAATTTTGCTTGATGTCTGGAAGATGATAAAATTAAAATATCATCCAGATAACACTGCAAGCGAATAGATTTGACCCTGAATGAGGTAGCCAAAGCTGCTAGGACCTTGGTAAAAGTCCTAGGGACTGAAGCCAGACCAAATGGTAGGGCGATATATTCGCAGTGCCGATCACAATAGCAAAATCTAAGATATTTGTAGTGAGCAGGTCTAATTGATATATGTAGATAAATCTTTGTGAGATCTATAGAGATCAGGACATCGTTCTCTCTGATGCTAAGCAGAATGGACTGGAGAGTAGTCATCTTGAATTTTCGATAAACCAATTATCTGTTTAGACATTTGAGGTCCAAAGTTGCCCTCCAGCCCCCCGAACTCTTTGGGACCACAAACAATAGAGAGTAACAGCCTTGACCCCGCTGTTCAGATGGGACCTCTCTAATGGCCCATGGAGAAGATGATTGATAGCCTCCTGCATCAACGCCCTCTTAATGGGGTCCGTGGACCTAGGACTCCTAACAAAAAAGTTCAGGGGAGAGAATTGAAACTTTAGCGCCAAACCAAACCTAATAGTGTCCTTGACCCACGCATCAGAGGTGGAGCTGTCCCATTGATCAGCAAACAATTTTAGCCGCCCTCCAATGGGGACTGCTGTCAAGGACGCACTTGGAGCGACGAAAAAATTGGCCTTTAGTGCCTCTAGAGTTTCTTCTGTTTTGGCCTCCCTGCTGACCTCTATCGGAAGATTCAGACCTATCCTGCCTAAAACTGGGCCTGTAGTCTGGTATTCTCTGAGATCTGGGAACATATGGGCCTTGATAGTAGGACCGAAAGGAACCCCTTCGAAATGACTGGGGCGTTCTTTTCTCTTGTTTCTGTTCTCTATAAGGAGGGGTTCCAAGACACTGCCAAATAATTTATTCCCCAATATTGGGACTGATGCCAACTTGCTTGGTATCTGCCTGCCAATGTCAGAGCCATAGCAGTGTCCGTGCTGATACATGAGATGCTATGGCCCTTGATGAGAATTTGATTGCATTAAATGTGGCATCGGCAGAGAATTCTGCTGCTGCAATAATTTTAGCTATGTCCTGGTGGGATCTGACATTTGACGCCGGCAATATATCCCTCAAGTGGAAGAGCCATCGGAGGGAGGACCATGTAAAAAAGGACACCACTGTAGCAGCCCTAATGGCCCAGGCAGCAGAAACCTGTGCCCTACGGAGTGCCAACTCTGTTCTCTTTTTTTCCTGTCTCAGGGCTTCCTCGGCCTCATTGGGAAAGGTTGAAGAAGAGGCCAGTGCCACAATGTCATCCACCTCCGGCGTTTTGAGAAAATTTGAAAACTCTGGTGCCAAATTATAATATTGTTTATCGTTACCCTGTTGGGGCTGGGTATGATGCTGCTGATGCCCATTGATTTTGTACTAATTCAGTGAACATACCAGGGACAGTAATAGTTTCCGCCTAATTAGCCGGTTGAGAATATGAGATTCTCGGATTCATCCTGAGACCCTGTTGACAATGGATGAGAGTTTGATGTGCCTAGTTTAGCGGTGTTCTTTGCCTTGAACAGTAAGGATTTAAAGAGGTGCAGGCGAAAAAGGCCAGAAAAAGTAGGTTGGTCCGGAATGAGACCTTCGTCATCCAACATTCCCCATTCTAGCGGGTCAGCCTCTGACAACCCCAAGTCCATCTGATGGATCGACCCCCCCCTCCATGGGAACATCCTGATCCTCAAAGTAGACCTCCTCCCGAAGACCCTGGGTTGGTGTGTTTGGAATATTGGGGAATACCCAAGATTGTTGTCTGATATGTACAAAGGATCGAGTGGACGGGGATCCTGCATCCGAAGTGGCCGACAAGTGTCGGGTCCTGATGGATTACTGAACTCCATCCGCAATGCCCCTTTGAATCACCAGCTCCATCCATTGCCTCATTTTGATGGGAATAGTCTCAGGTAATCCCTCCCCCAGTCTTAGGCTGGTGACCATAGGGGTGAAGGTTGCCTCTGGCATTGGCCAGGCAGTGCTCATTGGAGGAGATGTGCCTATGGGAGGTTGTCCGGAAACAGCCTGCCTGGGCTGGGTAGATAAGTCCAAAGGTTCCAACAATGGGTTTTGGTTCTGATCCGATTGTTGTGTCATAGCCATCTTGTCTGCCTCCCTGGTTCGTTTCTGCAATTGCCTTTCCAATGCTAGGTGCCGTCTATGAGCATCCTTATCCACCGTCTTAGAGGCTTTTTTGGGGCCCACTGGCTTATCTCGGGACCTATTTGACTTGGAGAGGAAACCGTTGTCACCTTCCATTGTGGATGACTGATTGTCTTGCCTCTGACTTTAATTTTAAATTTTCTTTAAAAAAAATTATGATGATTATTATTGTTGTTGTTAATATTTGTACTTTGGGGTGATGCCTTCCCCAGAGGTTGAAAGTAGAACGCTCCTCCAGGAGTGTAAGTATATACATATACATACATACATACATACATACATACATACATACATACATATATATATAAACTGGGGGACACTGGGGTGGTGTCCCGTGGAGGAGGAGGAGCATCTCGGAGTTTTAAGCCCAGCCTTTCCAGAAGAGACTGAAGCACCTCCCACTTCTGGATGCTCTGAACAGCTCATGGGAGAAATGGCCTAGAATTTCCATCCCTAAACAATGCAGTGATGAAATGTGATTATTCATTGTTAACATATCAAGATTTAGTAGTACAAGAACATGGAAAACTTAGAATATACAGAACAATTGACTGCAGAAAGATTTAGTTTTCAATAGTTTTCATATACACAATGAAGAAAAAGATTTAACATAGATAAAAAGTAGATGAAATTAAACAAGATAACAATGATCTGCAGCTCACATTGGAATTATTCTTGGAGAACTGACCCATTGGCTTTAATAACTGATAGATATTAGCACAGCATTGATGGAAACTACCAACAGGCCTTCTAATCACTTGGCCAAATTCCTCCTTCAAGGCTTCATGAAGGGCCAATAGCTTCCACCACAATCTTCAGAGCACACGATGAGCCTTCCTCTAGTTCTACAAACACTCCAAACAGCATGCAGCTTCCAGCTTTCCCCTGAGATTTGTAAGTGACTCTTTTTCTCTGACCAGTTTTGCTGCACTTTCAATGGTTGGTGGTACTCCTCATACCAGGGGGGAAACACGTGGCTCTTCTGCCACACCAGTGCCCTGCTTTTCTGTCATTTTTATCCTGCTGCTTCTTGGCCACACCGGGAAAACTCCCTTCAACAGACAAGGCTCTTCCACTTTGCCATGATTGCCACACATGTTCTGGACTGTACCCTCACTGAGCATCTGGATCCTGAGCCAGCAGCAGCTGGAGAAAGATGGAGGTCAGCTAAGGAAAATGACAGCAGGGATAGGAAAGGTGCAGTGGTTAGAATGTAGTACTGCAGGCAAATTCTGCCCACAGCCTGGAGTTCAATCCTGACAAGGCTCAAGGTTGACTTAGCCTTCTATCCTTTCAAGTTCGGTAAAATGAGGATTCAGATTATCGGAAGCAATACGCAAATAATGCTTCTTCATTTTAAACTGCCCAGACAGTGCTTTAAAGTGTTACGTGGCAATACACAGTATAAGCCTAAATGCTATTGATATTGCTACAGGTGGCAGAGTGCAAGGTGGCCAAAAGGGCAGAGATGTTAGGGAAATAGGCAGGAGGGAGTTGAAGCTGATGAACGCAACCAGGACTGCTGAAACTGCTATCGCGAAACAGTATAATCACATGTTTTGTTTATTTACTGCTACTCTTAACAACTGTTTCACTTAATTCCAGTCCCAATTAGGGTTGTTACCCAAGGACAATGTGTTCCTTTCTGGGACTGAAAGGTGTTGCTCAGATCACCAGAAATTATTATAAGTTTGTGAATTTCTTTCCTAGATAATGTGAATGTTTTGATATCACTAGTGTCCCCCCAAAAAAGGAAGAAATCATTTCAGTCTCTAAGCTAAAGAAATCTGCCATTTTGTAGGGAGATTAATTCCTCCCCTCCATCAACTAAGCTCTCTTGTAGTCCTCATTTGGACTGCCTCCTTTGATTCTAATTGTCAAGTGCATTTACTATTAGGAATCAAGCTTTTTTCTTCTTCATCTATTCACTCAGACACTAATACCCTACCATCCCAAGCAAAAGATAATATAAGAGGACAAAAGAGTCTTGGTGCTTTTAAGATTTCATTCTTGGCAGTTCCAATCAAGACCTCACATGATAGAGTCGGCCTTTAAAGTCCAGATTAGAAGCATTTACTTTGGGAAATGTGGGGCTAAGACATGGGGACTGTATATGCAAAGCCAATCCCATCAGCATTCACATGCGCGAACTGCCCTTCAAATTTGCTCATGAGACCCAGATGATCATAACCAACAGTCATGATCTAGCACAGTCTGAATACATTGATTGTTGCATCTACTTGTGTAGGTTTACAACCTGAAGTGACGGTGCCAATTGTGAATGTTCCATTACTGTAGTTTTCCAGCTGGAACCAAGATTTTTCCATAATTCTTCTTCCATTTCATAAGGAGTTAACCTCTTAAGAATATTAAATTTTAAGGCCACTGGAACATCATACTTCAGACCCAATTCTTATCAGACATTATGGCAATAACATCCCTACCAATTTATATTTTTTTTTAGTGTATTTGAATATATTTTATGTATTAAAGTTGGTCTTGCAAGAAAGTCTTGCAAGTCTACATTTGGGATTTGATCTCCAAGTAAGATCTTTATCACTTTTCTCCATTGCACATGGATAACTCAAAGCTTCTCCATTTCCAATTTTCATAGATTCCACACTTTGAAGCGATAAGTCATCGCTGGTATAATCATGAGACTGAAAATGTCTGTCCATTC
Source organism: Laticauda colubrina (assembly GCA_015471245.1). Lineage (NCBI taxonomy): Eukaryota > Metazoa > Chordata > Lepidosauria > Squamata > Elapidae > Laticauda > Laticauda colubrina. The sequence goes on from BLBF01000006.1 coordinate 34,906,763, forward strand.
ATGCTTCTAGTTTCATTCCATGGTATAGACAGAATTGATTTTAAAAAGATTGAATCTTGTTCATGTTGATTTTTTTTTTGGCTGACTGTACTTCTCGCTACATTGAGGTGATTTAGTTGGCTGTTTGGTTTCTTGGCTGATGAACAAAATATGTCCACAAACCAGAGATGGTTCAGTATCTTGCAATTGATGTTGATATGTCTATCTGTTGAAACATTTGAAAATTTATTCTAAGGCTGCTATGAAGAGCTTAGGGCTTTGTTTCTTTGCTAAACACTTATTTTATTGGGATATTAACTGGGCAGTAAAAGAGATATATTACTTAAGTACCATTCCATTTCATGATTCAATTAGTTTGGTAGAATTCTTATTAAAGTCATAATTCCTGAAGACATCCATTATCAGGTTCATTCCTCTGTTGTTTATAGCATAATTTCTATAAGAATAAAAGTAAATTATTTAGCACATAAGAATGTTTCAGTACACTGAAAACCGCAAATAAGTGGAAAAATTAAAGAAGTTAAGAGAAAAAACTTTGCAGGCACTTTAATAAATAATCCTAAAATGGCAATAGGCAGGCAATTCTAACTGGAAGAAAATTCCACATGTGGGATGTCATTGCCTAATAGTTACTTCATTTAGCAGAGCTTTGGAAGAGAATCTCATTTGTAAGTATTAAAGATATATTAAACTGAATTTAAAAATTCTTTACACAAATTTTGTGTAAAGTCTGTCACTGGTTAAAATTAAACAGTTAAGCTTCTCTTTATGCAATTGCTAACCATTGAATACAAACTTTTAAGCTACAAAAATATCAAATCTTCCCCCCTCTAAAGTAGAATTATAATCTATAATAATAATAGACATTGATTTTAAAGTGTTGTCAATAATTCACACAGATCTATTCTACAATTTTAAAAACTTTGCTTGTAAATTCTTTCCTCAGACATCTGGCAAAAAAAGAATCCAACTGCTATTATCTAAGAAAGTTGGAAACAAGAAATACCTAGAATTCAATGGATTTGATAAGCTTGGCTGCGACATATTCCTACTAAAATCCAGCCTTAACCTTAGAATTGATAAAATATTGTGAATATTTTTAGAATTTTTTGAACTGTTCTGTCTGTATCTTATTTTTGTCTATATCTTATTTTTATACTTTTTGCACAGTATTTTATAAATAGTAAACTGCAATAATTAACTAATAAAACAATATTCAACCAAATGTTTCAACATTTTGTAACTATGTTCCTATAAAAGTAAAAGAAAAGGTTTAAAAATGAAAAGCTCTTACATTCATCTACTGCCTAAACTATAGTATTTCCAAGGTTTTTAAGGAATACCCCTTAAAAAACAGGGAGATGTGTCCTTATGCAGTCTGAGCATGTGACTGCAGAACGAAAGAGATCAGAGACAGCAGGTTCATCCTGAAAGGCAAACAAAACAATACCTGAAAAATGTTTATGCCTTTAAATGCCAAATAAACGTAATGAATGTATGTAGATTTACATAAATTTTAACATAATAAATTATTTTATAAAACTTTTAAACATTATTTCACTAAGTAGCATATAAATTTAATAAACAAAAACCATGAGGATAGCTATCACAGGACAGAATTAAAATATGTTACATCATACACAAAATATACATTTAGGAAAATAGAATATATTCAGATGTGTCAAAATTATGCTGAAAATTAATAGATAGATGAATAAATGTACATCATGATTGTGCAGTGTGGAAAGAACTGGAAGAAATTCAAAGAAATTCAAACTGGAAGGCATTCAAAGTACTTAATGATGATTTAATAGTTGTAAAATGTTTTTTGATAATTACTGATAATGCTGATTTTAATTAAATAGAGGAAATATAATTTATAGCAGAAAAGGAACACAATCGGTTTTGTGGATTTTTATTCATAGTATCATGCCACTAGTTAGATACAATTATTCAACTAATATATTACATGCAGCATACAAAAGTTTTTATCATTTGTTTATACAAGATCAGAGCTTTTATCTTGATTTTTTTATTCTACTCTTGAAAGCCAGTATAATCTTGATTAAATCATGTAAGTTGCATCCCTGCATGGACATTTTAACTCATATTCCATAAATGTCTCCAAGATGTGGTAAAAACAAATCTACAATATTATTGAGAAAGGGCGTTGGTACTTACCTGATACGCTCGTTCTCTTTGAGCTGTGAAGAGCATCCAGTAGTGGGAGGTGCTTAGTCTCCCCATTCACAAGCTGAGCTTGATTTGTGGAACGCTCCTCCTCCACCATGTGACTCCTCCTCAGCGTTCCCCAGTTTTGGTGAAGATGAGAGAAATAAGCACTCTCATCCTCACGTTCTAAAAAATTCATTGGCCAAAACAGGACCCCACCAGACGAAAAAAAAGTGTGGGGCTTTTTTCTTCACAGCTCAAAGAGAATGGGCGTATCAGGTAAGTACCAATGCCCTTTCTCCTATGAGCTGTTCAGAGCATCCAGTAGTGGGGCATACCAAAGCTTGGCCTGTCCTATGGGAGGGACTCCATCTGGTCTGGAATCTCCTCCTGGTCCCTGTGGACCCATTGCAGAACTCTTCTGCCAAAGGAAGCCTCAGCAGAAGCAAACACATCAATTTTGTAGTGTCTAATGAATGGCGATGGGGAAGCCCAAGCCGCAGCCCGACAGATTTCAGTTACTGATGCTTGTGTGGCCCATGCTGCCGAAGTTGCTGCACTCCTTGTTGAATGAGCTGTTATGCCCCGAGACACCTGCAGAGATTGGGTCTGATATGTTTTTGCTATTGCCGCCCGTATCCAACGGCCTATCATTGCAACCCTGAGAATTTGGCTGAAACCTTGCAACCCTGAGAATTTGGCTGAAAGGACACGAATAAAGCCTCTGATTTCCTGAAAGCCGTTGTGTGCTTGATATAGATTCGGAGAGCACGCCTCACATCAAGCTTATGCCATTGTCTTTCCATCCCCTGTGATAGTCTGGGACAAAAATTTGGAAAAATAAGCTCTTGTGCTCTATGAAAAACCGAACTGACCTTGGGCATAAATGTGGGATCGGGATAAAGGACCACACGATCAGCATGAAAAACGCAGAGATCTTGTCTGACAGACAGGGCTGCAATTTCCAAGATATGACGAGCGGAAGTGATCACCACCAGGAAAACTACTTTGTATGTGAGAAATTGGAGACTTGACGATTTCAAAGGTTCGAAAGGACCTTTAGTGAGAGAGATAAGGACCTTGTTAAGGTCCCAGGTGGGATAACAGTGCACTGCTGGAGAGCGTAAATTGGTGGCTACTCGAAGGAAAGATCTTATGCGTGGGTGATGTGAAAGAGAACTGAGGCCCTTGTGAGTGAGAACTGATGCCAAGGATGCCACCTGCCTTTTTAACGTATTAGGTGACAACCCCTTATTAAGTCCCTCCTGTAAAAACTCTAGAATCTGGGTGACAGAGGGAGAGGCAGGATCAATTTGAAGTTTACTATACCATTTGCAGAAGATTGACTATGTGGCATTGTAAATGTGAATTATTGAGGGGCGTCTGGCGGCTAAGATAGTGTCGATGACTCTGTTGGAGAGCTTTTCACTCTTCAAACCACTCCGCTCAACCTCCAGACGATCAACTGTAACCAACGAGGATCCGGATGTTGAAGAGGCCCCTGAGTTAATGAGATTCTGTCTGACGGGATTTTCCAGGGGGGAGCTACCGAGAGACTGCAGATGTCTGCAAACCATGGCCATCTGGGCCAATAAGGCACCACTAGAAGTAATTCCGCTCTCTCGTCTAGTAACTTCCAGATGACTTTGGAAGTTACTACCAGCGGAAGTGGAGGGAATGCATACAGGAGCCCCAGGGGCCAACAACAGCGGAGCGAATTGAAATTCTCCGCCCCTTGGGATGGGTACCTGGAAAAATCTCGGGAGCTGAGTGTTGAGAGGGGAAGCAAATAGGTCCATCACTGGCTGACCAAATGACTGTGCCACTTCTTGGAACAGGGATGGGTGGAGGCACCACTCTGATTGATCTATGGTGGCCCTGCTTAGCCAGTCTGCCTGTGTATTCGACAGACCCAAAATGTGTTCTGCTTTGACGGAAAGTATGTTGTTCTCTACCCAGCGACACAGGCGCTCCGCTTCCCAAATTAGTTGCTTCGATTGTGTGCCTCCCTATTTGCTTATGTGAGCTTTGGCTGTTACATTGTCTGTCAGTATCAGTATGTGCTGACCGCGTACCTGGGGGAAGAAGTTGCGAAGGGCCAGGTGTACTGCGTGAAGTTCCAGCCAGTTTATACTGCACGACTGTTCTATGTCGGACCATCAGCCTTGAGTTGTGAGCGACTGGACGTGAGCTCCCCATCCGAACAGACTGTCATCTGTGGTGATGGTGAGCCTTTGTGGTTCCTTGAAGAGACAGCTCTGTTGATAACCGGTTTGGACCACCAGAGGAGAGATTTGAGAACCTTGGGTGGAACCCTGGCTTTGTGTTTGGAGTTGCTTCGGACGGATCTCTGGTACGGTAGCAGGAACCACTGGAGGGATCTAGTGTGAAGGCGGGCCCAAGGAATAATAGAAATACATGAAATAATTTTTCCCAACAATTTAGATAGGTCCATTAGAGATACCCTCTTAAGCGCCCTGATTTCCCTAACCAATTTTTGAATGATATTTAGTCTATCTGGTGACAGATAAACTTTGCCTTCTACCGTATCTATGACCGCCCCTAAATGAATTAACTGAGTCGAAGGCGTTCATTGACTCTTCTTCCAATTTATTAAGAAACCATGCTCTTGTAGGGATAATAATGTGTTCTGAGTGTCCATGACTGCCTGATGGGCGGAAGGAAATAAAATCAAAATATCATCAAGAAAACACTGGAGGCGTACCGGGATATTCCTGAGGTAGGCAGCTTGCGCTGCGAGGACCTCGGTGAAGGTCCTGGGGGCAGAGGCTAATCCGAATGGAAGGGCCACATATTCAAAATGGTGGTTATTGTAGCAGAATTTCAGAAACCTATAATGGGAGGGCCGAATAGCAATGTGCAGGTACACCTCCGTCAGGTCTATGGACGTGAGTACATCCCCTTTCCTGATGCCCTGTAATACTGATTGGAGGGTATGCATTTTAAATTTGCGATATATTAAGAAACGGTCGAGATGTTTCAAATCTAATATCGCTCTCCACCCTCCTGAATATTTTGGCACAACGAAAAGATGTGAATAAAAACCTTGCCCTTGTTGGTTGGTCGCTACTGGTTGGATGGCTCGAATATCCAGTAGATATTCGATAGCAGAAACCATGAGATTACGCTTGACCGGGTCTCTGGAAGGAGGGTAAGACATGAAGGAATCTAGGGGAGTGGATCTAAACTCCAGCATGAGTCCAAATCTAACCGTATCTCTGACCCAGGCATCAGAGGTAGAGGAGTCCCATTGGTCAGCGAATAACTTAAGGCATCCGCCAATGGGAATTGGGTCCCGGGAGTTATCTTGGTTGCCGGAAGGGCCTGTTCCCTGTTCCCCGAAAGGATCTTTTGGATTGACCACCCCTTCTACTGAGTCGGACCTATCTGGTTGTTGTCCTGGTCTAACTGCTGGGGGTCTCTGGTATCTGGAAGAGGAGGATCCCTGATAGAAAGACCGAAAGGATCCCCTCCGAAAGGACTGGGGGCTTCTGAGATCTGACTTCTGAAAAAGGGAAGGGAGAATTTTCTTCTTGTTCAATGAGTAGTGGATCCAGGGAAGGGCCAAACAATCTATCTCCCACAATGGGGGATGAGGCCAGCTCGGATTTGTGTTTGAAGTCAGCTTGCCAGTGTCTTAACCACAGCAAGCGACGTGCTGTGACATGTGAGGTAATGGCCCTTGCTGAAAACTTGACTGCGTGATAGGTAGCATCGGCAGAAAATTCAGCAGCTGCCATAAGTTTGGTGATGTCTTGGTGCACCCTGAAGTTAGAAGAAGGAACGTGTTGTTTCAAAAGACGAAGCCATCTAAGAGGCGACTGTGTGAAGAAGGAGGCAGCCGTGGCTGATCTGATAGCCACGCATCAGACTGATAAGCTCTGCGTAGGGCGAGCTCGACCAGTTTTTCCTCCGGCTTTAAGGCCTCCAGTGCCTCACTGGGAATAGAGGGGGATGCTAAAGCCACTATAGGCTAGTCTACCTCGGGGGTACCCATGAACTTTGAAAAATCAGGGTCCAAGTTGAAATATTTCCTATCATGTTCAGTTGGGGAGGTGTATACCGCTGCAGAAGCCCACTGCTTCTGCACCAGGTCCAAAAATATGGGTGGAACTGGAATTACCTCTGCTTCAACTACCGGTTAGTTGAAGATCATGTCCTCTGGTCCCTCCCCTGAAGGGTCAGGTGTGTCAGATGGTTTTGGCTTGTTTAGGCCTGCAATGTTCTTTGCCTTAAACAAAAGAGATTTGAAAAGCTGTGGCCGGAATAAGCCTGTAAAAGCAGACTGTTCAGGAATAAGACCTTCATCCTGAAGCATTTCCCCTTCTAAGGGGTCTGCCTCTGACAGGGGCTCACTGTCATGAATTGATCCCACTTCAGACTCGACCATTTGAAAAATTTGATCGACTTCCTCCTCCTCCTCCAGCCCTTGGAGGGGGGTCTCCCCCTGTAAATATACCTGAGACTGGTGTTGTTCTGACCTGGTCAGTGACCTCAGTGGTTGGGGCTCTTGGTCAGTAGCCATAGGGTAAGGTCTGGACATTACCGCATGTTGAAGCCCCGCTGCAATCCCTTGGTGAATAGCCATCTCCATCCAGGCTTTCATCCTTTCTGGAACCTCCTCAATGAAGCTGTCACCCTGGCAAAGACCAGTGGCTGTCGGAGTGAATGTGGCTTCAGGGGCCCGTCTGGTTGGTGTTCCAGACACTTGGGCCTGTTGTCCTTGTGGAGTCAAGCTGCGCCTGGATGAAAAGGAGAGATCTAGAGGAGGAGGAGGGTGTGAAGAAACTGATGGACTGGAAGTGGGGGCACCCTGAGATAAAGAGTGGACCTCTCGAGTATCCCTGTCTATTTGCTTTTGTAAGGCCTTATGGTGCTTTAAGGTGTCCCTTTCCGAGGCTTTAGAATTTCCACTGTGTTTTGATTTGGCTTTTGCCTTCAAGCAAGGGGCCTGAGAGGTGCTACCATCTGCCATTTTGATTAAAATTAGAATAACAGTAATTGAATATAATTTGTGTACAAGGTGGTTGGCACACCCAGGGTCCGATCTGAGTCAAGAATGGTTGCCCTGATAAATTTCTTATTGCCCCCTTTAATTTTATTTATTCTTTTTATTTTACTGGTGTCTATATATATACAATAAGTCGTATCTCAGTAATAATATTTTATTGAAAATTAAAATATTATACTGTTAAGTAGTTTGTTACCGTGAGTGATTATTATGATTGTAATAATTTTTGTAAAATTATTGCTCTAATTACTTGTAATTGCTATGAGTAGTGATATATATATATATATATTCTAATATTAATAATAGAACAACCAGGATTAATGTGTAATCCAATTCGCCAAATAGCGAATGGCTGAGGCCCAGATTGATGATTGAAAGACCTTCAGCAGCTTCCCTGCATAGGCGGACACTGGCCTAGGTGCTTGTTGCTCTGCCGCTGAGAATAAGGCTATGAGGGTTAAGCCAACAATTTTAAAAGGCGAATTAATTATCCTCAAGTGCAGGTAGTCAAAACAAGAGTAAAATACCTCTCAGAATCCTGGAGGTTTCAAGCAGGTTTCCTGCTGTTTCGAGCAGAAATACCTCACACAGCTTAAGAAAGATAGACAAGGCATGCAGCCACGAGGTGGCACTCAAGATGGCCTCCAGCAGTTAAAGTTTTTTCACGCACTTCTCAGCAGCAGCTTCCTGCCTTGCAAATGAAGCCGGAGCTCAAATGAAGCCGGAGCTCTCAATTCAGCAGAACGGCGGAGAAGAAAAGAAGAATTAATCCTAATTAACTTCCTCACTGAAGAAATGGCGTTCAGAGGGGGGGTAAAGGTGATACAACTTTTAAAAACGAAATATCAAGTCACTAGCAAGCAAACGGAATAAAAGACACAGCGGCAATCAAACTGGCAGAGGTAAGGAAATTTTGGCTATGGGGAGGTGGTGCAGAGCAACACCAAAAGCCTCCCGCCACCTCTTTTTTTGGGGGGGGGCGCGAACAGCACTTCCCTTAAACCGACTCTCAGACTGATATAGGTTTGAAGGCTAAAGACAAAGAAAACCAAAGGAAACCGAATTGCAATCAAACCTGCAAATATTCCTGTTTCGGTCAAAGAAGTATCCAAATCACTGCCTGTCTCGCATGAGGCTGAGCAAAAAACTGGGGAACGCTGAGGAGGAGTCACGTGGCGGAGGAGGAGCATTGCACAAATCAAGCTCAGCCTGTGAATGCGGAGACTAAGCACCTCCCACTGCTGGATGCTCTGAATAGCTCATAAGAGAATTAAGTCCTATGTTATGCAGCATTCGGAGCCTTAAAAATAATGCATAAATCCACCAACATAATCACAGAAACCATACACTCTTATCGATGGTGTCATTTAGGGTTTGTTTGCTTTTTTGCCTATAAACCCCATTTTTTTAACATTTTTTTTCCCACTAGAAAACTTTATGCACTACTCAAAAGGATTCTAAATTCAATGACAATCAATTCATTATAGACTTCTTGCCCTTTTGCCCTTAAAACAAAGTAAGACTGTTTTGACTTTTGTATGAATGTAAGTCCTTTGTATGAATGTAAGTCCTTTTTTAAGTCCAAGGACTTAAAAAACAAAATATATACACACTGAGAAACATTAAATACATGAGCTAGATCTTGTTTCAGCAAAACGGCCATTTGATTAGTTATACGTAACCATTACATGACTGATAGTAGGGCAACATCCTTTTCTTTGCTTTTCTATTACTATATGATATTTTCTTACCATTAATTCCATGTACCATTTCAAACATGTGTTGCCATTTAAATCTCAAGAAAGGTATCTCTCGGCTATCCCCTTTACATTTGATGAAAAGACAGACTGAATGGAGCCATGAAGCATGCCATGAGCAGTTATTCACAGTTCTGTTTTAACTTCTTTTGGCAACAAGGATATTTAAGGATAATGACGTCTGTGATTCAAAATGCAGAAAATAAAACTTCTTAAACCAACAGTTGTGTTGGTTTAAGAAGTTTTATTTTCTGCATTTTGTGTTGCTTTTAAAATGTAACATTAAATAAATACTTCATCACAAACAGTTTCTAGATACAAGATTCTACTGCAAGTAAATTAATTATTCTATCAAAACTACTATCAGAAAGTTATATAGTCAACCTTCCCTTAGGATTTAACCCTTAAGATTTTTATTTTAAATCAGATACCCATTTGGGGGGGGGGGGGTTACATAATTTCCACTCAAGGAGTGGTGCTGGGTTTTTTATTTTTAAACAGAACATAACTTAATGTTTTTTTCAGTTACAGTGACTACCAGGAGAAATTATTAACACATTACTGGTTTCATCTTTACTGGGAATCTTTAGACACAGGTAGCTAAACGTTATTCTGTAGGATTCAAGCCCTATAACTGAACTCACTTATGTTTGCACTTTAGATAACTATACACAACAGTGTCTTAGCTTTAGAAACTATTTGTGGTCCTGGCACTCAGCAACTCTGGGAGAAGACATCTAAAAGTGTTATCAGAATGGTAAATGCAGTCCACCTTCTTTTAAGGTCTCATAGTGGAGAGTATTATGTCATGTCCCTATGTATGGAGTTTTATATGAAACCCCCTTCCCCTTTTAATTAGGTTTTGTAGATGTGTGTCAAAGTATGCTTCAAAGAGAGAGGGAGAAAGCAGTATTATTTTTTTCAGTTTAAAACGCATGTGACTCTCTCAATCTGATAAAAGGTGAGTTTATTTTTTTCGACTATTATTTGCAGTTCAGGAATTTTATTATCACTGTTGTTAGTGTTGCAGAGGAAGTGAGAAGTTCTCTCTGTAAATGCTATAGTTCTGATAATAGCAGACACAGTCAAAATTAATATCAATCATCATCACTTGGAATTATTGCTGCCCACCTTCACCTGAATCTTCAATAAACCTCTAGAGATGTGCTATGTTCCTTCTTGCTTTAAACACTCTACTATCATCCCAGTGCCAAAGAGGCCATCCATCGGGGAACTGAATGACTACAGACCAATTGTTCTAATATCTGTAGTTATGAAAACCTTTGAAAGGCTAGTGCTGTCCCACCTAAAAAACTTCATGGATCCGCTGTTAGATCCCATGCAGTTTGCATACCAAGCAATTAGATCGACAGATGATGCTGTTAATATGGCTCCGCACTACATCCTACAACACCTTGAATCTCCAAACACCTGCACAAGGGTCCTCTTTATAGACTTCAGTTCAGCATTCAAAAGCATCATTCCAGACATTCTTCTAACTAAATTAAATCAGCTAGCGGTACCTGAACATACTTGTAAGTGGATCATAAGTTTCCTAACAGACAGGAAGCAGCAGGTGATGCTAGACAGAATCACATCCAATACCTGTACAATCAGCACAGGGGCCCCCCAAGGCTGTGTGCTTTCTCCACTTCTTTTCTAATATATACCAATGACTGCATCTCAAACGATCCATCTTTAAAAAAATGGAAGTTTGCACATGATACAACAGTGATTGGTCTCATTCGAGACAACGACGGATCCGCATACAGACAGGAGGTTGTACAACCTGCCTCATGGTTTGACCGGAACAATCTGGAACTGAACACACTCAAACAGTCGAAATGGTGGTAGACTTTAGAAGAAACCCTCCTATACTACCACCTCTTCAATACAAGACAAAACAGTAACAACAGTAGAGACGTTCAAGTTTCTAGGTTCTATTATATCACAAGACCTAAAATGGACGCCTAACTTCAAAAACGTCATTAAAAAAACACAACAAAGAATGTTCTTTCTGTATCAACTCAGAAAGCTCAAACTGCCCAAGGAGTGCTGATACAGCTACAGAGGAATTATTGAGTCTATCATCTGCACCTGTACAACTGTCTGGTTTAGTTCTGCAACCCAACAAGACAGACACAGACTCCAGAGAGTAATTAGGACTGCAGAAAATTGGTGTTGGCTTACCTGAATGCAGTTTCTCAGAATGCCTTGGGATAATCCACACATATGGGTTGAATCTGCCTTTCTGCCGAGAGACTGAGTCATCAATCTTTGCCACGCATCTTCCACACCTCTTTCTCGGGGCAGGAAGCCCTCTAGCCCCAGTCACGATGAAGGTGCAGCCATTTGATGATCTTCTTGTGGCACTGGCTCTGCCTCCCACCTGGATACTGGACCAGATGGTTACCAGGGTGGGAGTGAATTATCCCAAGGCATGCTGAGAAACTATGTTCAGGTAAGCCAACGTCTATTCTCCAGCATGGGATAATCCACACATATGGAACATACCAAAGCAGTTAGTCCCTATGGGCAGGAACAAATCTGGTCCTGTGCACTCCCGTCTGTATGCACTCGCTGTGGTACACTTCTGCCGAAGGCCACCTCTGCTGAGGCATATGTGCCCAGCCTGTAGTGCTTTACAAATGGAGACATGGAGGACCATGTAGCCGCCCTGCAGATGTCCTCAAGTGAGGTCTGTGTTGCCCAGGCAGATGTGGTAGCTGCGGTCCTGATCGAGTGAGCTGTTACTCTTCTGAGTATTGGAAGAGCCTGGATCTCAAAGGCCTTGACTATACAAGTCCTGATCCAGCATCCTACAGTTGAAGAAGAGACTTTAGTGCCCATTGAAGATGGCTGAAACAAGATGAACATGGCCTCTGTTTTATAATACGTTGATGTACATTTGATGTACCTGCAAAGAGCCCTCCAAACATACAATTTGTGCTATCTGTGCTCTCTGTCATATGAAAGAGTAGGGTAAAAGTCGGGAAGAATGACTTCCTGAGCCATGTGAAAACAAGAATTTACCTTTGGGATGAAGGAGGTGTCGAAATACAGGACAATCCTGTTGTCGTGGAATGTGCAGAAGTCTTCCCTGATGGAAAGAGCTGCTAATTCTGAAATATGCCTGGCTGATGTAATAGCTGCTAAGAAGGCGACTTTGAGTGTTAAAAAGTGTAGACTTACTGATTAAAGAGGTTCAAACAGTTTCTGAGTAAGAGCTTGTAACACTGTAGACAGGTTCCAAGAAGGATATCTGTGGACTGTTGGTGGTTTAAGATTGATAGCTTCTTTAAGGAAGATCTGTGTCTATCACCACACCCAGATGAAGGAGGCAGGTGGAGGGTATTAGCTGGCTTTTCTGGAAATTGATCAAAAATCTGTGGCCCTGTAGGACTTGGATTGTGTATAAGTCAGGTCTGATTTGGCATGTTGGCTGGAACTGGACTAGATAAGGATGTTGTTCAGATAGCACTGGATGTGCACCGGGATTGTTCTGAGATGAGTGGCCACTGCTGCCAGCACTTTTGTGAAGGTCCTGGGGGTCGATGACAGTCCGAATGGCAGGGCCTTGCATTGATAATGGTCCCCCATGTAATAGAACCTGAGAAACCTCCAATGGGAGGGGTAGATGGGGATGTCGAGGTAAGCCTCCTTCAGATCGATGGATGTTAGGAGATCACTCCCCTTATGCCCTCCAAGATGGACTGCAGAAATTGCATCTTGAATCTCTTGTATTCCAAATGAGCATTGAGCTTTTTGAGATCCAGGATCGCTCTCCACCCCCACCCACCCCATCAACGAAGACTTGGGAACTACAAATAGATTGGAGTAAAATCTGTGCCCTGTCTGGTCCTCCGGTACTGGCTCGGGGGCCTGGCTGTCCAGCAAATGTTGGACTGCCATGTCCATGAGCCTTCTCCTTAAATGGTTCTTGGAGGCCAGGCAACAGACAAAGGTCTTCAGAGGAGTGGACAGAAAATCCAGGATGAAACCGAATCGCACTGTTTTCAGGACCCAGGAGTCAGATGTGAGGGTCTTCCATCGGTCTACAAATAGTGTAGATTGGCGGCCGACTCCCAGTCGGGAGTGTCCTAGCCTTGTGGAGGAGGGATTTAAATAGCCCCAGACTAAACAGATCCATGAACGGGGGTGGATCAGGTGAGATCATCTTTTCATTTTCTGATAATCCCTGTTTCTCTTGAGGTTCCTCCTGCACCCCAGATGCCCTGCTTCTGATAGAGTGAGCTGGAGAAGCCTCCCTCTGGTGCCTAGAGAAACTCATGGAGGCCTGGTATTGCACTGGTTGCAATGGCTGAGGATCAGATCTTGGGGAAGAGAAGAATGGCTTCTCCTCCTCAGGGTAGAAGCTACCCCTTGAGAAATGGCCTGAGCAATAAGGGCTTAAGATCCTCTGATAATCCTGGGCCCATTTTATCTGCTGAGCGCATCCCTGCTGCAGTTGGAGTAAAAGTGGCTTCAGGTGTTCCAGTCCTATATCTGATCTGGAAATATGCAGGATGAGAAGCATGCAATCAAAAGGAAATCTCTGAGTTTGGATTTCCTCAGCAGGAGGGATAAATTCCTGCTCTCTATCTCCCTCTGGTGACCAAGCTGCAGGCAAGTCCTGTGCTAATGGTTGCTGAGGGAGGGGGCTAACAGGTCTTGGCTGGGGGGAGGGGGAATACCTCTCCTGGTCAGCTTGCTTCTGAGCTCTGGAGAACTGCTTTTCTAATGCTTTTTTCCTTCTTTCATCTGCTCTTGTGGGCTTTCTGGAATAAAGAGCCTTTGCCTTGTTAGCACTCTTTACTTGCAGATCTGGCCTTTCTGGGATCTGCTTGGATTGTTTTGCACTCATAGGCTCCATGCTGCCTTGTTAAGAGGAGAGCTTGCTCAATCCTCCAATCCACTTGTCCAGATGGGAATTCAAGCCCTGGAAGCCTTCCCTGGGCTGTGGCAGTGGCGGCCTACCAGTCTCCTGGATAGCCTGAACAACTCATCACGTGGTCAAAATGACCGCTGTCAGCCTTGAAAATCAGCTGTGAAGAGCAAAAGCGAAAGCGGGTGCTTGGAGCTACCCAGTTAAGCCTGGGCACGCAACAGTACACTGGGGGTGATTGCGGCTTCAGCCCTCCCCCAGAGATGGGGGGGTCATTTTGGGGCTTCCCTTTGTCTGCCTGGGCTGTTGGGCCTTCAATTGGTAGTTCAAGGGGCCGCAAAAAAACAGAGCAGGCAAAAGTTTCAGTTGCTGTCTGTTTGCGATGTTTTGTTTCTTTTGGGGGAATTGCAAACCTTTGGGAGAATCCACACTTAATTGATGCTTTCTGAAGAAATTGTTGGAGCTAATCTTTGCTACGTCTCTATAGGGCCAGAGACATGACTGGGGTAGGGAAGAGGTGTGGACAGAGACATGACTGCAACAGGAAGAGGCATGGTAAAGACTGATGACTCAGTATCTGGGCCGAAAGGCAGATGCAACCCATATTTGTGGATTATCCCAAAGACATGCTGGAGAAAACAATTACTACCAATCTGCCTTCAATCAAGGACCTGTATACTGCACGAGTCAAAAAGAGGGCTGTGAAAATATTTACAGACCCCTCACATCCCAGACGTAAACTGTTTCAACTTCTATCCTCAAAACAACACTATCGAGCACTGCACACCAGAACAACTAGGCACAAGGACAGTTTTTTCCCCAAACGCCATCACTCTGCAAAACAAATAATTCCCTAAACAGCATCCAACTGTTTACAAAATCTGCATTACTATTACTATTAATCTTCTCATCACTCCTTATCATCCATCCCCTCCTACTTGTGACTGTATGACTGTAACTTTGTTGCTTGTATCCTTACTATTTATATTGGCTGCTTCCTAGTATGATTTGATTGCTTATTGTACCCTATGACTATTATTAAGTGTGATACCTGATGATTCTTAACTCTTGACAAATATATCTTTTTTTATTTACATTGAAAGCATTTTCACCAAAACAAATTCCTTGTGTGTCCAATCACACTTGGCCAATAAAGAATTCAATTCAGTTCAATTCTAAAAGTGCTTCTACCTGAGCAGCTATTTGGCATTCCATACTTTCTCTTGTTTCTCCACATTGAATAATTTTTTTTTGTAGTACATTCACATCATCCTCACACACTTACAGAACATTGGATGTCAACTGAACTCTCTAAAATGCCGAGCATATACATATGTACACACATAGGATGCATATATATGCCTATAAATATATATAGGAATGAAGACAGAGAAAATAATTCCATTACATTTTAGTGCCTGTAAAATAGATATTCCCCAACCATAATGGGATTTACAGTATGATGATAACAACAGCAACAAGAAAGCCATCTTAGAAGTCAAGTTATACCAAGTTATATTCTCAAGTCTCTTGAGGATGACAAAATCATATCCTCAAGCAAGAACAGTGCAAACTCAAGGCTAAAAATATTTAAAAGGACCCTTTGGAGATTTTACCTACCAGAGAGCTATCTGGAACAAGGCAAAATTCAGGCAATTTAAATGTCTCAGACACTGGTTAGTTTTAGTTATATAATTAATTCTTACTTATGTCTCACTGAGCTTATACCTATCTTTGGTTGCTTATGATATAAGACAGTACATTTTTTCAGTATAGAGGCTAAAACATACAATGAAGACAAATATATAATTAATCCATCAATTATACATATAGATCAATATGCTGAAATGGAGTTATTTTCTTAGAAACCAATTCTGCAGAATATTGTATGTGGAATATATCAAGTACTATGTCAGTTCACCACAAATTTATCAGCAGAAATAATCTTTCTCAGGATCTTTAGGATATGAACAGATATTCAGAATGGAAGGATAAATATTAGAGAATAGGAGATAAAAATAATTTTATTTAATTCTAGATATTAACTTAAGAGTTAAATACTATAATATGTTCAGAAATTGTCAGAAGTATCGTAGCAGCATAAAAGATGAATGACAATCTATACAATTCTAAATTTACTATCAGTTCACTATAAATTTACTAGAGTTTATATTTTACATGCTGATGAAATCCCCAAATCAATAGTAATTGAACAATTCATCCAATAATTTTATCCTATTAAATCTTCCCTCTTAAGACTGGATTAAAAGTCCAGAATTACTTTAAGAACAAAATACACATAGACATGTTTTCCAATGTATTTCAAATACACTTTTAATGAACAGAAACACTTCATGTAGAAACTACATAGAGTTCATAGTTCATGGAGCTATTCCCCTCCAACAACTTATTTAAAAACACAGCTCTCCTTTTTAGACTTAGATTTTTCTACACATATAATTACATATAATTGATACTTTTTAGTAAAGCTTCAGTATTTGTATATCCCCTGTGGAGGGAAGGAAAATTAATTAAGTTGTTCAATTTAGAAAATGTGTGAAATAAATTGTGCAAAATATATTCATTTCTCAGTTCAATTACCTTTTCTTTGTTACTTTATCTTACACAGAATTGAAAATGCTTTAAAATATTGCACATATCCCAGAACAAAGGTTACATATCTCAAATCAAGATGATCCAGCACAGCCCATACATTTGTCAAAGAGGTATGAAATGCAGCTTACCAGGTGCAAAATTCAGATGTCTGAGCATCCCCTACATGCATATTTAGGTTCAACAACTTTTTACATTTCAGTAATCCAGTTACTTCATTAATATAACAGGATACTGGATTTTTAATGAATAGAACTATAAAAATTTAAAGCAAAACTAGACAATCCATGTCCCACTGGTTATCATTTTACAGATATTTTCCTAAACATAAAAACAGAATGGCCCAAAAGCAGTGGAAGTAGGGGAACTTCCAATTTTCTGCCAGCGTCCCCATTGATTTTCCTTGTTGGAATCTGGAAGGAAACATCAAAGCATCCATTTCTCTTCCCTTCCCTTCCCTTCCTTCCTGTTCCCATCCCATCTAACCCTGTCTAATCCTGTAGGTAAGTAGCTGCTGATAGGTAGGGTGAAGCGAGAGATTGCAAGTTTGGGCTGGGATCTGTCATGAAACATGTGACTGTAACAACAGCCCAGTAACAACCAGTGGCATGGAAATATCCAAATTTTATCCCCTCTGGAGTCATGGGTCCTGGATTTTGGACACATTCTGTAAGCTTATTTGAGCTATTTTGGTTTAAAAATTATTGTCCCTGATGCACTTTTTTGCCCAGTTAGACAACATAACAAGAGTTTTAGTATAAATAGATATACAAACATTCATATAACCTATAACATATTATTCGTATAATATATTTGTGGGGATCATTTTTCTCATGATACATTCACATATTGCTAGGATTCTTAAACTATGATTTGTGAGCATTATGGGTTGACCATATACTGTTAAATCACAGATATATACTGAAGTCTGCATTAGACTGCTAGTCTCTTTTGCAACTCAAGAGCCCCCCCCCCCCCTTACTGTGACTGTTGAAAGCAGTATCATGGTAACATAGCATTTGAAGAAGGAAACTAGCGTTGCTGTAAAATAGGAATAACACATATAAGACAAAATCTCCCCACAAAAAACTAAATAAGTGATGTAACACGTTCTCTGAATCATTACCCTGCCCACTGTAGGTTTACCAGTAAAATAATAATTGCAGTCTTAGCCACCAAAAATTTGTCTACTAGCCACAAAAAGGCTATCTACTCCTGTCATAACAGAGTGAATTCGTGTGTTATGTTAAGCAAAAAAAAACAACAACAACAGAGAAATGACATATTTTATCAGAAAGGCTCTTGGCTCAAATCAGCACATAATCATCCTTATTTCTTTAAGAAAAGGTATATTTCTTCCAATCTTAGAACACAATTAAATTATTACTGAAGTAACAAATCCTGACATTCATTTTGACATTGGGAATTTTGGCACGGGTTTCTACTTTAAAAATGTTTCTGAATTCTATAATGGTGATGACTACATTTAGAATTCAAAATGTTAACAAAAACAAAAATATGTTAAGGTAACAGCTTGGTCACTTTAGGGCTCCTTGGTTCTCTTTGAGCTTGATTGTTTGCTTGAGGATGTTTCATTATCCAAACTAGGTAACATCAACAGCAAACAACCTCACCAAAAGCCCCTCATTTAAGCTCTGAGCTACAAATATTTTCCTCCATCAGCACAGTCACTTTACCTCAATAACTTAAAATGAAATACAAAATTACCATGTATCTAAGTAGCAAGTAAGAAATACTGAGTAGAAATCTGAAAAATCACTACATTTAATTTGGTAGATCCACAAATGTTTAAAGGTCTTAATTAATGGAGAGGGCAATGCAATGAGCATTTTAGCTTATAAATTTAGAAAGAACTGCAAATAATTTGTAAGTTTACAACTTCTTTCCTACTTAGCTATTACCCCACCTTCCATTGAAGTTGTTGGTAGGGGATTGTATTGTGTTTTTTTAATTTGTTTTTAAAAAACAAAAACTCAGGTACATGGTGATTACCTCTTGAGTCAGAGAATCAACATTCACAATACAGGAATTTCCCTTTTGTTTTGATAAAGGACTTTAAGGGATCTACAGAAACAGAGACAATGATATAGGATTAGCACTGCTTAAGGACTTTTTGTACTGCCAATTCTATGTTTGGAAGGTGGAAGGATTTGGACAATATCTGGCCTCAGACTCTAAAGCATGAAAACCTGAGATAAGTCACAATAGCAGATTCTGAGTAGAATTCTGTGCTTTAACCACAATGTCAGCCATATTCTGGGTTTTGGCTGCACCACAAACCTAATCACAGCATAGTTTAACAGGATGTGTGAATGAGCCCAACAATTTCTGCTTGGGAAAATAGGCCAGTCCTTTCTTTCATTTGTCACTTTCCAAAGCACAAATACACTGGCATTACAAAATTAAATGTATTTTATTTAGAAAAGGAGTGTCAATAAAATCTGTCACTGAACTAAATGAATGGACTTCCATTTCTACCTAGCAGAGAACTGCAAGTTTCACAGAATACATACTGTACAAGGTAAATTATAATCAAGCTCTTCCTCAGCCCATACAGAACACTTTTGATGAATTCAACTCCTATATTTCTTTTCACAATTTCCCAAATTTCCATTTCAAATTATTTTCCTATTATTCCACAAATATGAATCCTCTGCAACTAAAATATCATTGTCTCCAAATTTTAATCCAGTTTTTGAATATTTGTTTTATCTAATTTTTGAGACTATTTTATCAGATTTAGTGAACTCTAGTAAACATTCTTTCTCTGTTTAGTCAAATCTAATTTAATTTAATTTAAATTGAATATAGTTTAATAAGCTGAGTGATACATTTAGTTGTTACTTTTCTCCTATGTTGTCTCAGAATTTGGGGGCTTGTATCTCAATCTGCTTATTGAAGCTGATCTAGAAAAATGAAATAATGCGAGGGTTATGAGCAGCAGAACCTGCTTCAGCAACTTACAGTGAAGTGGTTTATGATAGCAGTTGTAGACCATAAAAGAATGTGCAGGCAACCCAGAGAAGAACAATGGAGAAGCTGTAATAACAGGCAAGGATTCACTAATAACAATGCAAAATTATTTGATCTTGGTCTTCTCGTTTACTTTACTCCAGGGGTCCCCTGGAATGGGCCGCTACCCATTCAAAATCAGGTCATGGGAAAGATGGGCAAGCATGCGAAGTTCCACTTTCATGCAAATGCAAGTGCCTCCCACTCACACAAGTGGGAGTTTCACATGCAAGCACAAGCAGCCATTTCTCACACGAATGAAGATGTGCATGCATGTGTGTTTGTGCCATTCACACACCTCCCCCCTGCACCAGGTTCTTTGGATATCACTCATATCCCTTTAATTAACCTTATTTTAATCTCTATTAAAGACCACCTACCTTGTACCCGTGCATCTGATTTTTTTTTACTGAAATGCAGAATCTTACCTTTCTTATCAGTGAACATTTCACTAGATAAGGACCAATTTTCACGGCTATCAAGACCAGGGTGGGATGCAAATTTTTAAACTACTGGTTCTGTGGGTGTGGCCAGGTGGGCATGGCCAGATATGTGACTGGGTGGGAGCAAAAACAGAACATGGGTGCTGCGTGGCCCTCCCTTGCTCCATTTTTGCTCCAGGGAGGCTTCCCTGAGGCCCAGTATTATTAAAAAATATTATTTTTTTTGCCTCTTGGGCCTCAGGGAAGCCTCCTCGGCAAAGCAGTACAACAGCGAGGGGGGGATCAGCTGTGCCGCATGATTTATATTAGCTAGAAAACAAGAAATCCGACAATTTCCTGCTTTCTAGCTAATCTAAATCACACTGCACAGCTGATCTTTGAAAAACAGC
The DNA here is from genome assembly GCA_015471245.1 of Laticauda colubrina. Classification (NCBI taxonomy): domain Eukaryota; kingdom Metazoa; phylum Chordata; class Lepidosauria; order Squamata; family Elapidae; genus Laticauda; species Laticauda colubrina. The sequence goes on from BLBF01000006.1 coordinate 34,927,087, forward strand.
TGATCAGTGGGGAAAAAAGAAATACCATTATTTTTGAAGCTACCAGTTCACCTGAACTGGGCCGAACCAGTAGAATCCCACCCCGATCAAGATGCTTTTAAATTCTGAAGTGTTAGCAATGATTGCAGCTTTGTGTCATCTGCAAATTTTATGAGTATTCTCATTAAGTAACTTATGAAGATGTTGAAGAATACAAATCTAGAACAGAACTCTGTGTATCTATGTGAACACAGACCCATTAAGGACAGTGCATTGGTGATAGTTGTTTATCCAATTGCAAATATATCTGGTAGTGGAACCTTCACCCCACACTGTTCTAGGTTATCAAGAAGGAGGTTACGGTCTATTTTGTCAAGTATCAGGTAGGAATTCAGATAGATAAAAATATCACACTATGCCATAGCACACTGTGGTTTAACTCAACAATTGTTAATTAAAAATATGTGACTTAAAATTGTACGTACCTAGAGACTGAAGAAAAATACTTTCCTAATATGATCCTTATTTCCTAATCAATGCACATAATTTCATCATGGAGCAGAATACTTTCATCTCCAACTAAGTTACACAAAAAATAAAATCTTGAAGCCCCAAATAATTTGAAATCACTGAGTAGACAAAATAAATTGAACTAAATAGTAAAAAAGGAGCAACTTTGTGTTGGCACGCAAGGGTTGCAATGACCTAATCAGGCTTTAGCTCTAGATTCTCTGATTCTGTGGTATTCTATCCTGCCATAATATTTACAAGTACAACAATATTTTAAAAACTATGATTAGTTTCTATGGAGACAGGAATTGTTTAGACGGAGTCAGCAGCTAAAATAGTGCCTTTCCTCTTACAGCTTATTTGTAAGATCCTATTTTTTTTAACTCTTCTATATTAGCTAATAGACAAAACTGCTTTACCTATCTCATGGAAACAAAGTAGTTGAACAGCCAAATTATTGACAGATTGTTTTGAACTCTATTACTGCAATCTCAGTTGTAGAAACATAGGTACCCAAAAATCTTCTGCCAAAAATATTTGAGAACCATTGCCAATGATGAATTTGATGCTACAGAGCTCAAAAAGTCCACAGTTCAATGTAATATTAGGTAATATTATATAAAATATTAAAATCAAATGAATTGCTAAAACAGGAAATAGAAGTGGATGCTTCCAATTAAGCTAATTTAGATGTTTTTTTACAGAAGGAAAAATTTATGATGTCATAAAAAGTGACACCATAACATAAAAATGTTGCCTTCAGCACTCAATAAAACGAGAGGAGCTATTCCTGTAACAATACCTAAATTAGTACTTTGTAAAGATCTATTTTTTTCACTGTATTAGGATGCTGTAATTTAATCCTGATTTGAAGGAAAATGTAACATTTTTAAAGATGAGATTCATATATAAAGGAAGTCCTGCATACAAACAAAACATTTATTATATGATATTTCTGAAAGAATAAAAAATAAAATGGGACTCAGCCATGATATGGTACATTGTTTGCTATATTCTAGCAAATAACAACATATTTTACTTGTGATCTCCTGCTGAACTCTGCATATTATATCAGTTTGTCTCCTGTCTTTTCATCTGTTTTTTTAATTTTATACTCATAATAATTCAGTGAGTATGTGTATGAGAAGTAATGTGATAAGGCTATAGACACATGAACCTTAGTCCTTCAGACCATTCTGATTCCCTGAAGGTTACGTTCCTAAAGAGATAGGGTCTATAAACAAAACTCCTATTAGCAAGAGCTAGCAGGAGATTGAATATTATTTTCTTTTATAGTGCCACAGGGAAATCCTATCTGCCCTTTTCCCACCTTATCTTCGTCTGTTTATCTGGGTTTTGTCTTTTCAGGCTGAATATGAATATGGCCGCTTTTAAAACAAAAAGCTGAAAATTCAATTTAAACAATAAAAAAATAAATGATGTAATTATTCAGTAAATAATACACACTGAATAAACAATGCACATTGAATAGTAAAGAACAATTAGTACATTTTATCTTATTTTTTTCTAATGCAAAAAGAAATGTCAAGAACATGGAATTTGTGTTTTTGTAGTTACTTCAGATGCACAACATGAATACCCAATTGAAGTTTTTATTTCTAGAAACTTTTACTCAAACCTTTCTCTCAGTATTAATGAGACATGCTCTTCATTTCCTGTCTTAAAGCATTATGTAATATTTGCTCTGTCAGCCAGCTGCAAACAGTAATCTCTGATGATTTCATTTAAACTGAAATGCAAAATATTCAGTGTATCAATAATGGTAAACATAAGAAAGCATTTCCAGTATATATTATAACCTGTATTCAGATTAGAAATCATGCAAAACATTTTACCTGTATATAAATATTTATTCAATAGCCAAGAAAAACAAATATAAGCTTAACCAACTCCAATTCCTTTTGTATGTGAAGAAATACTATCAGATTGAACATTCTCCGAAACAGTTCATCCTATCTAGAGGACATTTTCAGTGGCCAATTCTTTGCAAATCAGAAGTTTCATAATTCCTTCTCATTTCCATATTTGCATCTCCGTAGCCCATTCTCTCTTTGCAACCTGAAAACATTCTTTATATAAATATACACACAACATACGGGGAATGGGGGAGGCCAGATAATATGAGAAAGCAAATATAACATTAATGTATCATTATTTATTTTTAAATTGTATTATTTTGCTTTTCTCCCGGGAAATTTTCAAACTTTTATCCCCACATAAACCAATAATACATAATTCAATAAATATTAAATAGGAGAACATTAAAATGAGGAAAAACTATTAATATAATTCTCTCTACTTCCAGATGCCTAAAACCAAGAACAAATCAAAATTAATAGGGGAAGGATGCAAATGGGCAGAATTCTATTGCTATAACACCACAAGTAAAAACAATTGAATCCTGTCTGGTAGTTACCAATCTATTTCTCAAAGGTGGAGGCAAGGGAATAATAATCTGATTCATAGACAAGTTTGCATGAAAGAAGCTGCCAGTTCCAGACCCTACTTCCAGAATATTATGGAACAGGGCGTTTTTAAGAATACTTATCAAACACTGTACTTTTTTTAAAAAGACTATACAAAAGACATAATATGTAAATTAAACTGAATTACTCATATTTTTATGATAATGTGAACCATGTTTAGAAAGTCAAGCTTCAGTCCCTATGACATAGCATTAATCCCTTAATGCTCAACAATACAATTTACAATGTTTAATACATGTAGATAACTAACCATGGCTGCAATCCTAAATTCATTTTACTGGAAAGTAAATTCAGATCAGTCCATTACAACACATTTCTAATAAATGTTGGGCATTGTAAAATGTTGGGCATTGTAAATTATTCACACCAGTTTATTTAGCATATTATAACATAGTATGTACATACAGTTTTAAAATTCTTTAATACTATTTTAAACTTTCATTAATATGCATAAGATTTAACCAGATAATTCTTTCAACAAATTTTCTACAATTATTTTCTTACAAAATTCCTTCATTTGTAAAGCAATAGAAAATTCAGTATAAAATGAAGACATTCTTCTGTAAATTGAAGCCTATTCTGGGTTTTTTCTTGTTTTTCGTAGATCAAATGAATGTTATATGTAAAACCTTATTAAAGCCTTATTAATACCAAATAATTAACCATTCTAAATATACTAAATAAGAGAAAGTTAAGAAATGGGTTTAAAAGGAAAAAGTACATGCATTTTTACACATAACACATCCCTGTTTCTCATCTGGCCTTCCCATCATACTTGAAGAATTGTTTTCTAGTTACATCATCAGGAAATAAAACACAAGGAAAAAAAGCTTGATGTACATACTTTTCTCAGAGGCCAGCTCAGGTTGGGTGTTCCCCCCACCCCACTTCGGCAAATCAGAAAATAAAATAAAAATTAAACAAACCCAATTGTGTTATGGAGGAAAAAAAAAAATTATTCTGCAACCACCTCACTATTCTATTAATAAAGAGAATTAACTCTTTTAAACTTTCCAATGCATTCATTTTGGCCACAAATCAATCCGACATGAAATGTTTTATAGCCCAAAGTATTTGAAGCCAGAAAAATACACACATGCATAAATATGCATGCACGCATACACACATACATATATTTGTAGTTATGGTTATCAGTAAAATATACTAAGTACAGAATGAGACTGCACAATATAGAATTCCTTATAAGGTATTGCCATGACGTAATGCTTCATAGGCTTTGAGCAAGCAGAGAGTTTCTCTCTCATTGTTTCATGTAACTGCTGGAATGCTAACATCCCTAATGCCTAAGAGAAACAAAATCTGAACACTACTGAGCAATAATTAAATCAAGAACTCTTCAGTACATTTGCTGAAGGTAAGAGGAAGACTGTGGGAAGAAGTTTCTTTTAGCAGCCAATAGGCATTTTGCTTCAAAAATCATTTGGTTCACTTTATATTATTTTCATAGCACAACTTTTGGACTTAATGCTGAGATCATAATGAGATTATAATACTAAACAACTTTCCGGTTTTCTTTCTAAGCATAAAAAGGCAAAACTGAAGCATTAAATTAAGAAAAAGGGAGAGCTAGGAATTACACATAATTTCCAACTGTGTGCTGGACAGAGTCATAACTGCATTTTAAACTGGGAGAGGACTTTTAGTGACTTTATAAATAGTATGAAGAAAGTTGTAGCAGCTTTTTGAATACATTATGTTATATGTTATAGGCATGTAGAAACATGTTCTTACTGAGATTTATTGTGAATAAAGCTTTTGAATAGCTTTAGCAGTTTTAAGTTTGGAAAATGTAAGTTCGAAATCAAGGCAGTAGCAGTGATAGTAAGATAATTATTACTTTTACCATTTAATTCATTTTTAAAATTAATTGTATATGCTCATGGGGAAAAAGTTTTTTTTAAACTTAGAAATGTTTTTCAAGAAAGTCATTTTATTTTAGAAATTGCTTTTTCTTCTCTGTATAACATGCTGTTGAAAGGTATTGATCAATGTAAACTATCTGGTACTAAGGACAGTCACAGTACAGAATTACGTTTCCTATATCAACAGTTACATATTCATGATAAGATTAAGACTAAAGCAAACTAAATTAGACATGTAAAAGTCTTATTTGGAGTGAGAATCAGAATGCATTTGATTATTTTATTTCCATTTATACAAATCATTCTTCCAATTATATATTCATTAAGCTATCTTACAATATACAAAATTTCTCAACTATATACACATGAAAACAGAACTCTTCAAATTACAATAATAACAACTGCTATGCTCACAAAGGTAATTGGATGTAAGCAATGTTAATTTTAAGAAACTCAGTAGAATATTTTAGAAATTAGCTTGCAGATATTTAGGACATGCTTACAATGTATACATCTTTAAGAATAAGTACATTGTTTGAAGATATTAAAAGTGTTTGTTTTTATTAATAAATTGCATATCTTTTGTTAATAAAATTTTCTAAATATCTACTTGTCAGAGTGAAATTCTCATTCACCGATATGATGACATTTTTATCTGGTAACGTGTAAGGCAATAGTTTCTAAGATTTTAAACTAATAATCTAATGATGAATAATAAACCCATTTATTTTGATCCTTTCAGGCTATTTTCTTGGAAGTTAGAGCAATTCTACTTTTTTTCAAAATAAACTAATTCAAAGGAACTGGGATTTTAAAAGACTATTATTTTTAAGGAGTTTTTTTTTTAAATGTATCCACCATGGGTTAGCTGGATTTGTGAAACATAAAAAATGATGCCCTCAAATTTGCATTAACGGATTATTTTAAAATATATCCAACATTTTACTGTTTATTAATTTATATAAATATTATTGGATTGAGAAAACAACAATCTATGAAACAAAGATCATCAGACTACATAAAGCATAAATTATAACACTTTCAAAAATTTTGATTTGCTAAGAAAGCAAATGAAAGAAACATTTTTTCCAGTCATCTGGTTTAAAAACTTTTGAAAACAGGAAATAGAAATAATTACAATATAATTTAAGCATTAATGTATAAAGTGCATTTATTCTATTCAGAATATTTAATCACTACATCAATTAGAGGTTTATAATACATATGATATGGTTAAAAGTTTCCATTCAGATACCAAGATTTATTTTGTTCTCACCAGTTGTTTTTAGAATTTCACCACCATTCATTTTCAAAACTACATATAACTACTCAGTGCCATGCAAAAATGTAGGCCTATAGTCCTTACAATCAATTAAGGCCAATATTTTAGCTGAAGATTGTAGGAAATACAATCTAAAACAACTGGATAGCAGAAATGTGACATAGCTTATTTTATTATTTTGATTATCAATACATTATTTTTGATGATATTAACATAAATATATATAAATTTATAGATAAATTTAAGAATTTGATTTCCATCAGAGATTTGCACATGTGCTTAACTTTCTCAGTCAAATTAGTAGCTTGAGTATTATTTATTGGAACAATTCTGTTTCAGTACAGTACAGCACAATGCTATATCTATATTGCAGTAATTTTTTTTTCAATTATTTTTATTCAACATTCACAAAATCTTTGTAACTCTGCGATTCATTTCTTACTTATAGATTGCTGTGTTTATAGAAGCTTTGTAGTCAGAAACTTAAAAGATTGTGGACAGGAATAACAATGCTACAATTATATTAATATTACAGTAAATTATGTGGATTTAAGTCATGTTTTCTATGAGATGAGAAACATTTCCATTTTTAAATAAATATGAACAGTGCTATAACTTGATAACAAGAGAATAAATTATGTCAGTTGGTTTTATTTCCTACAGTTTTTCCTCTTACATACATTTGGATATCACTTAATACTAAACAAGAACATTATACCTTGGTGCTTCTTATATGCATTTCACATTGAAGGAGATCAATTTGTCCCATGTTGCAACCGATTCTTTCAACTCATGTTTAGTCTAAACACAAATCATGTATAATATGATAAAATTTTATCTTGGGAAAGTGCCTTGAATTTTTGCCATGAAGAACTTTATAAGATTATCTTACCTGGATCCTTAACTGAGCCTACAAGCAAACTTGCAGCCAATGCAGCCAATGGAACATAGATGTAATATGAGCTGATTGATGTGCATACATAATTAGTTATGAAGTATCATTTTGCACCAATTGAAGCTCCCAATACTTTTTAAAAGCAGTTCCAGTACAAAACATTGCAGTAATCCTTATGAGCAATACCAAGGCCTGAGTAATTGCAAGTAGGATATCCCAGACCAGGAACAACCTACTTGCAATATATAATACATATTTGTGCAAAGGCCCTTCTTGCCACAAAGTCTTCCTACTATTCCTCCAACAGGAGCTGTAAGTCTATAAGAATTCTTAATAAAATCTGCCTTGATTGGTGCAATCTCACGCAGAACAAGAGATGGACAATTTCCAGAACCACAAGCTCCAACACGTAAATCCATTCAGTCTTGCTTCGGTTGAGCTAGAGCCATCTTTATCCAATTCCAGGCACTGACACAGAATTTTCAGAGCATCACATAATTGGCCAAAAGTAGAGATATAAATTTGAGTATATCAGCATATTGATGCTACATCAGTCTCTGCCATTGGATAATAACTTCTCATTGCTTTCAATAAAAATAAAAACCTGGTTAAATAAATTATTAAACCCTTACATTTAGCTGCTGCCTTTTCTCCAAGGGACAAAATATAACTTTCATGATTTCCCTCCATACTACCCAGCAACTTTGTAAAATAAATTAAAACTAAGAGAATATACCTTTGCCTGTATGGCATAGTTTACACACTTACCGTGTCCTCTCTAGTGTTTTCCAAACCTCAAACTCTTCATCTCTTGGTCTATTTATTATCTTAATAAGCATGGGGAATCTATGGACCTCCAGATGTTATTGAGTTACATTTTCTAATCACCATGGCCAATGGAGTAGGATTTAGGAACATCTGGGGGATTATAGGTTCTCCATACCCAATGAAAATCTGCTACTGATAGAGTTAGTAGTAATTCCAAATACAGATGGGAATGTGAGCGTACTTTCAAGGACAGGAGTAAAGACCAATTTAGTAGTACTGAAACAAAAATATTTAAAGTGGTGCTATCTGATCTTGGAAATTAAACAGATACATGGAAAAGAGAATGGAAAAAAGGGGAGTTCTTCCTATTACATGGTCATTTCAGTATTTGCAGCTTGATTTTGTGGCCAGGGCTACTAGAAAAAGTAGCCACAAAGTACATTGCTTGAAATATTATTGTAAAATAATATTTTATTATCAGTAAACTTGTGAGCAGCACAATGAGTTTTTACAGAAGGAGCTATGATGGTGCAGTAATTAGAATGCAGTATTGTAGGTTGACTTCTGAGATTTGTAGAATGAGGACCCAAATTGTTGGGGGCAATATGTTGACTCTGTAATTGCTTAGAGAGTACTGCAAAGCAATGATCCCAACCTTTGTGGCTTAGCAGCCTGGCTAAGTGACAGGGGAACCAGACTACATGAGTAGCGGGTCAGTGCACACACACATGTGTAGTTCAATTTACATCAGAAGTATACTGGCACACATGCATGCAAAGTTTGAGTTGCATGAGCAGCGCTCTAGCGCACATGCACATATATGTACAGCTCAACTTGCGCAAGTTGGCCTACATATACACATGCACTGACTTGCTGCTCGTGCAAGTTGAACTGCACACAAGTGTGCATGCTTGCCTGCAACTTGTGTGGCCTGCTTCCAAATAGGCCATGGTCTGGTAGTGGACCACAGCCCAGGTTTGGGGACCTCTGCTGTGAAGCACTATGAAGCAATATATAAGTCTAAGTCAGGGGTGTCAAACTCAAGGCCCGGGGGCTGGATCCAGCCTGCTGGGTACTTAGATCTGGCCTGTGGGGCTGCCCTGAAAACAGCAAAGGACCAATCCCTCAGTGCAGTCCCTTTGCCTGTGAAAATGGAGCTCAGGAGGACCGCGGGCGACCTTCCTAAGCTACATTTTTGCTGGCAGAGGGTTGCAGGAGGCCATCGCAGACGAAAATGGAGCTTGAGAGCCCATTTTCACTGGTAGAGTGTTCTGGCCACCGCAGGCGCCCCCAACCGAGTGACGTCAAGCTGACTACACCCGCCCTGACCACGTCAACCCCTGGCCTACAACCCTGATGGGCCTTCAAATGAAATTGAGTTTGACACCCCTGATCTAAGTGCTTTTGTTATTGCTACTGACAAACAGCCATTTTCAAATTCATCTAAAAATATAAGCTAATTTAGGAAAGCATAAATGTCAACATTCAATCTATTGTGTTATTGTACTATTCTGCTTAGTGTCATTCTTGCTTATCAACATTATCCAATAAAGTGTACTGATATTTGAAGGAAAATCTGACAGGGACTTCACAAAATTACTCACTGGAACATCTATATATAGTGTTACTGCCCAAAGAACATTTGTGTGAAGCAATGCTCCTTGATCTCTATGGGGCTCACTGCCTGGTCATGCAAGTACATTTAGAATCAGGATATTATTGTAAAACCCTGTTCAAAGAATAATAAGCTTTCTAAAGGATTATGATCAGAAAAGTCATAAACCTATGGTTTAGGTACAATGTACCTTGAAAACAAAAACAGAAGTTATTCATATAAAAAGACACATTTACAGAGCAAGAGCTCACTAAATTCTGCATTGGTTTTTCTTAACTCTTCCATTTAAGTAACTTGTGTGCATGTTTGCCATAGTTTAAGAAATACTATTTAGCAACTGCATATAAAACTAAAATTCAAAACCTTTTCAGACATAACTATTTTTTAAAAATGTGTTCTTAATAAGAATACAGCTATTATGGTAGCTGGAGTAGTTTAACTTTCCAGTTTACAAACAATATATATTTTGAAATTTTATTTCTAATATAAAGAGCTGTTATGCTATTGATATGCCAGTGGGATTACAAAATCACAACTGAATATCTACAAAAGCAGAGTATTACCTGATGTTCTTGATTCAAATTTGTCCTCTCAAATAACCAAATTGATAATCTTGTGTTGGCCAAAAATTTTCCACAACTCTAGTAACAGAATTGGACCATGTGAGATCACTTATAAAGATGACTGATTCTGTATAAAATATTTTAAGCACTTCACTGTCAGGCCTATTGATAAGACCTTAACAGAATTTTCTGGGCTAGTTTAAAACTAAAGAAATGTTAATACTATTCAGCTTACAGCAAACCAGTTATATAACATAAATAATTAAATCAGAATAAGGATAATATATCCAACATGAAGTTAGGTCTGTTCTCTGATTACATGGAAAAGATTAAGTGATAAGTTTAATTTTAGCATAAAGAGGGCCAAGTTAGATGAATTAGAATTCAGGAGATCTTTCCTCATAATCCCGTGCTCTTAACCATCACCCCACATCTGTAGCATCTAATCTTTCCATTTCCTCCTTGTTACCCTTCCATTTGCATAACGGTAATTTCCTTGCTGATGTAAAAGTTAAGTGAGTTCTAATTTTGACTGTTCTAAATAAAATTACTTGTTGCTTCTGGCCTAGAATCGATCTTCTCATGAGAGGAAAAAAAAGGAGACAAGAAGAATCTCATAAATATACAATTCCCAAGCAAGCGGAAGAGGAAATAAGACAGCCTTTTTGTTCAACAGTTAGCATTCACTCATTAGAATTTTTTTTAATGATCTTTAACATATTGTAATAACAATTAGGACTCAAATTATGTCCAAACCATGATTTCTTGCCACAATTATTAAGTGAATTGCTGCAGTTATTAAAGTTAGTAACATAGTTGTTAAGGGAATCTGGTTTTCCCATTGACTTTGCTTGTCAGAAGATCACAAAAGATGATCACATGACCAGAACATTGCAACTATCATAAATATGAGTCAGTTACCAAGAATCTGAAATTTAATCAGGTGACCATGGGGGTGCTTCAACAGTCATAAGTGTGAAAAAAGATCATACTTTACTTTTTTCAGTGCCATTGTAACTCCGAACAGTCACTGAATGAATTATTTTAAGTCAAGGACTACCTGTATGGTATGATGTCTTATATGCTTATTTTGATTTTTTTTTTTACCATATCTGCAATTAGATTTGTCTTATTGATGGCTATTTTATATTCTTACTTTGCCGGAATAATTTTTTTCTGAATGAGGTACTTCAAATATTTGAACTATATAAATGAAATGTGGTGCAAAAGTATAATTTGAATGGGAGATTCAAATACAGCTTTTTACTTACATATTATTTCCTAGCATTAAATCATTCTAAAGCTACTCCTTTTCTAATACCTTTGAACACTTTTGTTATTGACAGAACACCATGTTAAATATTAAATCAAAATCACTTTTCCTGATTCATCTTCTAAGTAATGGTATTATTTGAACATGCATGTTATAAGAACTTCTAAGCTGAATAAGTAAAGAATAAGGTTTACTGAATCTATTTGATTTAAGCTTTGGTTTTCCAAGTTATGATTTGTGTTTCCTTTTTGCTTCTATAAGGACTAGGAGCATAACTTACAGATATATTGAGATACTTATGCAATATAACCTAAATGAGAGAATCAACCAATTTGAACACTGTTGTATGTTGAGTACACAATTTGTCACAATCTTTTTCTTGGGTTAATCACAAGGAGAGAATTAGAGGGCAAGGATGTGACATCCAGAAGTTGCCACTAACTGGAAAAAAGATAGATTTCTTCCCAATTAAAGGCTGAAAATCATCATGCTTCCTTTTCACTGTTTCACTTCCTTTTTACTAAGGGAAAAAAAGAGAAGTTATTTGACTTCTAATTTAATGGCAGCAAAAATACTACAGCTTTAGTAGCAAAACTCCCAAGAATTCTACTTTTCACTAGGATATTCTTATTTGGACTAAAGAGGTTGAAAATGGTGGTCTACAAGTGTATATAAAGGGAGGTGTATGTGCTGTGCATGAAAATAGATGTATTATCAAAAAGCTTTGTGCAAAACATAGGACTTAAATTTTTCTACCCAGTAACTTTTTTTGATTAGACTGTTACATGCAATTTCAGAAATGAAGTTAAGTTGTCTGGTTCACAACAAATTAGTATAATTTATCAGAGTCTATGCTCTAATATGAAAAATTGACAAAATTGTTTGCAGCCAATCTCTCTGCAAGGCAATTCTGAATAGGTTACAACCTCAAAATAAAACCATATACATATACACATACACACACAGACACACATATGTTTTCTGAGGTTTTCACGGGTATTTGTATGAGGATCTTTGGTTATTCGGGTTTTCTCCTGTGTAAAATTAGAAGTATGTAGGCAACGTTTCGATGAAGTCTCATTCATCATCTTCAGGCTTTGTGTCTTCGGCTTTGTGCTTCTTGGAGTAATGTGAGCTTGCAGCTGCTTCTTCCTTTTAACTGCTAGTGGGGGTG
>BLBF01000006.1:34949535-34960933 GCA_015471245.1 Laticauda colubrina
ATTCTGCTGAAACGTTGCTACAACTTTAACAGAACTACAATGACGTGGGATAATACCCGAAGGAAGCTGAACAGCACACATGTAAGTACCCGCGAAAGCCTAAAAAAACATATATATATATATGATTGTAACTAAAATTAAAATATGGGGAGGAAAGGAGCAGAATGTATGGAAGGGAGGAGAGCTGCTATTTGTCAATCAACCACCTCCAGTGTGGTATTCCCCCATTAGGACCCCAAACCAATAGAATTTGTTGACTAACAGAATCTGCATGCTGGGGAAGGCATGCTGTCAGTCCTTAGTCAACGCATAGGTGGGATGGGCCTGGCCTATAGGGATCACACACACACACACAGAGTGTATATATAATATATGAGCATACACTATATTATATATCATTTACAAATTATAACCTTTGTCTCTTGAGTAACACTACCATCATTTCATTCTTTGTTGCTTACATATGACTCACTGATTTCTTGGCCGTAGAGACATTTCTCTCTATATTTAAGAATTTAAAACAAGTTCCAAGTGATTCATAAAAAATTATGTGTGTGTATGCGCAAACCTGTGCATGTACATACTTGTGTGTGTGTATGTGTGTGTGTGTGTTTAAATCATACAACTAGAAATCAAGAGAAAGTAAAAGGAAAACAACCCTTTCCTTTCATGGTTGAAACAGAATAAGGAAATAGACTATAATGTCACTGCAATACTAATGCAAAAATATATAAGTTAGATAAGACTGGGGAAAGCAAGTAGTTAAATTTTCATGAATTCCGCAGCATTTTAATCGTACTTTCACATTCATTGAGACAAATTTTGCAAAACAATACGATTCAATATCCCATTTTATTAAGGTTCAAGAAGTTCCCAGTTATCTCTAACAAAAGATAGTCAAATGATATTAATACATTCTTCATCCCAAGATGAATGATAAATTGTATAAATTAAGGTGATCCATGCCATCTAATACTACCTCGAGAACCTATTTAATGCCTTCACTTTAAAACAGTGTAATAGTAGTTTCAAAGTTTCAAATTAATTTCAAAAAATTAATTATTATGAAGGTAAAGGAAGAGATTACAAAATATAGATCTTTTAGTGGAAGATGAATTCAGTAAATATTTTGTTTTTGTGTTTAGAAAAAGCTATCTAATACTAATATGTAATAGCTTTTTTGATAATGTTATAAAATGGTTTGCCATCCTGCTGGATATTTTTAGTTCCTCGTGTAACACACAATTCTTTTTTAATATCTTAAGTGCTTTTACAACTGAAAGTAAGTTTCTTTCTTTTTTTCAGATTAAAAAAGCTTCTTGAACAAGATGCAATTTATCAAGCAAAAAGAGAAAAAGAGAACTGCAAGAAAATAAGCAAACTGAAGGAAGAGCTAACAAAACTGAAATCATTCACTTTAATGCTAGTAGATGAGCAACAACATTTAACAGAAGAGCTGAGTCAGCAAACTGAACAAATTCAAGATTTAACCACCTCTGCAGAACAAGCACATGAAAAAATATCCATTGCAGAATCAAAAGCCCAAGAACAGGAGCAGAAAGCCCTCAGGTTGGAAGGAGAACTTCAAACACAAATCAGAACAACTTCCCAAGAACAGGAAGATACAATGGCCAAATTAACCAATGAAGAGAGCCAAAATCGTCAGCTCCGCTTAAAATTAACAGTTCTTAGCCGACAGGTTGATGAGCTTGAAGAAACTAACAAGTCTTTAAGAAAGGCAGAAGAAGAACTGCAAGAACTAAGAGAGAAAATCCACAGAGGGGAATGTGGAAACTCTACCCTTATGTCTGAAGTGGAGGTACTCCGGAAAAGAATCCTAGAGATGGAAGGAAAAGATGAAGAACTAATAAAATTGGAAGAGCAATGTAGAGAGCTTCATAAGAGACTAGAAAAAGAAACCACACAAAGTAAAAATTTTAAAGTAGAAGTTGATAAACTCAATAAGAGAATTATGGACCTTGAGAAACTGGAGGATGCTTTCACCAAGAGCAGTCAGGTATGTTCCTCTTTAAAATGTAATCTAGAAAAAGAAAAAACATTAACAAAGCAACTGTCACTGGATCTTGATGGCCTAAAAGCTCGCATAGCAGACCTTGAAACCTCTGAGAATAAATTAGAAAAAATAGAGTTCATGCTTAAGGAAGATCTGTCTAAATTGAAATCATTAACTGTAATGCTTGTAGACGAAAGGAAAACAATGAATGAAAAAATAAAACAAATGGAAGAAAAGGTACAGACTGCAAATTTACAGCTGCAGTTGGAACAAAAAAAAGTTATGTCAGTCACAGAAAAATTGATTGAAGAGAGTAAGAAAGCACTAAAATTTAAAAATGATGCTGAAGAAAAAATGACCAACCTTACAAGGGAGAGAGATGAATTGAAAAACAAACTGAAAATAGAGGAAGAGAAGGGAAACGATCTCTCCTCTAAAATGAATTTGCTAAGAAAAAAGCTTCAGTCCTTGGAAACTATAGAAAAAGAATTTCTTAAAAATAAACTTAAAGAGACAAAACCTAACCCAGCTTTCCAGCAAGAAAACAACAAGATTAAAGAACTAGTTCAAGAAATTGAAAAGCTGAAACATAAACTGAAAGAAATGAAGGCCATAGAAGATGATCTCATGAAAACTGAAGATGAATTTGAATCTTTAGAACGCAAATATGTTAACGAACAAGACAAAGCCAGATTTTTATCAAAGGAACTTGAGATAGTGAAGAGAGAACTGGCACGCTATAAGTTAGCAGAAAAGACAGAATGCAACCACGAGCAGAGATTATTCAGAAAACTCAAGGAAGAAACAGCCAAGTCAGGTCATCTTTCAAGGGAGGTAGATGCATTGAAAGAGAAAATTCATGAATATATGGCAACAGAAGATCTAATATGTCATTTAAGAGAAGACCAGAGAATCTTGCAAAAGAAACTTACTCAACAAGAAAATAAAAACAAAGAATTAGACAGAGAAATGGAAACTCTTAAGAAAGAATTGGAGAGATATAGGCGTTTCAGTAAGAGCCTGCGACCAAGTCTCAATGGAAGGAAAATCTCTGATTTGCAAGTTGCCTCCAAGGAAGTACAAACAGAGCCAGTTCACAATGAACTACCCGATTACAAGAGTCTAGTTCCTTTGGAACGAGCTATCATAAATGGACATTTATATGAAGAGAGTGATAATGAAGATGATAATGATGATGAATCAATGATATCTTTCAGTGATTCTTCCATTACAAATGTAGCAAATAACAGCAAACTTTGGATCCCTTGGATGAAATCCAAAGAAAGCCACATTCAAAATGGAAGAATTTATGCCAAGCAGAATGGGAATTGTATTCAGCCTGGAAACTTAGTTTTAAGCCACACACCAGGCCAGCCTCTTCATATAAAGGTCACTCCTGATCATGAGCAAAATACAGCCATGCTTGAAATAACAAGCCCAATTTCAGTGAATTCCCACTCTTTTACTAGTACAGCTGTGATACCCAATTCTGGCACATCAAAGCAAAGGATAACTATAATTCAAAATGAGTCTTTAATTCCTATAAAATCTAAGTTACCTGATGTCTACCCTGCTCAAGAGCAAACCATGTCACCTCTTACTATGACCACTTTTGCTAGATCTCAAGTACCTGAATCATGTGGTTCTGTAATATCTGAAAGAACAATATCTCCTTTGGCTTTGACAAGTAGAAGTTCCCCTGAGCAGTTACTTTCACCAGTGTCCTTGGAAATGACTGACAAGCATACTGTCTTCAAAGTATCCCCCGAAAGGCAATCATCTGTGCAGTTTCAAAGATCCAACAGTTCTAATTCTAATGTAATAACTACTGAAGATAATAAAATACATATTCATTTAGGAAATCCTTACACACAAACTATTTCTAATTCTATAAAAAACAATAGTTCTTGCACTCCTGAGCAAGACAACAGAACTCCAAATGGAACACCAAGTAAATCTGTCAACAAAATTACCAGCAGCATCACTATTACACCAACTGCAACAAGTCTTCCCCGACAATCACAAATTACAGTAAGTAGTGTCTACCACTGACTTTTCCTAATTCTGCTGACATCCATATCACTGTTGCAAATGTATGCTCACCTTCCCAGGAAAATTATTTTTGGAACAACCTTAATGAGAAATTGGGGCAAATTCTTTGCATGTATAATAATAGGATACAAAACTAACTTGATGGCTTGTCTCAATAATCATATGAATTGTGCACTTACTATATTATTATGTGTTCAGTTAAGTATCCTGTTAGATACCTAGATGTGTACCTGTATAAATGCAACTTCATGTATTTATATTTTTATTATTAACATTAGTTCATCTTTCAATTATTTCACTGACAAAATTTAACATAAAACAGTAAATATTTTTCTAACCATTGTCTGCAAAAATCATTTTATTATTCATGTGTGTGTATTATTTAAAGTAAACCATGCATATGTTAATCTTTTAACCAGATATTAATCTTTAGTCAGTCTATTAATTTTTTTAGTTGACTGGATTTGCTGTGGGTTTACATATACTTTCAGACTGAGCATTATATAAAATTGCATGTATTTTAAATGGTGATAATGAACTTCAATGAGATTCCAGGACATCGTACTAGTGAAGTGAGCAACCTGAGAACCAGGTGGTTGCTTAGGTATAATTTGAACATCTGGTTTAAGGAATCTTTCCTAGCTCAGTATCCATAAATAAGTAAAGAGTACAAATCCCAGAATTTCCAGACTACATACTGCCTGAAATGTACAGAAGGCAACAGGTTTTGGAAGACTGGAATAGAACAATATAAGTCTCTTAGTGGTTTAAAAAAATCATCCTTCAGTACAGGCTGTTTTAAAGATTTTATATATGAAATGTTTTCAGTAATTGGAAGGGGTGAAACCCTATCAAAACAAAATTAGCAAAATACTTTTGAAAGATCAATGTTACCCCGCTTATTTTTCCTTTAGCATAAATTTAGATATAGTACCCAACTTGTTTAAAGCCAATAATTTCTTATACCCTATATTTCTAGGAATATAAGAAACTATCTCAGATGTGATTATTTATTCATCTAGCCCATTATATACACCAGACTTTCCCAATCTAATGTTCTCCAGATGTGTTGGAAATCAACTCTCATTTTCTCTGCTATCATGGCTATCACCTCTGCTTGATGTGAAGTCAAGGGGATGACATCATTCACTTGGGGAGGCTGCTCTCTAAAGTCTCAGGCAAAAAGCCATCCAATCATATTACATTTGATTTTTTTAAACTGGAGATGCTAGGTATTCTCATTTCGAGAAGATGTGAGCATTTTTTAAAAAAATAGAATAGATAGTTAGTTGAAAAAAGCAGGCAAATAATCTAAGAACAATGCCTCCAGAAGATGTGGGTATTCCAACAATGGAGATATTTAAGGAGAGTTTGGACAACCATTTGTCTGAAATGGTATAGATCCTGGGTGGCAAAATCATGACATCATGTTGCCATTATATGATATTTCATGACTTTTTTCTTTTCATGGAGCTGAGGTGGGCATGGGCTACATATGATGCATCTGGCCCGTGGTTTGACACCCCTGCTTGAGGAGGGCATTGGATTAGAAGACCTCCAAGATCCTTCCAACTCTGCTATTCTGTTAACTTAAGAGAAAAGTAGTAAATCTATTAGGGATGTAAGATAAGCAATATTTTCTTGGCACTGTAGTTTGGGAATAAATAACTCTTAAGATGTTACTAGGAACCTCTCTTTGAAGCAACAAGGGGAAAATCAACTACGGTTGATTCTTGATTAGCATTAGTATAACAACACAATAGTCAAACAATATAAAACAATTATAACTTTCATTTCAGTTGACCTAAATCTTTGATTTAGTCATTTATTTTTTAAAACATTATCAAATTAATTTATATTGCTACCTATTTCTTTTGAAATTCCAAGCAGCTGATACACAATTTCAAAACATAATAAATAGCAAATGAATAGCATAAAATAGTACAAATATAAGTAGTACTTGAAGCTCCCACAGCCTAACTCCAGCCACATAAATAACACATAAAATAGTGATCCAAACTAGGGGACTGGTTATAAAATGGACAAAATTCACTTAACTGTGTGGCTTAGCAACAGAACCTTTGGACTGAATTGTGATTGTAACTCAAGGACCACCTATATTTAATATTAAGCCATATCTCCTTCAGTACTGCTACAAATTGATATACACTTGCCTCTGTGCATGCGTAATTCAGAAAAATTTATTCAAGATCAGCTCTTATGAATAATTTATTTAAATGCACAGAGAAAGATGATCACAGAAAACGTTTAAGATTTTTATTTCTACTCAAAATGCCAATTCTGTACCAAATACCATGTAAAAAACTATCATAATATTATCGTAATTGGTTGGCAACAGACAATGCCAATTGCCTCTAAGATTCTTCTACTTTTAACTTAAATACAGGGTTTCTCTCTAAATGCTTTAAATGGTAACCACATCCTATGAAATTAAGCAATTCTATCCTGAACCCACAGTAAATTAAACATCCTATAATATGAGATTTAGAAATCCTTGAATCATCAATTACATCATAAAGGGCAACAGCAAGGTATAAAAAAACCTCAAGCATTTACCCATTCTTTAAAGATTCATTTAAAATGAATGTGTGTTGTGTGTGTGTAAAACTGAATGTGTGTGTATCTGAAAATAGCAAAATTAAAGAAAATTTGGGTCATACTATAAGCCATCCATACCAGTATTATTTTTCTGGATGAGTTGAAAGTTAGAATTTTTTTTTCCAAAAGAGAGCAGCCAGATCTCATTGACATACACAATTAGGGAAAAGGAAAGAAATTGTCTACAACTATTCCCCACATTGGCAATCCATTCTCCACATTTGACAATCCATAGCTATAGTATTTGGGCAAAAGAGGTTTTAGAGTGGCAAGGAACATGTAAGTGCACGCAGCAGTAGTTTTCTGAAACTTCCTTCCTCTGGCATACCACTTCCCAGCTACAAATTATCTGTTCAGTAGGCCTTGTGCCAAGCTGGGCAAAATAAATCGAAGGGGTTTAAAGGTTCGTTTACATAATCAGCATATATCTCTAGTTGCCATGATTGTTGTAGCCTGAGGGGGTTAGGAACAGAATGGATTAGCTTTATAATATTTTTCCATTTAAGATAATCCCTCCAGAACACCAAAAACTTCAATTACATTAAAAAAAACTTTAAACAGAAATAACTGAATTGGTGTTTAACATTTCTATGCTTTACAAACTGGTTATAGCAACACAGGTAATTATCAACTTACAACCACAGTTGGGACCAGAATTTTCATTGCTAAGCAAGGTGATTAAGTGAGTCAAGTCCGATTTTACAACCATTTTCTCTTATTAAGCAAATCACTGCAGCTAAATTAATAATGCAGTTGTTAAGTGAATCCAACTTCCTCCATTGACTTTGCTTGTCAGAAGACAGCTGGGAAAGTTGCAAATAGTGATCATTGACCCTGATATGCTGCAACTTTCCTAAGTGCATGCCAGTAGCCAAGCAAGAGTTGTAAGAGCAAGACTGGTTGTATGTCCCTATTTTCACTGCCACTTTAACTTAAAATGCTCTCTAATGGTTGCAAATTGAGGACAACTTATAGTGTATATAAACAATCAACATATTTTATAACTATGAAATTTAACATTTATTTTCTAAGTTTCTCTTGTGGATCAGTATCCACAAGATAAATCCTTCTACAAATAATAAGAGAATTATTTAATTAGAGAATGCATTATATGTTATGTTAATGCTGAAATATTCTTAAGGAATTAAGACATGTAATTACCATATACAGTAATATACATACATACATACATACATACATATATAGGTATGCAGGTCTTGGCGTGTTCGAGTCTTTTCCCATGTAAGATTATCTTGGCAACGTTTCGACGAGGTCCCACTTGCCATCTTCAGGCTGGGGCTTTCAGTTTCGTGCTTGTGCGAGCAAAGTGTAATCGGAGCTGCTGTCTCCCTATATATACTGGTGGGGTGGTTGGCTGTGTTGTTATTTCTTGATTGGTTGATGGAGTTGATGTTTGTAGATTGGCTGGCTTTTTTGTAAGAACATGTGTGGCTGAGGTATTGGCTGTGTGTCTATCAGCCTCCTGTGTTGTAACGACCTGGGTCAGCGGTTGCCAACTGTTGGGCCACTGCCCACTGGTGGGCTGTGAGAAAATTTTGGTGGGCCACAGAGAAATCTCACCCCCAGAGCACCCCCACAAAGCAATTAATTCAGGCTATGCAGAAACAGAAGGCTGCACCACCCACATGGCCTAGGGGAACCCTCCCTGTCACTCACTCCTTACCCAGTAAATTTGCCTGCTAAATTGCTATTTTTCCTTTTTCTGACCATCATATGTTCTGCTGTGCTGTGAGATTTAGATTAGCTAGGAAGCAGGAATGGTTGGATTTCTTGCTTTCTAGCTAGTCTTTAGATCTTCAGCTCAGCACAGCCGAACCTCCCTGAGGACTGAAGGTTTGCTTGCAAGTACATTCAGTGCAAGCAAATTTCAGAGACTGAGCTAGCCGATGGCAGATAGATAGTTCACTGAATGATTCTGTGAGCAACTCAATCTGCCTGCTTTGCCTGATTTTGGGTAAAAGTTTCTCTTTTTATAAAAAAATCAATATTTATATAAATATTTATAATATTTACAGACAAGCCATGCTCAGCCAGTCACATGACCACCAAGCCACACCCACAAATTAGACCACGCCCACATAACTGGTTAATGGTCCTGGGATCTAAAATTATGAGTTTGGTGTCCTTGTGGTCCACAAGGTTGGCGACCCCTGACCTGGGTAATGGGGTATGTGATAACAATAGAACTCAGAAGGTCATCACACCGCCCCATTACCCAGATTGTTACAACACAAGCCAGCCAATCTGCAAACATCAACTCCATCAACCAATCAAGAAATGACAACACAGTCAACCTCCCCATCAGTATATATAGGGAGATAGCAGCTCCGATCACGCTTTGCTTGTACAAACACAAAGCCAAAAGCACCAGCCTGAAGAGTGGGACCTCATTGAAACGTTGCCAAGATACTCTCAATCTTACATGGGAAAAGACCCAAGCATGCTAAGACCTGCATGCATATATCTATCTACCGTGTTTCTCCAACAATACAGCCTCCCCCAATAGGAAGTCCCAGCATGTTTTACCGGCATAAAATCAAATTAAGCCTCTCCCCCCAAATTAAGGCCTATATTAAACATGCGAAATGGGAGGGAATGGGGGGAGTTGCTGTTAGGAAGTACTTTTGTTGCATACCCGGATATGGCTCTGCCTGCGTTGACCTTGGCATTGGTGGTGCACTTTGTATCAGGAGACCTTCCGCCACCATTGCTTTTCCTTCTCCCCTTGCTGCCACGGCATTTAGAGCAACGCCGTGGCATTTGGCGCAGTCACATACGGCCAGCCAGGGCTACTCCCTGCAACCGGAGCCCGGTGGAGACACTTGGCTTTAGGTGCTCCTGTCACCACCTTCCCTTCGCCTTCAAAGGCAAAGCCAATTCTTTTAAAAACGACGCCCTACTACCAGTACGACAAAGCCTCCCCTGCCTGAGAGGGCAACCCAACCTCACGTGGTGAGGCAAATCTCCCAGGGCCACAGTGCAGGATCGGCCCATCCCAGGAGAAGCGACCAGCCATCATCTCTTCCTGGCGCCGGATAGAGCATGAAGACCTTTGCCTGGGGCACTCAGCGCAGCTGACAGGCGGGCTATCCTGCCCAGCAGAACTCTCACCAAGGCAGCGAGCGCCTCCCTGCCGGGCCTTCTGCTCATCTCGCCAGGGCCGCGCCAGAGCTGTGTGGGCTGGGCAGAACCAGGAAAGTGACCTGCGGGTATGTGCCCACTTGCCAAGAGAAAGAGCCAGGCCGACTTGAGCTTGGCTTTCTTCCCAAGTCCTTCCAGCCTGAACCCGAAGGGACCACCGGGAGAGGCTGCCCGACGCAGTGATAGTGCCCACCCATCCGTGGACAGGGAGGCAAGGCGACGGCCTGCGATGCATCCTCCTCTGAACTGAGCCCGAGTCAGTGCCTCTGCCCAATGCCTGTGCCACTGCAGCATCTGGAGCTGCTGGTGCACTTGGAGATGCGTGGGAACGGAGACGCATGGCTGAGCGACGGGTGGAAAGGACAGGCAGTTCGGGCTCTCTCCGCCTGACCCGCCGGCCAGGGAAGCAGTGCTGCCACTGCCTCGCCTCCTGTCCGTGGATGGGTGGGCGCTATCACTCCCTCAGGCAGCCTCTCCCAGTGGCCCCTTCGGATTCGGGCTGGAGGGACTTGGGAAGGAAGCCAAGCTCGGGTCGGCCCGGCTCTTTTGCTTGGCAGTTGGTTCCGCAGCTGCATCTCACTTTCCCAGCTCTGTCCAACCCGCACGGTTCTGGCATGGCCCTGGCAGGATGAGCGGAGGGCCCGGCAGGGATCCCTCCCTTGCGATCCCTGCCTTGGTGAGCTACACCGCCAGGTAGGAGGGCCCGCCTGTGAGCTGCGCTGGGCACCCCAGGTGAATGTCTTCGTGCTCTGCCCTGTGCCAGGCAGAGATGGCTGGGAGCTTCTCCCGGGGTGGGCCGATCCTGCGCTGTGGTTCTGGGAGATTTGCCTTCCCACGTGGGGTCGGGCAGGGGAGGCTTTGTCGTTCCGGTAGTAGGTCGTCGTTTTTAAAAGAATTGGCTTTGCCTTTGAAGGCGAAGGGAAGGTGGCGGCGACAGGAGCGCCTGAAGCCAAATGTCTCCGCTTGGCTCTGGTTGCAGGGAGAAGCCCTGGCTGGCCGCGTGTGGCTACGCTAAACACCATGGCACTGCTCTAAACGCCGTGTCAGCACAGGAGAAGGGAAAGCAACGGTGACGGAAGGTCTCTTGATACGACGTGCCCCACCAATGCCAAGGTCAACATCCAAGCCATCGCCTCCTGCCCACCCGAGGATGCAAAGGAGGGGAATTAAGTCACCCCCAAAAAGACAGACTAGCCATTTTTGGGGGGGGTCAAAAAAAATAAGGCTCGGCCTTATTTTGTGAGAAACACAGTATCTATCTATCTATCTGTCTGTCTGTCTGTCTGTCTGTCTATCTATCTCGTAGATTTTCATGGGTGCAGGTGTGCAGGTTTTGCTGTGTTTGGGTCTTTTCCCGTGTAAGATTGCGAGTATCTTGGCAACGTTTCGACAAGGTCCCACTCGCCATCTTCAGGCTGGTACTTTCGGCTTCGTGCTTTGGCTCGCACAAGCACGAAGCTTTGGGAAAAAACCTGAACAGGCCAAAACCTGCATAGATAGATAGATAGATAGATAGATAGATAGATAGATAGATAGATAGATAGATAGATA
>BLBF01000006.1:34960943-34994132 GCA_015471245.1 Laticauda colubrina
ATAGATAGATAGATAGATAGATAGATAGATAGATAGATAGATAGATATAGATATTGATACAACTCTCCCACCTTTACATTTCTTTCTTTCAAATATATTTCTATTTCCTTTTAATATTGTTTAGTATTTTACATTGGTATTTCTCATTAGAGGACTAATCAAATATATTAATATGAGTTTGTATTTGGTCCTCTTTATGTATTATACTCTACTGACATAAAATAATTCCCAACAATTAACAGTTATATTAATATTAGAAATCCAGAATATGAGACTTTGATGTATGAAAGGAAGATTTATCAAGAGAGCTTCATGATCCCTGGAACTGCAGAGAATCAGGAAGATGATCTTGAAAGAAATTCTGTAGGCAAGAACCAATATGTAAGCAAAGTGGAGTAAAATATTCCTTTAGGCCTGGCAAACAATATATTATTTGGAAGAGACTTGGGCAGGATCCTTCCTGGTTCAATGGGATATAAGGAGAAGGAAAGGTAATGCACAGGCTTGCATGATTCTATTAAGATAGCCTATTTCTAAGAAGCATAGTCTTCCTATGGAACCAATTTCCTGATCGGGTCTCCCCCTAAAGGCAGAGAGGAACTATCAATTTGCAATTTCAAAATGTTACATTATTCTTTAGGACAGAAGTGGGCAACTCGATGACATCTACTGATCACTTTTATAGCTCCTGACTAGTGGGTGGTATTCTATTGGTTCAGTCCAGTTCTGGCATACTGGTAGCGCCCAATATCAGCTGGCAGAGAATAAGTTCGCTCCAAGTCTCTCCGACGCTCTGCAGTTGGGCCCACCTGCTGGCCCCTGCTCCGAGGTCTTTTTTAATCTCTTAGCTGTTTGGCATGGCAGAGCAGATTGCTGTGCTAAACAGCTGAGAGGTGCAATAGTTTAGTTTTTACTGTTTTAATGCATGCGCAAAGCATGTGTTTGGCACTTAATCACGCGAATCACATGATCCCACCCCTGCCAATCACATGATTCCACCCCTCCCACCCCCACCAAGCCACCCCCACAGAACCGGTGGTGGGATATTTTGAATCCCACCACTGTTCCTGACATTCTTCACGATTGTGCCTCTGATATTCAGAAGTATAATTACAATTTTCTGTGGTAAACTGTAATGCAATGAAATAATAGCCAAGCTAGATCTTTTAGCTTAACAGGATGATTTTTCCTAAAGCCATCACTATCCCAAATAGACTCCCAGCAATTAGCGAATGTCATCACTATATCCCCGTGGCTTAGTAGACAATATAAAATCAAAAAAAGAACAAAATAAAAGGCAAATCTATACTCACTTAAGAATGAGCTAATGAAAGTTACTTTTCAGCAAGTATGAACAGGTCTGCAGAGCATACAATATAAGCAGTTACAGTAGTTGTGATACAGCCGTGAGGGCAAACCTATGGTACGCATGCCACGGGTGGCACGCATAGCCATTTGTGCCAGCACACGAGCTGCAGGCAAACTTACCTCATTGTGCATGTAAGCACGCATGTGTAGGGTGTGTGGGGGGGGTGCACATTGCTTTCTGGATGCTGGCATGCAAGCACGAGCATGCAAGCACAAGTACAATTTTTGGCACAGGAACCCAAAAAAGGTTAGCCACCACTGTGATACAATATGTGGCAGAATAGCATTAGGATCACTCAGAAATCCCCTATATACAATGGAACTCTTTCCTCAATGTACAGAATTAAAGAAACATCTACAGATGGCTTGTAACTCATCTATCTATGCTACTTGATATTTAAAAGTTATTAAAAGTCCAAGTCATAAGTTAACAAATGCACATCAACGGCTGAATGAACTCTAGTGTTCAATTGCAGCTGCTCTAGAACTGATTGTTTTAACAGAAAAACCTATTTATTGCAAAAGCCAATATATCACAGAGCAAAATAATAAAAACTGTTTTTAACCTGATCAGGGTATTTCTTCCTCTATATGGAATATCTGATGTTTACCTAGCATGCTAAACCATGCTTTGTTTAAAACTACACAGTGGATTTGTGTAATAAATACATCTAATTTATTACCTACTCTGACACATAGTAGCTCTCCAAATTATAGCTTTAATGTATGATTTCACATCCCTGCACATTTTCTTAAGTGGAGAAGTCAGAAACTGGATTTTTTGAAGCAAATCCTCCTTTTTCTCTAGAGCTACAATTCCTCATTTGAAACAAAATTCAACTTTTATCAAACAAGTTGAGACAAATCTTATTTTGATAATCTGCAGAATTAAAAGTCAGTGGTTTCTACATATACAATTTTTACTGACAGGAACAGTTCTTGAATTTTGTACAAATGCTTAATTGGCTATATCTCCAAGGAGATTAGAAGCAATAATAATTCTTAAAATTATTCCTAGGTAAAATTAGGCCTGGTATTTAAAAAATCTAGTTGTCTGGATTGTTGTATTTTTCCAAACAAATTAAGAAGCTTTGTCCCAATTTAACCTTTGTTTCTTTTTCCAATGAAAAATTATTTTGAAGGCAAACTAATATAAGCATAATGACTAGAAGCAGCAGTGCATGCTTCCGTTTACATATTTCCACTTTGCCAGCACATCACATAACACTAGTATATTAGAACCCCAAATGATAATAATTTTTATTAAAAGGTTATGTTAAGAAAAAAAGTCAGCATAGGTTGGGAGGTTGTACTTTTTACCAAAATCCAAAAGGTAGGACAAAGCCCTATTTCTCCTCTTTGGTTGGGCTGGGCCAGGCAAACTGTAGCTTCAGAAAAAGCTTATGAAAAAAAATATAGCCAAACTTTATCTTTATTGTAACACAACATATTACTTATTCAAACAACTCAGTTCTTTAGGTTAATTCCCTTTCTCCCATAAGTTTACAATTAATAACCCCTATTATCTTATCCTACTAATAATGCTGTGCTCCTACTATATCAATGCAATAATTTGACTTTATGGAATAGAAATCAATCAACTGTACCCCATAGTAGCCACTTATAGAACATTTAAATTAAAAAACTCTGAAGGATATTTAATCTTCATTATTACATAAATTTAATGAAGACATATGTCTAAATATTTATCAAATATAGGCATGCAAAGCTGCTTCATTTTAATAAATTACATGTTTTATTAAATAAATGAACATAAGTAATATGGTCTCATCAAGCAAACTGTTACAAGGATATCATATCAGATGATGATGAGAAAAATATTCAAGGCCTATTTTCACACTGCCAATGCAGCCCTCCAGCTGATCATCAAACCTAAGTCATCAAGCTTAAATCTTGCCTGTAGATTCAGGTTTTTTTGCATATATACTGTTTACATTTTTTCTTCCTTAATTTAGTGAGAATGGTTAGATGTGTGTAATTAGAATTTAATGTAGTCCTCTCCAACCATTTCCAGATGTATAATTGCCTTTGTTTATCTCATGCTTTCTCAAAAACAAGCCCTGAGTTCTGTACTCTGCTCCTTCCTGAAATACAGAGATTAACAACATCACTAATATTAAAGGAGACATCGAAAGTGGGTTTAAAATGTTGTTTATCAATTGACCAGAGTTTAGTTTTTTAGATGATCTGGGAAACTTAACTCCAAGCCTATACAAGTAGTCCTTGACTTACAACTACAATTGAGTCCAAAATATCTGTGCTGAGTGAGTCAATTGTTAAATAAATTTTGCCCCGTTTCATGATCTTTCTTGACACAGCTGTTAAGTGCATTGCTGAAATTGTTAAGTTAGTAACATGGTTACTTGAATCTGACTTCCCATTGACTTAAGTTTGTCAAAGGTCATAAAAGGTTCATGACCCCACAATACTGCAATTCTGATAAATACATGCCAGTTGCCAAGCGTTTGAATTTTGATAACATGACCATGGGGATGCTGCAACAGTTCTGTGAAAAACAGTCATAAGTCACTTTTTTCAGTGACGTAACTTGAAACGGTCACTCAATCAACTGATATAAATCAATATATATATACCTATATTAGCCAAATAAGTAAAAATTCCAAAAGTTGCGATAATATCACATTTAGAGAATGGTGAGAGATGAATTAACATGTTCAATATTTTATTCCTGTTATTTTCTGCATGATTATTATAAACTGCAAATGGCACCAAGTAGCCCCTTTGTTGTCAAAAATAATTCTGACCGATATAGCAACGCACAGAACATTTTGTTATTTCAGGTTTCCTATATGAACTATGTTAACAATAATGTCATATTTTATTGTTGCTTTCCAACATGTTCTGTATTTTTTTATAGTTAGGAATATCTTATATACATCTCAATGTCTCTGCTCCAGAATCTAATTCAAATGCGACAAACTATTGAGCTTTGCTGCCATCTAGAGATAAGAAGTAGATTAAATCCTTTAAAAGACTTGAATTTTCAGCAACACCATACAAAGCATTTAGCAAAGAAAACATTGTACTTCATTTCACAATGAAAGATCACTACAACCTCAATGGGATATTCTCTTGGCGTAGGAATCTAGTTCTTTTCTGAACCAGGATAACACTATGGTTAGCTCTTATAGTAAAACTATACATTAATTAATCAATATTTAATCTAGATATTATGACTACCAGCCCATATGTTTTTCACATGATATGATGCAATGTGCCAACCTAAAAAATTGGCTTAATTATAATAAAATAAATAACCATACCTCTGTCATGCAAGTGAAGCCCATAACTGGATTCACATTAAGATGAATTACTGTTTGCTTGTATTTTGCTTAGTATGTTGTACATATCTGACAAGAGTTATGTACGCAAGAAGTTTACAGTTTAGCATGATGTATGAATGCAGGCTACATAATCTAGTATCTTCATTTTTTTAAAAAAAGTAAAAAAAACATTGTCCTGTTTTGAATATACTTTTTCATACAAATTTATACATTAAAATTGGTAACTATGCAAATATTTTGATTTCTTTTATTTTAATTATAGATTGCTGATGTTTTCCGTCAAGCAATTCCTATTAAAAATCCTAAATCAAAAACCATCAGTACAACAGTGCTACCAGTGAGGATACCTTCTGGACAATAGAAGAAACCAACTTAAGATACTAAAGATGGGACATCAAACATCACCAAATATATTCCCAATGTTGCTACTCAAAATGTCAGGAAAACATAAGACTGCTGATGTGTGAGATAATCATCACTTAACTCATAAGTAGAAATGATTTTGCACACCAATACAGCAAAAAAGATAGATGTTGACACTGGAATTAAAAAGCATTGAGACTTTCTTATAACCAGAAATCTACTGTTCAGTATAATCTTGCCCCATTTTCCAAATAGGAACTAATTCCCACAGTTTGTCCTACACTAGGGACAACATGAAGTTTCCACTTAATTCAAATGAAGCTATTGTGAATTCCCTACACAGCTCTAACTTTATATTCTGGGCAATGTCAAAACAACAGCAACACTGGACAGAGTACAATGAAGAGACTTTAAAAATACAGCCACCACTCTGCTATTATTTTCTCCCTATTTCCCAGTGCAGTATTAAGGGCAATTGTATTCTTGATTCACAACTCAATCAACCTTAAAGAGACAAAGAGTTCTTTAAGGATTAAGGACAAGGAATCAGACAGAAAACAAAGTATGCAAACCCTAGAAAAACAAGTGTTTTTATCCTCAGCAGAAAAAAAAAGCAGTGCTATCATGGCACTATAAAATTATCATAGGATGATAAAATGTCACCAGTCCCACTTCAGCCCCAACAGAAAACAAGAGGAAGAAATCCTACATATTGCATAAGCATATGAAGAAATGGATTACTGTCACCAAATGTGCTTTTGATGTGTTTTTCAAAATTGAGATGCTATGAATTTTGCTTGTCACATGCATTTTCACATCAATATTTCTGAAATAATATTTTTCATAATATGAAAACTATTTTTAAAATTGGATTATTTTAAAATTATTAGACCTGTATGGAATGTAGAATAGGCAAGAAGTATTTTCATTGTATCTCATTATAAAATAAATTATTTTAGTATTTAAACCTCAATATAGGGATGAACAACATTTCATTAAATAACATTCCTAAACTATTTGTGAATGCTTCATCACTGGAGGTTTTTAAGAAAAGATTGGCCAATCACTCATCTGAAATGGTATAGAATCTCTTGTGCAGTGGTTTGGACTAGAAGGCCTCCAAGATCCCTTCCATCTCTATTCTGATTGATTTACTACTCATAGAAAAGGAATATTTTTTTCAATTAATAGATTGTATAAAATGTATAAAATGATAGCAAGCCATAGATCACTTGCTCTAGAATTAATCCATTGCTTCCAAAGTTATTTTTTCCTCTCAATTTTTGCTAACACAATAAATGTTATAGAGCTACAGTTATGTATAATTTCTCATTAACACAGGAGGACCATATCTGCATCCCAATATAAAAGTTAACTTTGATTAACCAATCATTCAATACACAGCAGTTACATTGTATCTTTTAAGAATGTTTTAATTCTTCATGAGATTGGGACCATCCCCCATTATACATCAGTTGGAATTTGTTTAATTGGGTTTTATCTAGTTTTCAGATTTTTATTGAGATCAGATCACATTCCAGGTCATATTTATGCAGAAATATTGAAAATTCAAAATGGATCATAAACTTTTAAACACCACAGTAATTTCTCTTTAAAAACTAAACAGGTAAAACCTAGTTAGGCCTTGGAAAGCATCAGGAAATCACATTTAAGACTGTGACTTTGAAAACATTTCCAGGAAAACAACATGGCCATATTCATTATAGTTCAGTGGTGGTTAACCTTTTT
The DNA here is from genome assembly GCA_015471245.1 of Laticauda colubrina. Lineage (NCBI taxonomy): Eukaryota > Metazoa > Chordata > Lepidosauria > Squamata > Elapidae > Laticauda > Laticauda colubrina. Next base: position 34,967,750 of record BLBF01000006.1, read on the forward strand.
GGCATTGAGCGCCAAAGTGGGAGTCTGTGCATGCGCCCAAAACTGGAAGCTTAGTTTACCGGTGTGCACATGCGCACCAGCCACCTGACCTTCCGGTTTCTAATGCGCATGCGTGTGTGAAAACCACGCTGGCTGGCACATGCATGCACTCTGGGGAACTGCTCTTCCAGTTTCCGGTGCTCCCGCACACGAGAAGACCAGCTGGCTGGTCTGCATGCACATGCCGGAACCCGTAATAGCAACAGGCGACTGCTGATCTGCCTGGAGAGATGCCTCTGCATGCCACTTCCAGCACGTGTGGCATAGGTTCGCCACCACAGTTTTCATCATCAAGAGCTGAAGTGGACCAGAAGATGGAGTGCAAAAGTTATAAACCTGATATACTGTAAAGCCTCAATGAGAATTGTTTATAATATACACAGATAAGGTATACATATTTGCACACATATATATTGCAAACAGCAAGAACGGGTAACTAAAAACTACAGCTTGGTCTCACTGTAAATGATCTGTTAACTGATCTGAAAATTCTGTAAGATTAAAAAAAGTGTGCCTAAGAGGAAGAAGACACATCACACTGAGCTGGAGGAAAGCTGCAATAAAAATGTAACTAATAAAAGAAAATAAATATCTAAGCAGAGATCACATTCTGCTAAACAGATATTTCAGTGCATACAAATGCAGCTAATCAGCCTCTAGAAAGCGTTCCAACATTTCACCAGTACAGCAAAGCCCCCCAAAGCTCACTCCTTCTCTGCCCCCTTCATCTGCTTCCAATAATTGTTATTCTGCATCCTTTTCTAATCTCTCTGCCTGCGGTTTGAGGGTACACTTGGATCTGTTTTCAGTGGAATCAAAGACATGGCATCTGTTCATTGGCATATTTTAATAGTTTTATAATGTATTGATAAATCTGTTTTTAAGGAACCAAATTCAAAAGTGGCACATCCAGGACGTCTTATGCACTTCTCGAATATACATATAGAAAATAATTAGCCGCCCTTTCCCACTCTTTGACTGAAAAAAAGAAAGCAAGCTAGTTTTCATGCAAGAGCCTGCCGACTCTTCCTTTCTGAGTCATTTCTAAATACCCAGAGCAATGCGAAGAGACTGCAGTGAAATATGAGCCGATGAGACCGACTTGAAAATTAGCATCCCAACACTTCCACGCTTTTCCCAAAACCCGGTACCTGGACGACTACGCTTGGTTCCTTCAGATGTCTCCCACCAAAGCTCGTCCAACCTGTCCGCCATGCTGTGTAACCCACGCCGCCTCTGCCCGCTGCCGGCGGCCGCTTTGAAGTCCTGAATCCCGCCCAGTGGGTCGGGCAGGGAGGAATTTCAAAGGCGAAGGTGAACTTTCGTTTCGCTCACAGCGGGCGGTGGTGACCTGGGCTGGGGACGGGAAGAGGAGGAGAAAGGCACTGCGCATGTGCAACAGAGTTACAAACAGTTCAGTGCTCTATAAGTAAGTAGTAAGACATGCCATCACTACATGTAACCGGACTTGCTTCTAAGGAAGTGCGTGGCGGACATTTGATTTTGGGTTGCGCGAGCTCCAAGCTGCGTTAATGCAGCCTTTGCTATGTCAACTATATGTCAACTATATGTCAACTATGGTTGACATCCCGATGTCTTTGCTCGCAAAACTGTAAGCCAGGGTTCCCCAAACTTGCAATTCTGAGATTTGAAGTCCACAAGTCTTAAAAGTTGTCAAGTTTGGATTCCTCTACTCTAAGCCAACACCCCCCCCCCCCAAAAAAAAAAAAAAAACCTTTATAGGCTCAACGGTTAACCAAACTATATTTGAACCAGGGTTGTCGTGTAAGCTCACCCGGAACTAAACTATCTCTTTTAACAAGTGGCGCTGGCTCATCCGGGCAGTTTGGGAGAATAAGGATCTGGAGCGAAGCCCGAAAAATAGATTGCTTACTGAAATGTCGTGATTTTGTTTACCGTTCTGAACCTTCGTTGTGTTATTTTGCTCCGAGTTAGCCACCGGGTTTATGATTTAACATAACGCCGAGAGCAAAACGTCAAAATATGCTTGTGGTTACCTTTCGAGCTGGGGTGTGCTACGATAGACTCGGACCTTGATGACAGTTTAAAAGCAACGCCGCTGGAGCGTGGTGCGATTGATTGTTCGCGTAAAGGCGTAGTAAGTTTCGGAGGATCTGTATCAGTTCCGTCTAACTTTCAGACCATCAGGGATTAAATGCACCCTCATTAGGGCGGTTAGCTGATCACTTCATCAAGCAAGCATCTCTGCAACCTACCAGAAACAGATGAGGCTTTGTTGATTTATCTCTTCATAATGAGAAGAGATAAGAGCAGCAGAGATTTCTGACTTCTAACCGTAAAAACGCTCAAAAAGCTTCCCGCTCCCAAACATATTTAGCCGAGAGCTGTACATCTACCGTACAACAAAATATTATGCAGTCTCCTTTTAAAAACAAAACAAAACCCAATGATCCCAATGTAATAGTTTAGACTGCCACCTTGAAATCGTATGCCTGTGGACTCAGAAGTAAGCTCCAGACTGTTCAGTGCCTATTTGTAGTCTTAAAACTTCGTTTTCTGACCTCTGATTTGACGCTGAAGTTCTGGATCCCTCTTTTGCCCGCAGGAACCCGCTTCCAGGAAGCAAAACGAGGCGGGCCGATCTGATGTTATAGTTCTATATGTTGGCGTCATCGTAGCTGTTGCCACTTTACGACAGCCATGCATGAGTTTGGGGTGTGAACGGCGCAGAACCTTGGAAAGTTAGATCACGCTTTACGGCACGGCTCGGGGCACGTCAACAGCTATGGCGGCAGGGGAAGCTGCGTCTTCGCCGAGTAGCTGGTGAGTTGAACTGGCTAGCTAATAGACTGCTTGAGAGGGACAGAGAACTCCGTTGCCAAAACTCCTCAGAAAAACAGGCAGTTCATTAGCCTGTTTGAAGTCAGCCCTGCACCAAGTGGCTGTGATTGATGCCACTTGAACTTACCCTTAGAAAACGGAATATTGACGGATTCCACTGTGTCTGGGTCTCAGCAAAAGCATGATTCCTGGGCAAATCCTCATGACTTGTTCAGAGTGACCGATTCGTTTGATGTATTTGTTCTTGTTTCTAAATGTAAGACAAGGGCAGAGGAAATGGCTTAAAGTTCACTCCGAATTGCATTAAGGCTGAGGTCTTTTTTGATCAACCACAAAATACTTCAAATGGATTGTCTTTCTCACCAAAATGGGACCAATAATTAATGGACGAGTGTGAGAGTTGAAAGCTGAGTGAATCACAGTATTTACTGTGTTTATGAAATGTAAACTTTTTCCAAGTAAAAAGATTGATAGATAGAGAGAGATAATCCTCCAACTCATTTCAAAATGCTTGTAAGATAGCGTGGTTTAATGATTTGGAGGAGCGAAACAACATTTGTGACTTCTCAAAATCATGTTTTGTTTAGACCTATATACAGTATATTGGACTTATTCCACCCATTGAGCTTCATGGCCGAATCTGTACAGATAGTTCTCGTCCTCCAACTATGATTGAGCCTAAAATTTCTGTTGCTAAGTGAGAAATTTAAATGAATTTTGCCTCATTTTACTAGCTTTCTTGCCACAGTTGTTAAGTGAATCACTGCAGTTGTTAAATTAATGACATGATGTTAAGTGAATCTGCAGGTGTGATCACATAACCCTGGGATACTGCAACTGTCATATCTATGAGTCAATTGCCAAATGTCTGAATTTTGATCACATGACCACTGGGATGCTGCAACAGTCATAACTGAAAAACTGTCATAAGTCACTTTTTCAACTTAGTGCCATTATGGCTTTGAACTATCTCACTAAATGAATTGTTGCAAGTCAAGGACTATTTTCCAGTATTTAACCATTCAACTGTCAATGATTGCTAAATGGGACACTATTTGCAGAAGACATGGTAGATCTCTTAATTACCAAGGGGCAGGTATCCTTCAAAGTGCCATCATTTCCAGTTTGCTTGTGAATTAAAATATGTTTGGCTAGCAAATAGCATGCAAGCTTTTCTGAATTTAAATCTTACTCAGCAAAGAGGTTCTTTTCATTTGTGGTTATCCAGTGTCAACTGTTTTGTCAAGATAAACAAATATTGCACAGTCTATACTCTTTTTCCCAGTAACATTCAGTACAAACTATAAATAGCTTCATATCTTATTTTAATTTTGATGAACATTTATTTGAGTTGTCCAACAGGATTTGGGACTCTAATCAAGATTCTAACCAGGTTTTCTTTAAAATAACTCCCTTTCAATTCAATAAAATGAATTTGAATCTTTAAATAAATTTTATTACTTTTTTAGTAATTTTTTTCAGATACTTAAATATGTTTTATTTTGATTCTCAGAAAGCTGGACAGTGAAGATAAAGTGGTTTTTAGTTTTTGCTTCCATTGATTGTTGATGTCTTTGCTATATCAAACCACATGTTTAAGTTTCTTTGTAAGCATTTCCCCAAAAATGCCTAGCAGTATTAACAAATAGACTGACAATCTAAAATACTTTGTAAGAAAAGAGGAAATCCCAATCCTCCAGTCTTGTTGAGGTGGATAGGAGCAATTTATATGAGCAATCGGAACTTTATTTTTATTCATTCAGTATTATTTAAGTTTCTCTTGCTGCTTTACTGTCTTTTCTGGTTTTCCATGGATTTTATGTCCCATATGTTGAGTGAAATGTCCCACTCTTTTCATGCTTATATGTTCACTCATTGATCTACGTTATTGTATGTATCTTGGACTCCTACAGTGTTTAATTTATGCAAATTTAGTATTGGGCTATTGTACAGTGTTTTTCTGTTCCTGTATGCTATAACAGTTTGCAACCTTTTGTTTTGTTTGTGGAATATACAATAAAACAAGAATTGTGCCACACCTATCTGAAGTCAGTATATGTCACTGAAAGGGTGATATATTCTCCAAAGGGCAGGAGGAAGTTTTAAACCCTGCCTTTTAGCTACAATTTCCTGTTTTGTGGCCAGAAATGTACTTGATATTAAAATTCATTTCCTGGTGTACCTTAACAGTCCTAAGTATGAGTGTGAGTGAGATGGGCGGTATCTAAATTAGAAAAATAAAATAAAATAAGTACAGTAAGAATTGGTTAGATGATGTTAACATGGCTTTTATCAGATAATTGAATGAGAACTCAAAGAAACTTTAAGGCCTATATAATATGCTCAGTAGACATTTTTGAAATTATTAGTCAGTAGCAAAGGTCACTGTGATGTTGGAAGCACTAAATGGGAAGACAGGGGAGATCAAACTCCAGTCTTAATAGTCTTTCTAGAATTATTTCTCTTTAATTATTCATAAATTATTTCTTATAAGTTCATATTTTAATTCTACATAGTGCATTATTTATCAATGTGTGAATCAAATCTCATGTCAATTATAATTTGTTTCAGGGAGGTAAAGCCAAATTCCTGTAAATATTTTACAATAATAACTGAATGACATTTCCCATTTTTTTCTGAGGATTTCATATGATTCAAATATTTATATGATACTGAATAAAACTATCATATCAACATATGTCTCAGTTCACATATTATGCTAGAATTTAGAGAAATCTGGTTGACATAAGGACAAGAAAGATAATCATTTGATCAGAAATTAAGCCCAATGGCAAGAAATGATTTTTTTTTACCCTTTTATTATAACATACTTAAAAGCCCAATCAAGAAGAAGAAACGAAGAAAGGTTTTTAAAAAATTACAAAAGAGACATACGGTTTTTAAAAATAATGTTAGATTAGTACCATGTATAAATATAATCTTATGTTAATTTTAAGTATTATTAAAAGCAAATCAATACTTTGCATTGCATCAAATGATAAGGATCATTCATAATGAACAATTAATGTGAGTTTCTACTTTAAGAAAATCTGTCCTTAGATTTTTGGTGATTTATTATAATAACCTGGAGCTATTGTATTAAGAGAAACCCAAAATTGGAAGTACTTCAAGTCCACGTGCTCAATTTTCATCCATAACTCATTTCTAGATTAAATTATTCTTTATCAAGCTTGTTTTGAAAAAAAAAAAAAGTATTTTTAAAATTGACAACGATTTCCATAGCCAACACCATATACTTTGTAGGAATGTAAGATAAAATAGCTGGCTAAATATTTAAGATTTGATTCATTGTACAGGGAATCATTTTGCTGAATGAACTTTATGACATTGCCTTCAATTGTGGGGGAAAAATGAATCTTGTTACATTTCCTGCATGTAGATATGAATTATCTATTTTGCAATTAATAATGGAATAATGTTCCATAAATACATACATACATACATACATACATACATACATACATACATAGCCTCCACCTCCTTAGCCGCAGCGCAGATGTTAACCTTGCGGGGAGAGAGAGGGAGAGGGAGAGATCCTCTTGGGTGAGTGCCTTCCCACGGAAGGCGGCAACAGGAGCGCCTGAAGCCAAGTGTCTCCTCAGGGCTCCGGTTGCAGGGAGGAGCCCTGACTGGCCGCACGTGGCTGCGCCAAACACTGCGGTGTTCCTCTAATGCTGCGGCAGCAAGGGAGAAGGGAAAGCAACAATGGCGGAAGGTCTCCCGGTATGAAGTGCCCCACCAATGCAGGCAGCACCATATCCGGGCATGCAAGTACTTCCTAAATGCAAGCCCTCCCGCCATTGCCTCCCCTATTTCACATGTTTAATATGGGCCTTAATTTGGGGGGAGGAGCTTAATTTGATTTTATGCCAATAAAACATGGTGGGGCTTCCTGTTGGTGGAGGCCGTATTGTTGGAGAAACACGGTACATATTCATTTTCCCCGCATGTAATGCCAGTAAAGAAAGTATGAAAGAGCTTGGTTCTTTTAGCCTTGAGATAAGATAATTGAAAGGTTATACAGGTGGTCCTCAGTTTATGATCAGAACTTGGATTCATAAGTGATGTGATTGAGTGAGTTGCACCAAATTTTATAGCCTTATTTGTCACGATCTTTAAACAACTCATCGTCATTAACCAAATTCAACTCCTCCCATTGACTGTCAGAAGCCCCTTGGGAGAGTCACAACGAAATATAGTTTCTTATTTTTTATATATTTTCCTGCATTTATCCCATGTTTTTATCTTAATCATAAATTAACATGCAGTTACCTGCTAGCAATAATAGACAATAATTTAACAGATGGGACTCAGTGCCAATCTTATCAGACCTTATTGAATGGGCAGAAAGATGTTTGGGGAGCTTATCCCACAAGTGTACAGGTCATGAAGGACTTTTTAGAATACTATGGTATCAGAACCTTGAATTGCACCCAGCAGTCTTGTAGTACCATTTTCGCACATCTTTTTAAATATAGTGTCCCAGGATAAATGTTGCAGGATTCTATCTAGGTCAGTTACCAGGACCAGAGGTTTAGTCTTCCGAGGTTTCGGACTCATACTGGAGCCCATCCTCAGGGAACTTCTCTCTTGCAGAATATGACTCTCTAGCAGAATGTTTTAACTTTTGTAAAGAACTTAATTTCCATTTTTTAAAAAAACCCTATAGAATTACTTTTAGATGTAAAATGAGAACACAATCTGCATGCTTCTTTAGAAGTAATACCCACTGAAGTTAAATCACTTACTGATAAAAGTTTAAACCATAAAAACATTTTTGTGTCAAATGAGATTCATCTTAATAATTTACGCTTCAAATTATATGCAGTAAGAGTTGGTAGTAAAAGATGAAATATTTCAAAAGTTGAAACCACCATTACCTTAAAACTACATATAATCTTACTCAATTTTTGTAGGGAAAATGACCTCGCAGAAGCTCTGGAAGAAGGAGGCTGTGATCTTGAAACAGTTAGGAACATAGTCCAAGGAAGACCTTTGCCTGAACACCTAAGAGCCAAAGTTTGGAAGGTAAGCCTTTCTTACACATTTGATTTTTTCTGAGTTATGTAGTTCAGAAAGATAGGAACGACCTGTTGGGTCATTTTATTTCTTTTTTAAATGACCAATATTAGCATACAGTGATAAGTGATATAGAAGTTAGGATATTTGAGCAGAAAAATGAAGATTGAAACCTATCCCTAGCTATGGAATCTTGCTCAGTGACTGTGGGCTAGTCTCTGCTGTCAGCTGTTATGGAAAAACATTGGAAGAGAGAATGCTACATAGGCTGCCGAAAGATAGAACCTACAAATCTAATGATAATAGTAATGATTATGCTTTATCTTAACATATAAATTGTGTACACCAATGCATCAAAAATATTTACTCAATTAACTTTGCAATTGCCGTCTATGTTTCAAGGAAATCATTTCAAATGCAAATTCAACATAAACAACTTCCATTTTTAGAGTAAAATTATGCATTACATAAATAAAACATACATTTGTTAGTTACACTGTCATTTAAAAAATGAAATCTATTTCTGAGAATGTAACTGATTTGGAGAAGATGTGTGGGAAAAATTATTTGCTTCTTTGATCTTTCTTTATTTGAAAGTTTCTTGATCCATTTAGCAAACTGTGTAAAAGTTGTTTGCAACATCAGTAACAAGGTCTTGATTCACAGGGAAGAGGAACTTTGGGAGGATTTAATTTCAAATACAAAAATAATTTTAGGGAAATGGTTTAATTACAGTCTTTTCCATTACATATATTTCCAGTCCTAGCACATGCTTTCTGAAATGGCTTTTCTTTTAAATGAGTGCTGAAATACTGTTACATTTGTTCAGTTATACCTGTGGTTTCTCTTTAAATTCAAGAAATAATCATTTACTTCAATAATAAAGAACATTATAGGAAATTTAATACATTTGACATACTAACTCAAAGAGTGTTCATAATTCTTTGTCACACATTACTTGAATGCATACATTCTTACATATCATTAAATGTAGATTGTTCATGAACGATGAAGGCTGCATCGTTCATTATAAACAGCTAGTAGTCACTGATTTCATTATTCATACTTGAAACAATATCTTTAAATATTTTTAAGTTGGTTTAAGAATCATATTTTCATTGCAGTCGATATTTAATATTTCTGCCATATTTCCTTTGTATTTATTTTAGATTGCATTAAACGTTGTAGGAAAAGGAGATAGTTTAGCATCTTGGGATGGATGTTTAGATTTGCCAGAACAATCACTGATTCACAAAGATTGTCAAGAACTAGTTGGTGAGTTTGAAATAATATTTTGATTGTTAAACTGAAAGCCACTGATAATATTTAATCTCTCCATAACAGTTTTGTTTTTAGCCAATCCCTAAGATGCCTGAAATTAAAACACATGTGTTAAATCTACTTGAAATATGGTAGAGAGATATTATATTCATTTAATGTTATATGGCTCTCCTTTTTTGACAACACGTATGGAACAATGCAAAAAAGAGGTATGAAATGTCAATTACGGAGAATCTGACGTATCACCATTTGACTAACAGAATCTTCAAGCAATGTTTTTCTTTAAAATCAGTCTTAAATTTTTAATAGGGGATGATCCAAATATTTCAGGGTATGTTGTTCTTAGAGGCATGAGGCCATCATTAAGAGGATACAAGCATAGAGTCTCTATAAATGGCATTCTTTCAGATTTAGGATCCTTAGCAACCCTTCTATATTAGATGCAATCTGAGCGGCAGATTCATTTCAAAGAAGATGGCCTTGTAGATGTCTAGTGGTTAAACTATGTAGGACTTTAAAATGACAACATTAAAATGACAACTTTGAATTGCAACTGGAAGCTGACTGGTAGCCATGCAACTTCATTAGTGAATTAACTGAACTTTTCCCATAATTGTTTGGACCTCTACATATTGAGCAAACCAAAGATTCTGGTCTTCAGGGCCAGCCCAAGTGGATCAAAGGGCAATACTCCAACCAAAAGGTAATAAGCACCCAAGGGAAAGTGAAATGTCCTTTTCTAGAAATGTCCTGTTACAACGGGTGTACAGAATATAATTGAGCAAAAGGCCCTTTGATCAGAGTCCTGACTTGCTGCTCAAGCAGAAACTATGAGTCCAGAGAACTTTCAGATTATGAACCAACTCTATCTGGCAGAGTACAATCCCATCAAGAGTCAAAGATGGGCTATTCTAGAAGTAGCTAGCTTCTGAGTTTGCAGCCACTGTGTCTTCCTGGAATTCCATTTAAGTCTCTTTCTCCCCAGTCAGATCCTATCAAGCTATTTACTCGGGTATTGTTCACAAAACAATTTTCACTACTTCACTGCTGACATTCAGTAAACAAGAGTTGCTGAGAGAGCTTAGTTTGCTCTTGGGAGCCCATTTTGATATCCATGGAAAGTTTTTTGATATCCTTTGGTACTAGATGTTTTTCTTTCTTTAAAAAAAATCAACTGTTTTTGTTTTAACTTGTTTAACTTATTTTTGTTGTTATATTTTTTTATCATTTGCCAGTTTTGGGGAATGACTAAGGTCTCGGGCTAATACAATCAAGGAATGCATGTGATGTATAATGCATAACTTATATACTATTTCTTTTTAGATCAGCTGTCAATATCAGAGGAGGAAAAGTCAGTATTACGTTTGGATATTGAATCTGTGATTACATTTTATTGTAAATCTCGTAATGTTAAATACAGTTCTTGCCTAAGCTGGTCATATCTCCTTAAACCTTTGGTTCATCTTCAACTTTCACGAAGTGACTTGTACAACTGCTTCTATGCTATCATGAACAAATATATTCCAAGGTAAAGAAATCATTTATGAGCATTCAATTTAATCTTAATTTTTATTTTATGGATATCATCTTACCATTTTATTGTCCTTCCTTTTTGCTCAAGTAGAATTTTTGTTTGTATTTTTTAAAATCATGAGACTATGAAGATAATTCTTCTGATATTTTGTTTATAAAATCTTTATGAAAGTCATTCATATAGGGTTTTTCTTTAAATGTACAATCATTTTTATTGTATCTGCTTCTATTACTGCTTTTTTTTAGGGACTGTTTTCTGAAGGGGAGACCATTTCATCTCTTTAGGCTGCTGCTCCAATATCATGAACCAGAACTATGTTCATTTCTAGACACAAAAAAGATGACGCCGGATTCGTATGCACTCAACTGGGTAATAAAGTGAAAGTAGGAAAACATAATGAAAAGTGAAGTTCTAGAACAGAAAAGTTGGTAACCACTCTTAAACAAAAAGAATACATTTTTGCACAATTTTTTTTAGCTATTACAGATAGGATGTTATAAAATTCTGATATCTTAATATTAAGTTCTTACAGTGAATTCACTTGTTCATAAGAGGTCTTTCTATTGATCAGAAATTTCTTTTGGCCCATAACAGGCAAGCAGAAATGTCTGGTTAACAATGGTAATTTCTCCCAAGAATTAAAGGATATACCGTATATACTCGCATATAAGCCGATCTCGCATATAAGCCGACCCTTAAAAAACTGCCCCAAAATGAGGAATTTTGCAAAAACTTGCATATAAGCCGACCCCCAAATACCATGGTGTTCAACCCTGATCTCACCGTCAAGGCTCACCGTCAGAAAGATTCTGGGAGGACAGGCTTTGGGCGCGACTTCCCTGAACAGCAGAAGTGAAGCCCAGAGGGAAAAGTCAGCAGGGCAAAAGTTGCAGCTCATCGTCCATCCAGGGAGAAAAATGGCCGATTTTCACGCGTGTTTCCCTTGAGGCGAGGACTGCTAAGGGCCAGCTGACAGGGAGTGCGAGAGCCAAGACTCTCATCACGCAAAGCCGCCACGCTGTCACTGCCTGACTTCGCGCACGTTTCCCTTGAGGTAAGGACTGCAAAGGGCCAGCTGACAGGGAGTGCGAAAGCCAAGACTCTCATCGCGCGAAGCCGCCACGCTAAGTCGCTGCTCGACTTCGTGCGCGTTTCCCTTGAGGCGAGGGTTGCAAAGGGCCAGCTGACGGAGTGCGAGAGCCAAGACTTTCATCGCGGGAAGCCGCCACGCTAAGTCGCTGCTCCGGCACAAATCGCGGCATGGCCACCGATAAATCAGATTTATGCGCGTATAAGCCAACCCCCAAATTTGGAGAAAAAAAAAAGGCATTCTAAAGTCGGCTTATATGCGAGTATATACGGTAGGGTTTTCTTTTTGTTACACTTTCATGGCATGCTATTATATTCACAGTTTCTATTAATCTAGTATTAGCCATGTAAACAAATGCACCTTTTTAATCATTATTTAAAAACAATAAAAATCATGACAAAGTTATCTTTCAAAGAAGTAGGCTTATTAGTATGAAAATTGCTTTGTTCTAATAAGTGGATACTTCAGAATCTTTATGTAATGTGCAATTGAACTGGTTAGACTCGGTGATTGTAAAGATTTTATAAAGAAATATATTGAATTTTCATATCTTATAATACCTGACATATTTAATAAGGACTGAACACTTGTATTTTATATCAAATCAATGTCTTATCTTTTTGAGTTTTAAAATTTTACTGACTTGTAATCAGAATTTATTCTTTTAAATGTTTCTATGGAGTAATCTCTTTATGTGAGAATTAGGCTGCACTTAAAAAAATAGCTAATCCATTGTATATACATGTATAAACCTCTCCATGTTTTCTATTCTCAAAAATACTCTATTAGTAAAGCCCCTGTCACACTGCACCAACGGATGCAAAGAAGATGTAAAACGGACAAAAAAGCTTGCCATCCGTTGGTTAACGCGATGTACTCACTGCCTCCGTTTTGCTTCCTCTCTATCCGTCCAGCATCCGTTTATTGACGTTTCAACCGCTCAGAAAGTTTTGAGCTGCTCAAAACTTTTGCGTGGAAAATGTATCCAATTTGTCCGTTCTGCATCCGATACGCATCCGCTAGGCATCCGTTCTGCATCCGTTACGCATTCGCTATATCCGCTAGGCATCTGTTCCGCATCGGCGCAACTCGCATCCGCTCGGACGCAGGGAGGAAGCAGAACGGACGCAGAACGGATGCAGCACGGAAACAAAGTGTTTTAAAACGGAAAAAACGTTCGCAGAGGGGACCTATCTCGGATATTAAGGATGTCTAGAGGATGCCTAGAGGATGCAAAGGGACACCTATACTGCCTATATAAAGGGGGAGCAACTCGTCTGCATCTCACTTTCAGCCCAGCAGCCCAGCTGTGCAGACCTCTGCAGCCTTCATCTGACTCTTGCTTTTCCACAGCATCCAGTCATGTCAACCGTGGATCGTAACAAAGTCCTTTTGGCAGCCACCATCCTTCTGCAACAGTGCGAAGCCATCTACAGGCTCTGTGAACTCTACTACGGGAAGAAAAGGAGGCAGCCAAGAAGCGTCTGGGTCTGAAGATGGATTGGGAGAAGAGCAGAGTACGGACTGTACAACAAGCTGATGGTGGAGCTCAGGAACGAAGACACTCGGGCATTCCAGAACTTCATGAGGATGCCTCCAGCCATGTTTGACGAAGTTGTGCAGCGGCTGACACCCAGGTTGACGAAGGCAAACACCAACTTCCGGCCCAGCCTGGAACCTGGGCTCAAGGTGGCACTGACTCTGCGCCACCTGGCCTCAGGGACCACCTACAGGAGCATGCAGTACGGCTGGAGGGTGCCATCCAACACCATCAGCATTGTGGTCAGAGAAGTGGTGCAGACCATCATCGAAGAATACCTGCAGGAGCTCCTCCAGTGCCCCTCCACTGATGAAGGATAGAAGAAAATTGCAGAGCAGTGGTATCAGAGGTGGAACTTCCCACACATCGTTGGAGCCATAGATGGCAAGCACGTGGCCTGCAAAGCACCACCCAAGTCGGGCTCTACTTATTTCAACTACAAGGGCTTCTTCAGCATCGTCCTCTTCGCCATGGTCAATGCTGACTACAAGTTCATGTACATCGATGCTTCAGGCAGCGGCTCATGTTCAGATGCCCAGGTATACAACGCCAGTCACCTCAAGGAGGGGTTGGAAGGCAACCTCATCATGGGCTTTCCAGATCCAGACCCCCTGCCCAACGACACGCAAGATGTGCCCTACTTCATCGTGGGGGATGACGCCTTCTCCCTCAGAACCTAGCTCATGAAGCCCTACACTTCCAGATGCCTCTCCCGTGAAGAGAGGATCTTCAACTACAGCTACCCAGTCTCTGGCACTCTTATTGGTCACTCGGAGGTGTGCCCAGTCTCAGGGGTGAAGGGTCCAGGTGCTGTGGAGGTGGGTGGTGCTGGAGTGCTGGTCTGTATCGTCATTGGGGTGCCTGGCCCCGAGAGGACAACAGGGGACCATGTGTTGAGGAAGCTCTCAGACAGCTGGCTCAGACCCGTGATGCTGAGAGGTCCTTCCTCCATGCCATGGAGTGTCAGCCCCAGTACTGATGACAGATGTACTGAGGCCGGGCTTGGCTGTGGGGTGGAGGAAGTAGTAGTGTAGTGGGACTGTCTGGTCTTCAGCTGGGTGAGGACTGGTGTGGGTGGCATCGCTGTCGTCGGTGGCATCATTGTCGGTGGCATCTGTGGCATCAGTGGAACCGGTGGCAACAGTGTCGCCCGATGACTCTGTGCCTGGACTGGGAAGGCCTGCTGCCTGTGCTGCTGGACCTCCTGGTAGCTGTAGCCCTGGTAGGTGAGGGGCTGTGGGAAGCCTTGGAATGGGAGGGACATCACCTGGGGTGGAGGTGGAGGAGCAGACCTGGACTGGGTGGGAGCAGGTTCCTCTGGATCTGGAGGGTTGTGAAGCAGCTCGGTGATCCGGTCCTTCACCACCTGGTACTGGGCTTCCTCCATGTTCCTGAGGGTCTGGTTGACATAGGTGAGGAAGGGCTTGCGGTTGGAGGATGAGGAGTCGGTGTGGACCAGCTGAGAGAGGAGATCTATGCTGGTGCGGATGGTATCCCTGATCTCCAGCAGGACAGTGTGGCTCTGCCCCTCCTGCTGTCTGGCTCTCTGCCTTTCTGTGGAGGTGGAGCTGGGGGTGGTGGATGCGGCTACGACTGTGGTGGACTTGATGTCTCCTTTCTCCCAGCGCACCAGGGAGTCCTCCACGCGCTCCATGGTTACAATACCTGTCCGCGGGTTCTCCGCCGTGGCACGTTCCACAGAAACCTGCCTGGAGACAGGGACTGACTCTCGGCCGGAAGAGGACGGGGTCTCAGCAGGCTGCTGGAGATAGAGGGTTGTGAGAGGGGCTCCTGGTGCTCCTCGGTGGTGGACCTCACCCTCCAGGAAGCTGCACCTGGCCATGACGTAGGTCTCTGTCCGTCAGCTTAACCACGGCCTGGCCAGATTTCTTCAGGTGCAGCTTCCCGTACCAGGTGTACATGTGCTTCCACCAGCCGAGGAGCACCTCCGAAGTGTAACCTATACTCTCCGCCCTCTCTCTCCAAGCAGCCTGCTTCCTTTTCGTGTCCCTGTACAGCCGGTGTCCCTTCCACCACAGATAGTCATTCTCTCTCAGCCACTCCAGCACCTCATCCTCATGTTCCTCCTCAATGAAGTATTGCCTCCTCTCCCGTCCCCGCATACGCTTCTTCCTCCCTTTGGCAGGACCAGATGGGCCCTCATCAGAGGGGTTCCCAGGTGGTAGGGGCTGCTCCTCCACACCACCACCAGCAGCAGCAGCAGCAGGATCATCATCAGCAGCAGCAGCTGGATCAGCAGGACCAGGATCATCAGCAGCAGAGTAAGCACCAGGAGCCCCAGCACCAGCAGCACCAGCAGGACCAGGAGCACGAGTAGGACCAGGAGCACGAGCAGGATGAACAAGACCAGGAGCACGAGCAGTACGAGCAAGTCCAGGAGCATGAGCAGGAGCAGCAGGACCAGGAGCAGCAGGACCAGGAGCAGCTTCAGCAGAGTACGCAGCAGCAGACGCACCACCGCCAGGAGCAGCTTCAGCAGAGTACGCAGCAGCAGAAGCACCACCGCCAGGAGCAGCTTCAGCAGAAGCTCCAGCACCAGAAGAGCGAGCCCGAGCAGCAGAAGCCCCAGCAGAAGCAGAGTCAGGGACAGGGGGCGGGAGGGTGGCCCTGTCCCTCTTGGCAGGGATGGCGGCAGGTTGCTGAGACTTTCGCTTCTTCCCCATGGTTGTGGGGTTGCTGGCTGGCAGGGAGGCTGGCAGGCACCAAGGCTGGCAGGAAGCCTGGCAGGAAGGCAGGCAGGCACCAAGGCTGGCAGGCAGGCAGGCACCAAGGCTGGCAGGCAGAGTGGCTGGCAGGGAGGCTGGAAGGCAGGCTGGCAGCAAGGCTAGCAGGCAGGCAGAGAGCAAGGCTGGCAGGGAGGCTGGCCAGGAGGCTTGGAGGCAGGCTTGCAGGCAGGGCAGGCAAGGACTCGATGTATCCGGCAGCAGGTCTTTCCTCCAAATGCTGGCCACGTGCGAGCTGCTTCCCTTTATATCCGCGTGGCTTACGCAATGCATCCCCCCGCATGCGCAATTAACGCCAGGCATCCGTTAGGCTTCCGCTGTGCATCCGCTAGGCTTCCGCTCTGTATCCGCTGTGCAACCGCTTCATCCGCTCGGCGTCCGCTCTGCATCCGCTCTTTCCATTCCGCGTCCGCTTTGCTGAGGCCCCCCGGAAGCCCAGCGGATGTGCCATCCGCTCCCATCTGCTTCCATCCGCTGGGCTTCCGTTCCGCATCCGCTTTCCATCCGCCCTGCGTCCTCCCTCCGTTCATGTAATCCGCTCTGGTTATGCAAATTTTTGCCCCTTTTGAGAGCGGATAACAACGGATGGAACATTTTGCTCGTCCGTTGTGTCCGTTTTGCATCCGTTGGGCAGTGTGACAGGGCCTTAAATGTACTACTTAAAAACTCTGGTAATTTGAGTTGAATCAATTTTTACATTCCATATTTACTTCTGTTAAAACTAAAATGCATATGATAATGCATATGTGAGGTCTGTTTCTCAGCCAGCAAGAAATAAAATTAGATTGTTTTGTTAATCTGCATCATAATACCGTGTTTTAAATTTATAACTGAAAGTTTGAGCATATTCTCTTGCTGTCATCTTTCTCAGAGCAGTTCTTAGAACTTCTTATAGTTCTTGAAACTTTAAGCATTAATTAATAGACTGGGTTTGTAGTAAAATATCACACTGTTGTTTAATACAAACATAATCAAAGTTTGAAGTATGTGCAGTAGTAATTTTGGCAATCCCGCTTTCTGATGATTGCAAACTTAAATTGTACACTTGAATTTTTTTGGCAGTTTCACGGCAGTCACATTACCCTTATTTATAGATATATGTTCAAGATTTAAATATATGAAACAAATTTAAAATTATATTACTAAAATGTGCTTCAGTATTTTTTTCTTCTACTTTTCAGCTTGGTTCCCTATTTTCAAGTTACTGCACAGATGAAGTCACCCAAACAATATGGGATGGATATTTTCAGCTAGCAGATCCATTCTTCATTTATTTCCTGATGCTTATCATTCTTGTTAATGCTAAGTAAGTATGACAGCAAATTACTTAACTGCTACTCTTGATTCTTTTTTTTAACACCTGCTTTATGTTTCTCCATATGCCTTTTCAGGGAATTGATCTTGGCACCAGAATCTGATAGTAAAGAAGATGTTGTGAGTAAGTCTTCAGCTTTAATGTAATGCTATTTAGGCAAAGTAATACAGTGAAGTGCTACTTATATATGGAAGACTACATTTTCATATTTTAAAAAATGGGTCTGTACAAAGTTAATGTAGCTCACATTGAACCAATTCAGATCCAAAAATAAAATACAGTTTAATGCAGGACTGTTTTGTCCATTGGCTGATGTACCATAGACTTTTTCTATAAAATGATTACAAAATATTGTTATATTTTAAAAGTCCCTTTTTCACGTTACAAATATACAGTATATTTTTGGGTCTTGCTCTGATTTTTTTCCTGTGTTCTTTCCAGTTATCTGTTCTACTATTTACATTTTTGTTATCTCTCCATTCAGTTATTATTTGTTAAATTTCTTTCTCTCAAACCGATGATTCTTTTGAGGAAATATACAATTATATACTGTGGACCAATTTCAAAGAAGAGAGCCCATTGAATCCTAACATGTAGACATGCTCACACATCAAGGATTTCTCTTTCTCTTCCTCTCATTTTAAATCTTGGAACATTTTTTTTGCTACTACTCTTTTTCTCTTCTCCATATCTGAGAAATTTTTAATCAAGTTCCAGGAGTGAGTGAGGTTGCAGTTATTTGTGTAAAGTGGAAAACCACTTATAAGATAAGGAGACATTGCTTTGGTCACCAGGACACAATTTCTTTTTTTGCCATTAACAGCATCTAGGTTGGTTAGCAACAGCATTTTGCTTCATGAGAGTTTATATTGTTCATGTTACAAGCCATTTTTATGAAACTTGATCATTAACAAAATCATATAAATATTTATTTAAAAAGAATGATAACATAGACCTTGCTTTTAAAAAAAGTTCATCTTGTAATACTTGATGTAATGTTTTGTATATTTCAGACTTTCTTGAAAAATCTCCTGGCAGTTTGGAAGTAGAAGATATAGAAGACCTTTTCTCCCTAGCACAATATTATTGTAGCAAGACCCCTGTTTCTTTCAGAAAGGTAATTGTCAAGCACATTGAGCTGTTGTCTATTCTTACTTCTGACTGCCAGCTGCCTGCAATTTGGCAACTTGAATCTCACCAGACTCAAGATTGACTCAACTTTTCATCCTTCTGAGATCGGTAAAATGAGGATCCCAGATTGTTGGGGGCAATGTGCTGACTCTGTAAACTGATTAGAGAGGGCTGTGGAGCACTGTGAGGCTATATATAAGTCTAAGTTATGTTGTTCCTGCTGTGCCCTCCAGATGATGTGTATTAATACTGCCATTAATCTTAGCAGCATGATTGTACTTTAAATTCCAAGAATGAACTGGTTAAAGGGTAGATTCAGAATGAGGGCATGAGGAATAAATATGTAACATAATTACATTAAATCTTCATTAATTGAATTAATCCAATAAGAATGGCAGAGCTTGAGATCGTAGATTTTAAGAAATAGTATGCCCAGCATTTCTTTCAATATCAATTGCTATTGCTTAGAATGATCTCCATAGTAAGTTCTGCCAAACCCAAATGACTTTTAAAAATGTTGATTCAAATCTCTGTAAGTTTCCATTCACTCTGCTAGATGGCAATACTAGTCAGGTTTCAGTAACCTTACATGATAGGCTATCAGGAACTGTTAAGGGTACAGATTGGATTGGGAAACAAAATGTTCCAGAAAACAATGGTGACAAATGTTTTTCATATTTTTATTGTACATTGCCCAAAGTGTCTTTGTGAGGAGAGAGAGAGTTGGTAACAAATTACATGTACATGGGTATATCCATAACATCATTAGACACTAGTATAAAGAATGCTCCATTAATTCCCAGCTATTAAAAACAAAGCACAGTTAAATGTTACATTGTTTCAAATTCAAAGTTTCTGGAAAATAAATTGATCTGCTGAGGCTTAAGAGACAGACAGGTCACAACATGTTCACATTTTATTCTGGATTTTATTCCTGTTTTTATGGATAATCATAAGTTCCATTTAAATATATGGAAAAAATTGTAAAAGATGCAGGATGTGACTAAACTGAGGTATAATCGTATAAATAATATGTAAAAATGCACACATAAACTTTATAAATCTAACGCTGTACATGTTATAAAAGTTTTATCCAAGAGCTTACAAAAAGCCCATGATCTTAACTGTTGCTTATTTTAATATTTATCATAACTATTGTTTTTTTTCCTTGCTGTCATAGGAAAATCACAGTCTATTTGGCAGCAGCTTATTGGGTATCAAAGATGATGACTCAGACTTAAGCCAAGCTTTGTGTCTTGCAGTTTCAGTTTCAGAGATACTTCAAGCAAATCAACAACAAGGGGTCAGTAAGTATTCCCAAAGTGGGAAAAATTCAAATAATTTGCTACATCTAGAAGAATATCTTAAGAGTATTTTAATATTAGCAAATCAGACAACTGAATCCTGATCCATTGCTGCAATTTAATTATTTGATTTATCATCTCAATATTATACACAATATAGTTAGGCTGTACATCTCACATGGGTAAATTAGTACTTATTTATCTTATTACATATCTTTCTTCAGTAAAAACCTATCAGGAGTTCCACCACATTGTTATGCCAGCTGAGCTATTTGAATCCAAAGCAGAAAATGTGCTTCATGTGGAATATAAACAGAATCTCCTCACTTATCAGCTCCTACTTTAAAAAGGCATCTTTTCTTTGGTTCACAAAGTAGATGTCAGCTCTTTGGCTGCAGATCAGATGAAGAAGTGTACTCCACAAGATATATTGCATTATGCTTTATTAAGTCAGGTTATAATAACAAATCTTTCAAGCCTGACTACACTTTACTTCATCTCCCTCTTATAATCTCAGTGAATCAAGGAAGAGTCTCCCAGAGTCTCCTCCAAATCCTGTCTTGTTTCATAAGCATTAAAGACTTTTTCACCTTTTTGACTTGTATAATAGTTCTTGCCTATTTATCTAAACTCGTACCTGTCTCTCAACAGTGATCCCAAGAATATACATATTTTAATTCAGATAGTAAGGAGGGGCCAACAAAGTATGGTAACCTGAATAGTTCTCTGACTAAAATGTGATCTTGGAAATATTTGTCTTCTTTAAGAAGACTCCAGCAGCAGTATCAATCATAGTCCCTCCAAAAGTATTTATTTCACTTTAGATTTAAATAATTGCACATCACTATTTTTTAAGAATGTTTCATCAGATCAAAAAATTGTAACTCTTCATTCATATAGGCCAAGGGTCTTCAAAAGACTTGTGAACTTCAACTCTTAGAATTCCTGATCTAACATGACTGGAGGAGGAATTCTGGGAGTTGAAATCCACAAGTCTTAAAGCTGTCAAGTTTGAAGGCCCCTGATATAGGCAAAAGAACAAGTGTAAATTGTTTGGAAGGTATACTGTTTTAGCTATTCAGATAATTTTGAGGAGTATCAAGAACACTATTTTCCTTTAAATTGATGCTATGTAAATTTTTATATTTGTTATAATCATAATCATCTCACTGCAAAGCATCTTTGTAGAAAACATTTTCAAACTGCACAGCTTTGAAGTATAACCGTTGATTGAAGGAGATGGCTGTATGCTTTTGCTAGTATAAATTAATTATCTTAAGCTATGGTGTATTTTCTCTTTGTCAACTGACATTATATTATTAAAAAATATTCTTGTTTTAGGAAGGAGTAAGATTCTTTGTGGTGGATTGTCGCCCTGCAGAACAATACAATGCTGGCCATTTATCAACTGCATTTCATTTAGATTCTGACTTAGTAAGTATGCTGTCAGCTTAATATGTTTACTTTCAATTTTTTTAGAAGTGAAGGAAACTTCTGAGTGAAGTGAAGTTCTGATATTGTATGATGTCGTATTGCTGGTAGATGTCATTCTGAAAATGAAATAGATTCTTAGCTGCAGTCTTCCATATAAGCATCTGCCACTTCTGCTTTTGATAAGCAGGTTTGGAGCATGGCATACAGAATGGTGACAGGAAACTGTATTGTATGTGCAAGAATCCTGTTGCATAGCAGAAGATATAGGGCCAAAAATATTAATATTTTAGTTACAAATGTATTAGGTTCCATAGCTGTTGATTTATACTCTCATGTTTCAGAAACTATTTTTTCATACTGGAGACTGTGAACATTCTATATATTAAATACAATAACAGATAGTTAACAGAAGGATTTGAAGATTAGTAAAATGTTTGGGTTAATCTGTTGACTGTTTTTCCCCCTTTTTAACATATATTATGGTTAGATGTTGAGTTGATTTGATTATTAGAGATTATTAGGATTGATCATTAGGATACTTAACCTCTCTCCTATATAATGAGGAATCCACTGATGAGCACTCTGAATAATTTTTGTGCTAATTGTTTGTTCACTTGATTTTACTGTCACTCAGCCTAATTATTTAACTAGCTTTCTGATCAAATCTCAAGTGGGAGACTTGATAAAATTATTTGCTGAATTCAAATTATGTTACATCTAAAACATTCCCCTAAATTACCAAGGAAGTTACCCACTTAAAAATGATATGAGACTAGTCTAGCAAGATTTGTTGACATTTCCATTGCTGAAATCTGATACTGATTACATTGCTTTCAAGTGAAGATATGTCTATAGATTTTTTTTGTAGCTGACTTTTCCAAAACATAGTTTAGCTTAGGTACAGAAAAATGTAAAAAATGAATTAGCTATAACGATCTCTTAAAAACTGGCTGATAATTATTTTTTCTCAATTTTAAATATATCTGTTGGTTTTTTTTAAAGTGTTGATTGAGAGAAAGAATTAAATGATCAGCTGAACAGATGGGCAGACATGATTTCTGCTTTTCCTTTGTTTTACAGATGCTTCAGAACCCATCAGAATTTGCCCAATCTGTGAAATCTTTGTTAGAAGCACAGAAACAGTCAATTGAATCTGGTTCTGTAGCTGGTGGAGAGCATCTTTGTTTCATGGGTAGTGGTCGAGAAGAGGAAGATATGTACATGAACATGGTACTCGCACATTTCTTACAGGTATATCTAAAACTATCACATATTACCTTTAACCATGATAGTTTCTTTCTGTTGTCATAGTTTCTTTCCTCTGTCAACTCATTAGGTGATATTCCCGGCCTTACCCTACTGAAAAAAAATATTTGCAATTACCGGTAATTTTCATAGATGCAGTGTCCAGCTGTTTGGATTGTTGCATGTAAATTCTCTGTCAAACAGTTAACTGAATTGTGAAAAGTTTGCACAATATGTATTTTTGATATATGTGTTGTAAAGAAAGGAATGTCTGTAATGGGAGTTAAATCTTCAAAATTAGACGGTCTACTATTGACCTCATCCCTTTCCTAAGAGATCTGTAGGGGGCGTGCATAAGCGCACCAAAACGTGCCTACTGTCCCTGTCCTACTGGTTTTTTTTTTCTTATTCATATCCATTTCATGTTTATACTTATAACTGTTATCTAATAATAGTTTGACTAAATAAATAAATGTTCTGTGTGTTCACCATAAACATTAATATTTTTAATAAACATTAAAAATATAATTCTAGGCTTCAAAAGCCCCTTAAGAGCAAGAGATATATTTTTAAGGTAGTTAAGCAGAATTTTTCTATGTTTTCTGCCACTGGAAGCCACTTCTATATTAAAAATACAGATTTGGGGAAACTGAATTCTAAATCTTTTTATGTTACTTGACTCCTCATGAATCTGTGAAGATATTGCACTTCTCACATTATGAGATTGGTCCTTAGGCTAAGAAAGGAGGAAATGTTTATTGTTGATGAAAAAGGCTCACTCTTATTTAGAAAGGGAACTATAAGACTTCTTGATCTGCTCCAGTGAAGTGCCAGCTTCTTCAAGATAAAACGTGTACAAAAGCTGTTTTATGTTACACTTATTTTGTTTTAAAAAATCCATATGCTAACCTCATTTTGGTGATTTCTAATCTTATTTCAGAAAAATAAAGAATACATTAGCATTGCTAAAGGTGGATTTATGGGTAAGATTTTCTTTTAACTAGTAGAATACACCAAATCAAGTCTCATTAAAGAACTGAAACATTTGCTTAATGACCATCACAAAAAAAGTCATAAAATCGAGTTGATCATGTGAGTAATCTATTTTATGACCATTATGACTTATGGCCATATAGGTTAAGTCAAGGACTACCTATAGTTTCTATAATATTCTAGGATGTTTAACTCAAGCTGCACTGCCCAGAAATCTATAGCCTCTCAATTTTGAATTCCATAGGGGTTACAGTATTAATCCTAACCTGCCTCTCAAAAGTTAAGTCTTTTTTTTCCCTTGCATTAATATGCACATATTTGTTCTCATAGTTCCCAGTTCAAAATTCTGCTTATGACCGAATCATTCTTAAATTTAAGAAAGATTGGAGGATTAGAAAAGAATGAACAAAAAATTATATTATTTATCACTATTATATGGCACCCAATTCCTAGGAATCCTGGGAAGTTTTTAGTAGCTTTGATTTTGCAGTTTTTGGATAAAACTGTATTTGCAACTAGTGTCTTTTACATAATGTGGTGTTTTATAGAATGCATCATAATTATTAGCATATTTGAGCATAAGACAGTTCTGATCTATCAACAATGATTTCAATTTTTTTCCATAGCACTGCAACAGCACTTAGCAGACATTAACATTGAAGGACCAGAAAATGGATATGGCCATTGGATTGCTAGCACCTCAGGCTCAAAAAATAGTATTAACTCCTTAGTTGATGTGAGTGCTTTTTAAATCAAATTGTTTAGCTTTTAATACAATGTTTCAGGATTGCTTTTTTATATATATAACATAGAACAACATATCACATGTACTGAAGGAGAAAAGAGATGTTAGGCTTTGTTGACAAAAATCAGAAAGAGGCTTTGTAAACCCTTTTCAGTTAACAAATTTTAATAAAGAGCATAAGTGATAATTAACACTACTTTAATTTGATATCTTAGCTGAACGGTGTGTTTGCCTAGAGGTGGAGCTCTCGCCTCACATTCATGAGGCTATGAATTCAATCCAATTAGCAGCAAATATTTGTCTCTGGGTACAATGAGAAAATATCTGCTATGAACTTTATGTAGGTGTCAGGAAGGGCTTCTGGCCAGTAAATGCTCAGCTCCATTCAGTTGCCCCGACTCCATCCTGATGCAAGGAATTACAGAGTTGTTAAAAGAAAAAAAAATGATTTCTTAGTATCATGTTTTAAACTATATTATGGCAGCATTTTCCTCTACATAAGGAATAACCAATGTGGTAAGAAATATATAGATTATTTTATTTATTGCTCCTTGTTTTTAGAGAAGAATATAGAAACAAGCCTTGCCATCATATATGCTCTATATGAGCCGGGGTGGCATAGTGGTTAGAGTGCAGTACTGCAAGCTACTTCTGCTGATTGGCTGCCTGAAATTTGGCAGTTCAAATCTCACCTGGCTCAAAGATGACTCAGGCTTCCATCCTTTCGAGGTCAGTAAAATGAGGACCCAAATTGTTGGAGGCAATATGCTGACTCTGAAAACCGCTTAGAGCTGTACAGCATTGTAAAGCAATATATAAGTCTAAGTAGTATTGCTGTTGCTATATGTTACAGCCCAAATAGTTCATATACTATGGCCATACTTAGAGGTTGATAGAAGATCAACAGAAACTATAAAAGTAAATTTCAGAAGCACTTCGCTGGGGTACACATGTACCCTTGCGGGCTTAGATTGCACATTTTTGTTCTTTACAAATAGTGCATGTATCAACTTCACATTTTGGTGATTATGGAATATAAATGAATTTTATTCAGAAACATTCTGTCTTTTTAGAGCGATTCTCCAAATGGATCAAATGATGGAAAGGGTGTCAAGTCTCTGGTAAACAAGATGACTGAAGCTTTCAAGACGAAATCTGTAAATGTGAAAGAAAAAGTTATTAGTTTTATTGAAAATACTTCAACTCCTGTAGAGAGGTGAGTTACGTTGGTGTATTTATTATGGGCATTGTGGATCAGGAAGGTGAGTTCTCTGGAATTTTTCACTTTTTCCCAGAAAGCAGTGATTACATCTAAAATACTAAATTATTTCTTTATCAATAGCATAGATAAATGATAATCCAAGTCTGAATTGGTTGATTTCAGGAAAAAGGGAATTTTCCAGGAACATAGTTTTTAGATCATTTTGCATATAAATTATTTCCAATCTGACCAATATTCTTGCATGTTAAATCACACATTTTATTCCTCCATCCCTGATTGTTTTATGCTACTGTGAAGAGATTTAATGGCTTGACCTTAGAATTTTCCTATATGTTAATAAACATATTTACAACAACAATTTTTAGATTGGAAGTTTGTTATTTCTCATTTCTTGTTCCACATATTTTTCTCACAGCTCCTTTTTAAACTCTTGAACTTTGAAAAGTATTAAGTTTTGTAGGAGATCTGTGTGTGGATATGAATGAATATATATGTGTGTGCTTTGTGTGTATATATATATGCATCCATGTGTGGGGAGGGTACCTATACACATACACACACACATATACTCACACACACACATAGTCATGAAAATCAGTGGGGTATTGTGGTAGTCAGCAGACTCAGGTTCTAATTTTCCCTTAGGCATAGAAGCCAAGAGGGTGACTTTGGGCCAGTCAAAAAATACCTTAACCGGTACTGGACAAATATGCTAGATTACCCCATTTTTCCTGCAGTGGATTAATTCAAAAAGTATCAGAATAGAATAATAATACTTAATTTTAAAAACATAAAAAGTATCTTACACTGGAAAGCTTTAAGATAGATAGATAGATAGATAGATAGATAGATAGATAGATAGATAGATAGATAGATAGATAGATAGATAGATAGATAGATAGA
>BLBF01000006.1:34994142-35118648 GCA_015471245.1 Laticauda colubrina
AGATAGATAGATAGATAGATAGATAGATAGATAGATAGATAGATAGAAAGAAAGAATAATTCCAAATGGGAAGACATAAATCAGATTTTCTTAATATATTGTAATTATTTTGTCCTCTGCCCAATTTGCTATAGAATTTCTTTCAATCTTCCCTGGCCTGACAGACCAAGTATGCTGCGGTAAGCCACATACAGACCCACCTGAGTAAAACTGCCTTTGTTCTTTTTTTAGCATGACTTCATACTATTTGTAAGCATCAGTTATACTGTCAATAGTTCTCAGATTTTTTAAAATTAGGAATGCTTTACATCAAGCTCAAATATTTAAAATACTATAGTCACAGATGTTCACATTCATTTATAGATGACACATGCATAAAAGGGACTCAGTAGCTCAGCAGCTAAGACGCTGAGCTTGTCAATCAGAAAGATCGGCAGTTCGGCGGTTCAAATCCCTAGGACCGCATTACTGAGTGAGCCCCCGTTATTTGTCCCAGCTTCTGCCAACCTAGCAATTCAAAAACATGTGAAAATGCAATTAGAAAAATAGGGGCTACTTTGGTGGGAAGTTAACAGGATTCCATGCTAGTCATGCCGGCCACATGACCATGAAAATGTCTTCAGACAACGCTGGCTTTGTAACAGAGATGAGCACCGCCCCCAGAGCAGGAAACGACTAGCACATATGTGCAAGGGGAACGTTTACCTTTACCATGCATATGTAATAAATGTTACCTCCCTTGCAGCATGATGCAGTTAAAAATGTTAGCCACAATTCACTGTTTTGTCTGAACATTAAAATGGAGCTACATTTTTGATAATTCTACTCAACAAAATGGGATTCTGTGCTTAATTAGATTTTGGATCAGAGTTGAAAAGTCTATAGGGAAGAGAAGTGTCATTATTAAATTACACTTCAATGACATCTTAAAAAGCATACCCTTATGGCATAACTTAAGTATATTCTTATGACCCATTTCATTGCCATTGATTCTTTGACTAAGTAACATAGATAAGAATTTTGAAATAATAAGAACCGAATGGATTTCACAAGCACAATGCAAGAAGAAATCACTTGGAGGATGGATAAGTTAAAGTAGCCAGAATTGCTATGCTGTGTAAATTTAGCAATTGATTAGGGCACATGTGTCAAACTCACTGCATCATATTAATGTCACGTGATGTGTTGCAATGTTTTTTGCCTTCATGGAGATAGGTGTAACGTATCTGGGCCATGAGCTGCCAGTTTGACACCCCTGGGCTATGAGAATATTGTTTCTAAATTGTGGTTGTATTTAATATTATCTGAATATCTATGCACAACAGCAAATTACCTTAAAGGTATTTATTTATTTACATGAAGTCTGATAATAACTACCCTCCTAAACTAAATGACTGGGTATGTTTAAGTTGGTTTGCAAACCATGGTTTGCATTAACCATGCTTATATTAAAACCAGTAGATTGTGGCTAAAGATCATGGTTGTTCTTATTAAGCACGCAAATAATATTTCCATACTGGCATACATTCTTTATACCTTCTGACAGTGCACTTAAACTCATCAAACTAAGGTACCTTGTATCTAGGTGTAATGGGCAGCACACAAATAAACAGGCAGATCATAGCAATCTTAAAACAACAAATCACAGTTAGCGACTATTGTATGTTGAGCTTGTAGTGAAATCTGAAAGAATAGAGAATTGTTATACAGGCCTCAAAAGCATATAAAGAGGCCCTGCAAATTTTGAAACAGTTGCAAGAAAGTATAAATTGTTGCAAGGCTATTTTTTAAAAATAGTGGACATTCTATAATAAATAGATAGTAAATAAAGTATCCAGTAGAATATATTTATCTCATATGCCAGGTATTTTATTGAACAATGTCAGTGTTACAGATGCTTATCTTTATAAATTACTAACAAGCACCTCTCATCTGGCTTTCTTTGGATGGCACATTTGTTGTTTCTTTACACAGTTCAGTTGCCTATTACTTTAAACTGCCAACTCCTAGAAAATGAATAGGAAATAGAGATAAATGTGAGTTTTCCCATCAGTTTTCCCATTCTTCTTCCTTATGTTATCTATATGTCTCCTCTAGCAATTATTTCTACACTAATAAGTGAAATTTGAATCTTTTTCAAAAGTGAATTGGACAGAGATTATACCCAATCAGCATTTTAATTTTTAGAATGTATGGATAACACATTGGAATGAGCTACTTGCTATGAAGTATGAAACTATGTAACATAGTATTCGGTTTCTGCAATAAAGTGCGCTTTCAGTAATCGATGAAAGATGAATGAGCAAGAAACAAGATCCAAGTAAAAAATCTGAAAAGAAGAAATGCTATAATTCACATTTTGCACTTCTCAAGTCTGTTCTATTATCTGATATTATGATTCCTCTGGATATATTTGTTAGATGAAATTAACACATATTCTCAGGTTTTTTTTCTGTCAGTACTGCATGCTTTGGAATATTGGAAACCAATAGTAGTTTGTCCCAAAACACACCTTGGTATATTATCATTTTAAGAAAACCTTTGTTAAAAACATAGATGTGCAGTGTGTCTCTTTCTCCAGATGTTGCTGAATTATAAAGACCACTGAGAAGAGGAGCTTGGAACTATAATTTAATAATATCTGGAAAGCCACATACAACCCACTGAAGTGATCTGTGTTTTCTAACTATGTTTGCTGAACTTTTCAAACCAAACTTCTTGTACGTAATTCAGTCCAGGCAGTTCAGGGCTCTTTTGCCTGCTTTTCACGAATTCAGTATGGTTCATTGCTTTTGCATAGCCAACTACCTTTATCAAATTCCTTGACTATACACACACATATTCACACCTGGATCACATTGCATGCTGTTAATGGGAAAAATGCTTTGATCAGATATATTTTAAAATGAAGATTATTTTTCCTTTCTTTTGTTCTTTCTCTGCCAACAGGCATGTCAGCAGCAGTGATCGAGTAGGAAAACCTTATCGTGGTGTGAAGCCAGTATTCAGTATTGGAGATGAAGAAGAATATGACACTGGTATAGCAGTTTTTATAAAAGTATATATAGCATTTTCTAGCTAAGTCCTGAATTCTGTTATTAAAAAGATACTTCCTGGATATACATAGATAGGTTTTCTAGAAACATTTACTTTTTGCCAAAAAAAAATCAGGGATATGATCTGGGCAAAATACTCATCTAGAATATACACGTATGTTTATTTAACTGAGTGCACTAATGAACTCTGCTGGACTTTATTACTGATAAATTCAAGTCAAGGCATCCTTCTCTAATTCAGAGATATTCAATAGTTATCAGAGAAACTTGTTATTATCAAATGAACTTGTTTGGAATCTTCATCAGCATTCAGGAAGTCTAAAATTATATGGAATATAGTATGAAAATCCTTACTTTATCAAACGATATTGTAATACATATTTCATATATATATAAAATAAGTGAAATATACTGTGACTTTTGCATGGAATCAGCAACTTAAGAATGAATGTCTTGGCTTTAACACTGCAGTTTTAACCATAAATTGTGACTTGTAGATGACTGTCAAATATATGCATGGAATAATGTGTGATGGGATTTCTAAACTTGGTGATGATGAGCAACAGCCTTCATTTCATAAATTTCAGATTAGAATGAAAAATGTTTTTCAAAATGTGTGATACCAATTAAAAAGATTTTATCCATGACAGCATTTTTTTTTCTTTTTGAAACAAGATGAAATTGATAGCTCTTCAATGTCTGATGATGATAGAAAAGAAATTGTCAATATTCAGACTTGGATAAATAAGCCAGATATAAAACACCATTTCCCTTGTAGTGAAGTTAAAGAAAGTGGACACATGTTTCCTAGGTATTGTTGCATTGGCTTTATACATTTAATAATATTTCTAATGATAAAAAGTGGCTCCCTCTGTCTTTCTCTTTCTTTCTCTCTCTCTATCCCTGTATGTGTGTGTATATATGTAGGTGTGTATATCAAACTCTACTGGCATGCACACACATGCAAACTTTAGTATAGTCAATTGCTAAGTTTTAAATGCCAGATATGTAGGTTTCTGTAATTATTTTTTAAATGTACCTTTAACCCTACTTAATGGGAAAAAATTAAAAATGTAGGGTGACTAATTAAGTGTATGGATTAATGGTCACAGACAGCAATGAACAAATTGACTGCAGGTAACAATTTCATAGCAGATATATTGTTTTGGTCATAGCATAATATTATATATTTGCACTTTTACCAAAATATAAACCATGTCCACAACTTGATGAAAAGTTAATTGTAAGCTTGCCAAATAGCTGTGTAATCACAGAATATTATTATTTGCAAAATGCATTTGCCTCAGGATAATAATGCTGAGAATGGGGGAATGTCTGTTTCCTGACATAATGCACCTTATTTTCTGTTTGTTTTTTTACTAGTCACCTTTTGGTAACTACAACACACATGTACTGTTTGCGAGAGATTGTCTCTCGAAAGGGATTTGCTTATATACAATCTCGGCAGGCATTAAATGCTGTGGTCAAAATTACTTCCAAGAAAAAGCATCCGGAATTAATAACCTTTAAATATGGAAATAGTACTGCTTCAGGCATAGAGATTTTGGCAATTGAGAGGTAAGATTTTACTATGATTAGATACAACTACATATAAATCATCTATATATTTTGAGGATTCATTTATGTGTCAAGATGAAATAATTGATAGTAATTTCTAATATTGTTGAGCACAGCTTTATTATATGGGGAATTATAAAGTCCTTGTATAAACAGTGAATCATGTTTAATGTAAAGTTCTTACTATTATCAAGTGTTATCAAGTGCTACCGTGTTTCTCACATAATAAGGCTGGACCTTATTTTATTTTATTTTTTGACCCCTGAAAAAATGGCTAGGCCGTCTTTTCGGGGATGACTTAATTTCCTCCCCCACCTAGAGCGACCCATACACCAGTACCTCTCCACGAGGCCGTTTCTATCAGCCTATCGAAAGCTTCCTTGAAGACAGAATCCCCAGCTGCTTCAGGGCGTGATGTGGCTGTCCCTGTCCCCTCGCCTTTAGAGCAGTCTCTTTCCGGCGATGGAAGCTCCCCAAGTGCGGTCAACAGCCACTTTTTATACATTCTTTATACTATTCTTTATTGACTAAACAATAGTCTAGAAATTATTACTCCTTGAAATTTAATTAAGATACAGTTTAATCACGATGTTAGATCATCCTAGAATTTTGAGATTCTCTTAATAGCAACATATTAATCAGTAGTCCAAATAATTTAAATTTTTCCCAATTATAAAAATAAATTGGAATTTAGTTGCTGGGCAACTATAATTTTTATGTATTTTATCAAATTTATGTAGCCTCCGTTTTACAAAAAGTTACTCTGGGTTATAGACAACAGTAAAATAAAATAAAACTGTATAAAAGCAATCATTATTAAAAATACAAAGCAGTCATTATTAAGAATAAAAAAGCTCAAGAGATAATAAATATCAACTATATCAACGGAGTCATAATGTCTCCTGGGATCCTGAGCCTCAGGATATAGCCATATCTTAAAAGACTTCCAAAACATTATGCAGCTAACTGTAGGTGATGATGAGGCAGAGCCTAAAGGCAGGGTGGAAGAGAAATAACACACTGATTCTTTATCTCATTTCAATTTCTTTGTAAATAAGCGTCATTGTATATGTATGTATGTATGCCTGAGTGTGCGTGTGTGTGCGCACGCACACACATGAGCATGCACATCATATATACTGTATAAGGATCCTATGGGTCACGTCATAATATTTTAATAGTATTACTTTATATTGTGAAAGTGATTTGGCATATTAACAAATTATATTATCATTTCCATTTTCAGGTACTTGATTCCAAATTCAGGTGATGCCACTAAAGCTATAAAACTACAGATTATGAAAGTACTGGATGCCCTTGAAAGCTAATAAGAACAGATGTTTTCACTGTGTCTTCAGAAGAAAGTGGTGGCCAAAATATTTTATGTGGCCTAAAATGACTTGTTACAGCTGAATACTAACCTAAGAGGACATTTCAGTTTATTGATGGGAGTGCCTGGATAACCACTTTATGGTAGAAGTAATCTATAATTTTGAAGAGATTTTTTTAAAGTATTTTCTTTAAGACATTTGCAAATATTGTTTGTTATAAACTTGAGTTATTTTTAAAGTAACTGTGGAGAAGCTGACTTATTTGTAAGAGGAGAACTCAGTACATAGATCTGTTTGAAAAGATATACTGGAACCAGGCAATACTTTCCAATATTGGAAAATATTTGAACTATATAATTCACAATTGAAAAACAAGACATATTTTTACAAGCCTTTAATATTAGGTTTGAACAATACTTGAGGCAAGAATCTATAACTTCTTTAAGACAATATTACATGCTATCCAACTTGGGAAAGGTTTATAGGGACATACGATGCGTATGTAATTTTTAAAGTCTTCTATGAGGTTTAAAAGAATAGCTAAATTCCTGAAGCTTGAAATATTAAGTAGCGTACACCAATTGAATGTTAGTAGCTTTAGGCTTTATAATGAAAACTAAGATTTTCCAAAGTCAACATTAGATTGGGAAATGAAATCATAATTCATTTTTCATAAGAGAATATAAGAATTGGCTACACTAATGGACATGCAAACATAATCTTTCAAAAACCTGTTCAAAATCTGTCCAGCGTTTACTAAAATTGCAATGCGCATGAGTGAAGCAAAGTGTGGAAACTTTATATATAATGTCTTTTAGTTTTTTCTTTGAAATGTATCGGCTGAACCCTACTAATAATGTTTTCAGTGCTTGAGATTAAAAAAAAATAAAATTTGAGGCAAAAATCCATAATTTTCGAAGAATAACCGAAATGGTTGTGAGAGGTATTTGAATGCACTTAGGAGTCTCAAGAAAATCCTGTAAATGCTGCAAAACCTGAGAGTAACAATTCATAGCATTTTAGTAGGATTGGACAAAAAAAATAATGGAATATCTGCAGATGCAATCAGCCTGCCAATGGAAACTAAGATCAACTGATCTTCATAACCAACTCTTTTGATCTCTCAACCAGAATCATGTGGGCACTTTAATCTTGAAACCAACACTCATTTTTTTAAATACCTAAACAAGTATATAAATATGAATTGCATGTACTGCACTTTTTCCAAAGTCCTGCATTTATAGTTCCATCCCAGAACTGTTGCAGTATTTTTTCCTTTCTTCACACTCCTTTTGAAAAGCAAATTAAAATCTCCTAGAGGTTTTCCTGCCTAATTTAGCAATGACATTTTCTTCATAATATTAATGTAAAGATGTTTGTGCAATTGTTTATAAAAAAGTGCTATTGTAAATAAATCATTACTACTTAAAAGCCAATTATTTGTCCAAGTCATTTGGATAAAGGATGCCTGATCCAACCGTCATTTCCAAGGAATAACAATAATAGCAAAAATCTACACTTCACATCTTAGATCGGATTAATGCAATTCTAACTATTTCCTTTAATTTTTCATTCTTCAGTCTATTCTGGAGGGTGAGGAATATTCTTTGAATTTGAGTGCTTGCAAAGTAACAGGTGTACACTGGAAGTTTCAATGAATTCAATCCAGTGATAGTGATGAAACTTCTTTATGAATTCTCTGCTACACAGTTAGCATGTGTAGTATTACTTCTCTGCTTAGCGCTGTTGCAAAGAGTGCAATTGCTTAATTACACTCACATTTCAGTGTCAGTTCCTTGACGCATTATCTAAGGTGTATATGAAGTTAATGCAACATACTGGAACTCTGCTTAGTAACTATTTTTTGGTCTAAGTAAGATTTGGGTTTAAAAGAAAATGTGGGATTTGGAATGTGTGGAACACTTGTTACAAACACCCTAAAGTAGTCATGTCTTTTCATGTACGTATGTGGCTGCCTCTACAGCTGAAAAGAATCCTCAAAAAAGCATTTTCTCTAAAGTGTTCTGATCAGGCATTGAGTGGATTGACTTTCCATGGAAAGTTCAAGTTATATTTTGTCTTTAATCCTAATCTCTGCACTGCCCCACTTTCCTCTTTCAGCCAAGCTTATTGTCTTTCCTTACAACACCTATTTTACTATTAAAGCAACCATGAGCATTGGAACACTGTTGTTATATACTTTATTATAAGGGTTTATTAGTTGTTCAACAGAAGATGGTATTTAGGAAAAACAAAGCAAAACAAACTATTCTATGCAAGAATGAAAGGAATAAATACTGTAAATTCTGTGTGTGGAAGAAAGTCTAACATAACAGACAGAAGAACAAATTCTACAGCCACTTAATACAGAATGATAGAAATTTAACAAGCTAAAAAGCCTGTCTATATATCTTTGCCTAAGCCCAAAATAAAACCTTGGAATAGGAGAGCTGCTACTTAAAAAGTCTGGTCTTTAACAACTGCCTACTATATGAGTTCATGGGAATGCTAATGCCATATATGAGACATAAAATAAGTGATATGGTATTAATTTGTGGGTGATATTTTTGATCCTGGTATAATTTTATGCTCCTGATTTCACTGCTAAAGTGAGACATAAATATTTAAAGAGGAGCAGTGTTTTCCTTCCCCTTAAGCCATAAACCTATGAATTTCTAATTTGATCATTGTTAAAATGTGCTTAAAATCACATTGTCATATAGCCATGGTGTAAGATTGCAAACAATTTGAAAGTAAATCTCATTAATTAATTAATTGATCAAGTATGCTTTTAAGGGACAGTATTTCAGTCTGCAGTATTTGGAACATTGCAGTAATTAGTGATCACATTTGACTCACAACAGTTATTTCTCATTGCTGAAATCCATATTTTATTACTCAAAATTGTCTTGAAATAGTAACAACACTTAGACGTATATTGTTTCATGGTGCTTTACAGTCCTCTCTAAGTAGTTTACAGAATCGGCATATTGTCTCCAACAATTTTACAACTGCAGAAGGATGGAAGACTGAATCAACCTTGAGCTGGTCAGAATCAAACTGCTGGCAGTTGGCAGTTAGCCTGCAATACTACATTCTAACTACTGCACCATCATGACTGTGCTGCACTTTTTAAGTAGAAAAGATCAGCATGAATGTGTGTTATATCTAACTCATAGTCAATCAGTGCTCCTTGCAACACCTTATCAGCTCTCTCCACTTGCAATGTTTCATGGCTTGTCGCAAAGGTGCTTTTCAAAAAGTCAACTGGACTTTCTTGTTTTTTTTCTTTCAAAACATTTCACTTTTCATCATGTCAGATCTATGGGACATGATTTTGAAGGATATTTTAGAGGCCTTTTAATACAATGGGGACTACACTGATAGTTACTTAGGAGGAAATACAGGTTGTCCTCAACTTACGACCATAATTGAGCCCAAATTTATGTTGTTAAGCAAAACATTTGCTAAGTGAGTTGTGCTCCATTTTATGACCTTTCTTGTCACAGTTGTTAAATGAATCACTAGTTACGTTAGTAACATGGTCGTTAAGTGAATCTGGCTTCCCAATTGACTTTGCTTATCAGAAGGTTGCAGAAGATAACCCGATCCTGGACATTGCAATTTTACCATAAATTTGAACCAGTTTCCAACCACCCAAATTTGGATCATGTGACCATGAGGATGATGCAATGGTTGTGAGTGTGAAAAATGGTTATAAGTGACTTTTTTTAGTGCCATTTGTAAGTTGAAATGAACTCTTGTAACTCAGGGACTGAGAAATATTGGTACTGAGAATATGCCTAAGGCATCATGAAGTAGAATTGCCAACTGAATAGAAATAAAATAATTAGACAACCCATTTTTGGAAGTCTAATTCCTTATCTTGGCCATTCTCAGCCCATTACCACTTAGACAACATTGTCATTTCTCATCCAACACTTTGGAAGGTTCCAGATCAGCCAGAAATACACATGCCAGTACCCATTATAAAAAGTAGGTTAAAATCCTACAGCATTATAACTTTAAATTGAAATTCAACACAAATTATTAATTAAATTGTTTTATATGTTAATTTTTACAACAATATTAACATAAAAATAGTATCTCTGGCTCCCCACAACCATTCATATATTTTATACAAATTTGCTGAGGCTCCCTTTGATGGTCACGTTGGTAGTATCAAATTCTTTAATAAGAACAGTGCACTCTAAAGAAGTATTTTAATTGTTTTGTTTGTCATCTATCTTGCTCAACGCAACTCAAAATCTTTCTTAAACTGAGGAAGACTAAAAATAAAGCAAACCCCCCACACACACACTTTGTATACTTGTTGACATTATGCACAGTTTATGTACTGCTGATACAGTTCTGTCTGCAGAGGAAATACTGAGTTTATCATCTACACCTCTATAACTGTCTGGTTTGGTTCTTCAACCCAACAAGACAGACACAGACTTCAGAGGAGAATTAGGACTGCAGAAAAAACAATTACTACCAACCTGCCTTCAATCAAGGACCTGTATACTGCACAAGTCAAAAAAAGGACTCTGAAAATCTTTACAGATCTCTCACATCGTGGACTGTCAACTCCTTCCCTCAAAACGACGCTTTAGAGCACTGCACACCACAACTAGACACAAGAACAGTTTTTCCCAAAAGCCATTACTCTGCTAAACAAATAATTCCCTCAACACTGTTCAACTATTTACAAAGTCTGCACTACTATTACTATTAATCTTCTTATCACTCATTATCACCCATCCCCTCCCACTTGTGACGGTATGACTAACTGTCGCTTTTATCCTTATACTGACTGTTTATACTCACTGTTTCCTTGTATGATTTGATTGTTTATTGTACCCTATGACTATCATTAAGTGTAGTACCTTATGATTCTTGACTCTTGATGAATGCATCTTTTCTTTTTTATATACTGAGAGCATTTGCACCAATTCCTTGTGTGTCTAATCACACTTGGCCAATAAAGAATTCTATTTTATCTATTCTGTACCTCTATAATGTCCTCTCTTTGCCCATTTTTGACTGTAAACTAGAACATTTCAAGTTCTTGAATTGTTTCTCTGACTTTGATTACTCCCCCCCCCCCTTTTGGTGAAGGTGCAAAACAATAAGGTATTTGAGATGCAATCTTCAGAAGTGTACAGCACTCCAACTGATCCACTCCAACTTGATACAAGGGCATCATTATATTTGAAGTTTTATTTAACATTTCATTTTTAATATGTTTTCTTAATAGTCACATTCTGTTTATATTTTCATTGAGCTACCCACCATGATCCAAATAGCTGTTTCCAGATAAGTTGTTCTGAAGTTCCATTAATATATATGAAATTTGGCCTTTATAGACAGCAAGGCATGCAGCTCTTCGCACTGAATTGCATTTGCCATTTTGTCATTCGTGGGGTCTTTTACTTTAGGTGGTATTCAGTATAGAAAAGGAGAGCTGCAAAATCCCAAATGGCTCCCAAAGGGGAGCAAATAGGTTTCTATTCTACCAGCCATCTCTATCTTTGTAGCTCGTATATGATTGTCTGATTAAGTGAACTATAGCGGTGCTCATGACAGCTCTCTCTCTGCAGGTCTATTGATTACAAATTCAGCAAGCTTATCGTTCCTCTTCGCAGTTTTCCATTACGAAATATGGGGCTATGTGCTTCACATATGTGAAAACATACTACAAAAGCCCTGACGGCGGAAGAAAGGAGGAAATAATAAACCCCTTTCTCAAGGAGAGAGAATCTGGAATCCGCTCAATGATTTGGACTTCAACTCCCATCATTCTCAGATACTCTCTTATAAGACCAAGGGCTTGTGGGAGATGTGGATCGATAGGTAAGATACCGCAGCTAAAACCCGGGAAATAAATGATCCGAAAGAACTACATTTCCTAGAAGCCCTTGTTCCTTTTGCGCATG
The DNA here is from genome assembly GCA_015471245.1 of Laticauda colubrina. Lineage (NCBI taxonomy): Eukaryota > Metazoa > Chordata > Lepidosauria > Squamata > Elapidae > Laticauda > Laticauda colubrina. The sequence continues at coordinate 35,006,047 of BLBF01000006.1, forward strand.
CGCTGTGTTCTCTGAGAATCTTTCCGGACAGCGGCAAACCTTCGCGAATCAAATGTTATGCAGCTGGTGAAAGGAATCATGGCCAGTGAGTAATTTTTCCGACAAGGGGAAATTGTGTGCTCAGGTAGTTCAATTTCTACCGAACGCTTCATAAGAGGGGAATAACAATAAGAGAAGAGAAACTTTGTCTCTGGCCTGAGGCTTGCCGTCTGCTAAGGGGAGATGACTGGCAGAGGTGCTGTGTTCCTTCCTTCGTGTCTAATTTTTAAAGAAACTTAACTAGAGACCTGCCAGCACAATTTTCTGTAGCTTGGCATCGAGCTGTAGTCGTGCCGGTGGTTGGTTTGTGGGGGGGGGGAATTTTTTTTTTTTTTTTTTTTTGAAAGGGGGGCGGGAACTGCTTCTGTTTTAAAAAAAATATTTTCTATTTAACCTTAAGTGCTCTTATTTATTTATTTTTTCCCCATAATTTTGGATAACTTCATTGGATCCTCGTGTTAGTTTTTTGCATCCAATATAAAGAAAAGAACCCTTAGCAAATACCGAAATCAATTTGTTATCACAATAAACAACGTTCATGAATCAGTCTACACTTTAAAATTGCATGGAATAAAATCCTAAGGGAATTTATTTGTGTACTGTTTGTGTGTGTAGGTGGTTCGTATGTGTAATGCCCAGCTGTATAACTGTTAGTAAATTCCATGCAATCGGATCTGATTCTCAGGATCTGCCTGGACAAGTTGCTAGAGTTTTCTTGGCAAGGATTTTTTTTCCAGAAGTGGTTTGTCATGTTAGGACTGAGAGAAAGTGACTGGCCCAAGATCACTCAGTTGGCTTCATGGCTAAGGTGGTCTCCTGATGTCTATCCGAATGTCTCAATCACTACAATAAACTGACTGTCATTTACAGTAATACATGAACTTATCTCTGTTTAATATTAATATTTAATACTAAAAATTAACTTATCCTCTAACTGGATCAGTTTGAGATTTGGCATGTCTCTCAGTTACTGTGCAATGAGTTATCATGTTAAATGTGTTTCTCAGTTTGCTCATTTGGACTCCCAAGTACTAAAGTACCAAGGAGTAAGTACACAACAGTATTTGTACCGGAGGGGTGAGGTGCAGGAAAACATTGGGGATAGGCAGTTCTGCTGTTCAGCCAGTTTTGTAAATTATGCTCCAGTATATTCATAAAGATGTTTTGAAACTTTTTTTAATATCTGAAATTTTGGGAAACCTTATAACTACAATAATTTTATAGCACTGTGCACTCAAGAAATAACATTTTATGATCACGGGGTCTCATAGAATGATACCAGGATGTTTCATTCTTTCTGGCTACTTCTACTTATGTGACCAGATAAATTGAGGATAGGCAATCTTTTTAGAACAGAATGGAATAATGCTGGAAGAGATCTTTGAGGTCTTCTAGTCCAGCCTCCTACCAAGCAGGAGAACCTATATCATCTCAGGCAAGTGCCTGTCCAGTCTCTTTTTAAAAACCTCCAGTGATGGAGCACCCACAATTTCTGAAGGCAAGCTGTTCCACTTGTTAATTGTCCTTACTGTTCGGGAAATTTCTCCTTAATTCCAAGTTGCTTCTCTCTTTGATCAGATTCCAACTAGTATTTCTTGTCCTGCTCCCTGGTGCTTTGGAGAATAATTTGACATGGTTACCTATAGTATAAGCCCTAAAATAGTAATTGTTATTTTTAAAGGCCCAATTCGCCTCTACACAAGAGCATTTTCACTAATATGTTTTTAACAGTGGCATCATAGAGTTTGCTAATGTTCAACTTGTATTCAACTTTAACACAATGTATATAAGGAAGAGAAAGGAAAGCTTTAATTGTTGGGAGTAAGTTGATGCAGAATTATTATTTTAATCAAGAGTGCTGCGTAACCTCTCTTTTTTCTTTTTACATCAGTTTCTTCCTCTTGGTGCCATCTAACTACATAGTTACATTAAAATTCCAGTCCCTATCCAACATGGTCTTTGGTACCCCCAATTCTTTTAAGTTGCTTCATTCTTTTAAGTTTTTTGGTTGCTTAACAGTGGTATGAGAGGAAGGTGTGTCTTTCTAATTGAAAATTGATGGTAATATTTTTTGTTTGTTTTTCTTCATAGCTAATCATTTGCCTTTTTTTTTTTTAACATTTAGATTTTCGTTTAGCACTCATCCAGCTTCATGTGTCTGCTGTCAAAACAGACAACTTGAACAGAGCCTGTAGACTTGTAAGAACTGCAGCAGGACAAGGAGCAAAAATTGTAATTCTACCAGTGCGTATAACATTTTTCAAATATTATTCTCCAAATTCAGATTTATTTTTTTTACTATTACTGAGCTCTACATTTGATGCTTATTTTTTTATCCCTGGCATAGTTAGCGATTTCTTTCCAAGATCAGAATGAATATTAAAATTTGGCTTCAGACAAATACTAAGTGCTTCAGCTATCCCTGCATCTATATCCTACTTAAACTATCCTGCCTGTTGATTTATAACTTTCAAGTACTCAAAGGGTACATCGCAGCATAATAATTTTTAATCAAGGTACCTCAAATCCACTAATTTAAATAATACATCCAGGGCCCATTACTCCTATGTAATTGAAATTTCAATATTTTTAATCCCAGTTGGATTTGCAAAACTTTAGCCATTGCAGCATTTTATGTTTTTAAAGCATTGTTTATTTCTTGTTTTAGAATATTGTATTTTTCACATATATTGAAGATGATATTTTGTTGCTTTTCTACAGAGCACTGGACTCTTTTCAGATGTTTTATGCAAATTTGGTGTTTGTGTGATATTTATATTGGCCATGTGACAAGTATTTTGGGAAATGTGGTCAGTTTATTTTGATTTAAAAATGGTTTTCATTCTTTTCAAGTGAATTTCAAGTGAATATTAGGGCTTCATTTGCAGTAATAGAAGGCAAACAGAGATATTAATGGGGAGGGGGCGGCAGAATTTAGTAATAACTGTAGCCCAGAGGAGTTTTCCCATTTGTTGAAAGTGCTTATCTCTGACTCTGCTGAAATGAAGTTGAAAGAACTTGTATCAGATGTAGCCAAAATCCAAGGCCTTGTATATTAGTGGCCCACAGCCATGCAGCAGCTTTTATGCCTGAAAGAGGCCAACCAGCCAGATGCTTGCTGACTACACCCCAAATAACTCCATGTCTGTCCAAATAATGATCTCAATTAAGCAATAAGGTCTGAGCAGAACTTCTTGAAAAAAGTAAAGGGTTTATTTGATTATGATATTTTGAAACCTAAGTTTATAGATCAGGCTAAGCAATAATATAGGCTTTGAGGGGCAGAGGTTTCCTTAGCTATTAAGCCAAAGACATCACATTATGGCTTAGTATGGTGAAACCCGTAAAAGCTTATTCATTCAGGTAGTCCTTGACTTATGACCACAATGGAGCCTACTGATCACAATAGAAAATCGAGACTAATTTTACAGTATTTTTTGCAGCAGTCATTCGGCGAATGTGGTGGTCATTAAGCGAACCCACTGTTTGCTGTAGGGAAGTTTTTGCTGGAAAGTAAAAGTAAATGCCGGTTTCTGGCAAAAACATAAATCATGGTCACATGAATGCAAGGTGCTGCAAATAGCTGTAAAAGTGGGTCATGTGACTGGGGGGGCAAATATTGCAACTTCATAATTGGGTTGTTAGTCCATTTTGGGGGGTCAATTGTAACTTTGAACTATCACTAAGCAACCTGTTATAAATCAAGGACTACCTGTACTATCGTGAAGTGTATTACACTGCTCAAAAAAATAAAGGGAACACAAAAATAAGACATCCTAGATTTGAATGAATGAAATATTTTTATTAAATACTTTGTTCATTACATAGTTGAATGTGCTGACAACAAAATCACAGAAAAATTATCAATGGAAATCAAATTTAGTAATCCGTGGAGGTCTGGATTTGGAGTTACACTCAAAATTAAAGTGGAAAAAAACACTACAGGCTGATCCAACTTTGATGTAATGTCCTTAAAACAAGTCAAAATGAGGCTCAGTAGTGTGTGTGGCCTCTGCGTGCCTGTATGACCTCCCTACAATGCCTGGGCATGCTCCTGAGGAGGTGGCGGATGGTCTCCTGAGGGATCTCCTCTCACACCTGGACTAAAGCATCCCCCAAGTCCTGGACAGTCTGTAGTACAACGTGGCGTTGGTGGATGGAGCGAGACATGATGTCCCAGATGTGCTCAATTGGATTCAAGTCTGGGGAACGGGCAGGCCAGTCCACAGCATCAATGCCTTCATCTTGCAGGAACTGCTGACACACTCCAGCCACATGAGGTCCAGCATTGTCTTGCATTAGATTGGAACCCAGGGCCAATCGCACCAGGGTCTGAGGATCTCATCTTGGAACCTAATGGCAGTCAGGCTATTTATCTTTGGCAAGCACATGGAAGGCTGTACGGCCCCCTAAAGAAATGCTACCCCACACCATTACTGACCCGCTGCCAAACCGTTCATGCTGGAGGATGTTGCAGGCAGCAGGTCATTCTCCATGGCATCTCCAGACCCTATCATGTCTGTTACATGTGCTCAGTGTGAACCTGCTTTCATCTGTGAAGAGCACAGGGTGAATTTGCCAATCTTGGTGTCCTCTGGCAAATGCCAAACATCCTGCACGGTGTTGGGCTGTAAGCACAACCCCCACCTGTGGACGTGGGGCCCTCATACCACCCTCATGGAGTCTATTTCTGACCATTTGAGCAGCCAAATGCACATTTGTGGCCCACTGGAGGTCATTTTGCAGGGCTCTGGCAGTGCTCCTCCTGTCCCTCCTTGCACAAAGGTGGAGGTAGCGGTCCTGATGCTGGATTGTTGCCCTCCTACGGCCTCCTCCACATCTCCTGATGAACTGGCCTGTCTCCTGGTAGTACCTCCATGCTCTGGACACTACGCTAACAGACACAGCAAACCTTCTGGCCACAACTCACATTGATGTGCCATCCTGGATGAGCTGTACTACCTGAGCCACTTGTGTGGGTTGTAGACTCCGTCTCATGCTATCACTAGAGTGAAAGCACCATCAGCATTCAAAAGTGACCAAACCATCAGCCAGAAAGCATAGGAACTGAGAAGTGGTTTGTGGCCACCACCTGCAGAGCCACTCCTTTATTGGGGATGTCTTGCTAACTGCCTATGCTTTCCACCTGTTGTCTATTCCATTTGCACAACAGCATGTGAAATTGATTATCAATCAGTGTTGCTACCTAAGTGGACAGTTTGACTTCACAAAAGTGTGACTGACTTGGAGTTACATTGTGTTGTTTAAGTGTTCCCTTTATTTTTTTGAGCAGTGTACATTTTTATTCTGCCTTGATTTATACATACACATAAACTCAAGACGGTAAACATAACCGATATTCCTGCCTCCCATGTGCCTCACAACAATAATCTTGTGAGATGGATTGGGTTGATAAAGAATTACTGGCTCAAAGTTACACAGCTTTTATGCCTGAGAGAGGCCAAGGATTCCCAATCCCCTGGTTTCTTGGTAAGCAAATTAATCACTACACCAAACTGGTTGTCTCTCATGATTTATAGTGTATTTATGACTTTACATGTTATGTGAGCCAGGTTTGTATTATTCCAGTATCACTTCAGCCATTTTATCAGAGTCTATTCCTCCAGTTGAAAAAAAAAGATATGGCATTAAGACTGCTCCAACAAATCTATTGTCATGATTGTTTCTTTTCCCCTTATGGCCAATCATTTTTGCATTTTATATTTTTATGTTACATTTTTTAAAAATATATATTCCTTAAATATGCTTACGTGGGTGTTTGACTTACTTTGGGTCTTCTTATAGGAATGCTTCAATTGTCCATATGGCACAAAATATTTCCCAGAATATGCAGAGAAAATTCCTGGAGACTGTACACAGAAGCTCTCAGATATTGCAAAGGAATGTGGTATATATCTCATTGGAGGTAAATTGTTAGTTTTAAATTTTACTTTTGTATATAAATGCAGTCTATTTATTTGACTAAATAATCGTCTTTGTTTTTAACAGGTTCTATTCCAGAGGACGATGCAGGAAAATTGTATAATACGTGTACAGCTTTTGGTCCTGATGGCTCTATGTTAGCTAAATATAGAAAGGTACAAAAATATTCTTGTTTGTCCCTTTTTCTTTCTTTGATAACATTACAGGTAGTCCTTGACTTACAATCACAACTGAATCCAAAATTTATGTTGTTAACTGAGACATTTAAGTGAATTTTGCCCCATTTTACAAATGTTCTTGCCACAGTTGTTAAGTGAATTACTGCAGTTGATAAGTTGGTAAAATGGCTGTGAAGTGAAACCAGCTTTCCAATTGATATTGCTTGTCAAAATGTTGCAAAAGGTGATCACATGACCTTGGGAAAACTGCAACAGTCATATGTATGAACCAGTTGCCATGTATCTGAATTTTGGTCATATGATCCTGGAGATGCTACAAATGATGTAAGTGTGAAAAATGGTCATAAGTCATTTCTTTCAGTGCCATTGTAACCTTAAAGGGTCACAAAATGAACTGTTGTAAGTCGATGACTCTATCCAACTCATTTAAAAGAATTAATACAATCTTTATCAAGAGAAGCATGGAGTTCTCATTTAGATAACTTAGTAGAATTTTAGAATTATCTCTTTTGTCACATTTTCCCTCTTACAGTTTAGAAAAAGATTTTATTTAAAAACAACTTTTAAAAATATTGGAGATTTTTTTTCTTGAGATTCTTCAACTTAGCACAGGTTCTAATTTTTGTAGAAGAGCTCAGGGTCTCTCATTTCCATTTTCATATCTGGATTTAAATTGATTGCATCTGAATCTAGGAGTCTTTGTTCCTTTCCTTATACTGTCAATATCATGCAATTTTATTTCTTTTATGACTTGTATGACAGGGATAATAGTAAAGAGATTTAAGCTAAAACTATACACTGAAAATTTACCTTGTGGAAACATTTTTGTAATTATTGCTGGGAATATTAACAAAACCAAGAATGGATATTAATTCTCTCTGACTTCTTCCAATGCATGAGATTACTTCCAACAGTAATAATTAATTGATAGTAGGTAATGGAAGTTAATGTGCATGTGTGTCAAAGAAGTAACACAGAAGAACAAGGGTATTTCAGTGCTCTACCTCTGTCACAATCATCCATTGCTTGTTAACTATATTAACCAGTAGATTATTTACTGTTGCAATAATCATGGTTTAATTATTTCTAGGAAGAGCTGGTGGAATGACATTGTAATTTAGCCAGTCGTCATATCCATTAAACAAAACTTTTGTGGTGCTTTCTGAAAGTTAAATCTTTTCAAGTGATCTAAATGAAGTATGTGTTGCTTTTGCACACAGTATTATTTAACATGTTCTATTGGTTTGTACATATAGCTGCATTAAGACAAAGTATACTTCAGTTGAGGAGTGCATGAATTTCTTGCACTTTCTGGGAACTAATTTGTTTCCCATAATTACCTGCCAAAAGTCAGTATCTTGCAATTAAAAAACATATCTTTTTTTCCAGACCAGTGGCTTAAAACTTATTTGAAACTACTACTTAGCTCAGATGTAACAGAAATGTTTTGATGTTTTTTACTACTCACAAGAAGCTAGGACCAAAATGGTTGACTCTCAATGTATTAGTGTCATCTTTCAGTTTAGTGATTGATCGTTTATTCCTGGACAAAACTTTTGTCTGTGCTTAACTGTAAGTTGATGGTATGGCATAGCAGTAGTTGGAAGGTTCAATGTACCATTGAATTCAATGTACCATTCTGTGAATTTGTTCAGAGTATATACAAAAAGAATCTTTAAACAAGAATTATTTTCAATTTTAAAACAGATTCATTTGTTTGACATTAATGTGCCTGGAAAAATCCGATTTCAGGAATCAGAAACTCTGAGTCCAGGTGACAGGTTTTCTGTGTTTGATACACGTAAGTAAAGAAGCATTGTTTTTGACAGTGAAAACTAATTCACTTTCAGATATTTTTTAATGTATTTTTTTTCTAAAGCTAGGATTTTATTCACGATTAAATCTTAATGTACATTCAGTTCCTTCATATTTGATTATAAATTATGATCAAATATACCATTATAAATCTTTAACGTACCTCATGGTGCTGGAAAATATATTCTATGGATTTCTCTGCATGTAACTACTTATTTGTAGAGTTCTTAACCCTATTTTTAGTAGAAAGATATGAATTGATGAAAACTATTTAATTCCTGAAATGAAACTTGTGATTTAGAGCAAGGTTGTTATATCGATCTAAAAAACCAGGATTATTTTCTTCTGACATAGTAGATACTTTACATACACACAAAAAGCATTTCTGTAGCATCACTGTTGATCTGTAGTAATAAGAAATGTCTTGCATGTCTTGTTTTGATGCAGCATACTGTAAAATAGGAATTGGCATTTGTTATGACATCAGATTTCCTGAGCTAGCTCAAATCTACACCCAGAAAGGTAAAAATTAAGAAAACCTTTATTTATTTATTAAATTAAATGTACATGGCTACCCGTCTACTGGAGAAACCTTGGCAGCAAATAAGGATAAAAACACTACACAATTATAAAATCAAATAAACTTAAAGGAGACAAAATTGAGCATCCAGTAAAAATATATCTTATTCATCCAGGCCCAGTGCTTGGGGAAAAGGTAGGTCTTTCTCATTTTCCCGAAGACCTATAGTGTTGAGGCCATTCCAATTGTACTGCAATTAGATAGAATTAGAACTAGTTTAACAGGTTTTCTGCTTCAAAATGGCAACCATTCCACTGGCAAATCAAAGGGGTCTTTTCTAGAAGTCAAGTAGCATTGGCATGTGGTTATTCTTATGATGGTGGTGGAGGAGGAGGATTTAAATTTATTGGCTGAACATCTCCAATGGATACTGGATAGTGTACAAAACTAGAAAAAAAATCCTAAAAATAAAATCAGATAGTACAGACTAAAATGATCCAATAAACAACAAAATCAACAAAAAACATAAGCTTTAAACAAATAAACATCAATCATGGACTTGGAAGCAAGCCATTGTTTTCAATTAGCAGTTTAATTTCAAATATCAGTTTGGAATTCTAATCTGGCAGGTTTTAGTGCAAATTGGCTTCTTAAAATTATACTTTCAAATATACTTCACAGATTAACTAATGAGAACAAATAGAAAGAAGGGTTGATTAAAGTGTATCAAATTAAGAATAACTTTCTATTGCTCACACTCTTATCTTTCTGGTCATATGTGCATAAGCGCACAATCATGCCTACTGTCCCTGTCCTATTGCCCCTAATTATTCGGACCTATTTCTTGTATTTATACTTTTGTTTATTCTCATCTCTATTATCTAAGTGGTAAATCAATAAAATAAAATATTGTCATCCTATCTTCCTTTTGAACTAAGGTTGCAAATTCCTAGTATATCCAGGGGCTTTTAATTTGACAACTGGGCCAGCCCACTGGGAACTGCTGCAAAGAGGCAGGTAAGAATCAATTTATTTGTGCCTACACTCATTTCTATATTTGTTACATTGAAGTGACACTCTGTACTATAACTGTTGGTTATTGTATTTAACTTTTGTAAAATTTAAATTCAAACTATATTATCTCATTTGGTGATGTTTCAGATACCTGTGGTCTAATATATAGTGCTTGCTGAGGAAGTTTATTGAATTAAAAAAAAAACCATTTTCCATATTTAAGAAATCAAGTGCCACATTTTTAACTCCATCTTGAAAGGATTAATTGGCAGATACTCTTTCTTTCCCTTTTTGGCAGAGCTGTAGATAACCAGGTCTATGTAGCAACTGCATCTCCTGCTAGGGATGAGACAGGATCTTATGTGGCTTGGGGACATAGTACAGTAGTAAATCCATGGTAAGTCAGAAACTACTTCTATATATCACAACCAACAAGACAAAATTGCCAAATTAAAATGTATAGTAACTTTTTTTTAAAGTAGCAATTACCTTCACATGTAACTAAACCTGGCAGAAAGAATGTTCAATCATTATCTCCATAGCTCCTTAGTAGAAAAAAATTGTATCTTTGACCTGGTCACTAAAGATACTCTTCTTCCATTTTGTTTGAATTCAAGATAACGTCATCAAAGGATAATTTTTACTTCAAATGTATTTTTAATGACATGGCTGGAAATAAATTTTGGTATTCTATTTTCTTTTTAATCATTTGAAAATCCCCATGCCTGATAATATGTTATTATTTTTGACTATTTTGTTCCCAAAAAATAAAAATTGGATATGAATGAGAAAGATATGGCAAAGCACTTTAGTATCTAAGTCCAAGCCTCTGTTACTTCAGAACTTGCTGCTTTACAATCTTCTGTTATCAGAAAATCAACAATAGTTAATAAGTACAAGAAGTTTAAAATACTCAAACATCAGATTTTACATATTGTAAAAAGTTATCTTGTCTAAGCTGAATTTTAGTACACTTGCCTGTTACCTTGCTCCTTTTTTCATATGCCTTCTTTTTTTAGCTGGAAAGCAAATATCAATGCTCTATAAGCCTTGAAATGATAGGTTCGTTCAAGTTCCTTTCTGCTTTGAAATAGTGCAAAATAAAATAGCCTTTAGATACTGATAAAAACCTGAGGCTTACATGTCCACAGCTTGAAATTGTGAAGTACATTAAGATATGTAATAATGAATGTGGAACATATTCACACATTCCTGATTTGTAATATTACTTTTAGATCAATCTTCATTAACTCCCAGCCATCAGATATGTTAGAACTACATTTGGAAGGAATTATTTCAGCACACCACAGTTGTATCAGGGTAGGAAGGATTGCCTTTACTAAAGTACACTGTGGTTGTCTTTATCTTTAATAAGAAAGGAAGAATTGTGTGGGACTTGAAAACACATTCTATTTTTCTTCATTTTCCAGATTTCTGTATCGCCTTTGAACAAATGCAGGTTAAATTCTGTAAAGAAGCAACTCTGAGGAGGAAGTGATTTTTGCCAATTTCTGTTCCTTGAATAATGTTATCTTCTCTTTTTTTCAATTTCCATTCAAGAGAACATAAAAGTTCCAAAAAAGTAAATTTCTAGAACAGTTCAAGAAGGTACTTCTTTGAAGACCAATAGGGGAATAAGAAATCAGTAAGGTCACACTATAGCAACACATCATTTTAAAATTTTGTTTTCCTATCTAGGGGTGAGGTTATAGCCAAAGCTGGCACTGAAGAAACAATTGTCTATGCAGAAATAGGTGAGCTAATAGCATTAATTTAAATCTTATAAAGGGTCTTGTAAATTAGTTTTGTTTTTTTGCCTATTAGTTGGAATATTGATTATATTCAAAAGGTTGTAAGAGTGAATTCATTAAAGAACTTTTTGTCTATAAGAAGTGCCTCAAATAGTTCAATCTGTTGATATAAGATTTGCCTTATGAAGATGTAAATATACAGTATTAGATAACAAGTCTGCATTACTTCAGATTTTGTTGAGAACACATACATCAGAAGTTGCTGGAACACATGCTTTTTTGCAATTCATTAAAGCATGCACAATTTTCTAGGATCATACAGCTCATAGGGGATGGTTTTTATTTTGACCACACAACTCAGGAAAGATGCAGATGCTTTAAGCCCTTGTCACACAGCACCAACGGATGGAAAGAGGATGTAAAACGGAGATAAACACTTGGCATCCGTTGGTTAATGCGATGCTTCCGTTCTGTACTCACTGCGTCCATTTTTCATCCTCTCTATCTGTCCAGCATCCGTCTACTGACATTTCATCCGCTCAAAAAGTTTTGAGCTGCACAAAACTTTTTGAACGGAAAATGTATCCAACGCGTCTGTTCTACATCCGCTACGCATACGGGGAACATCCGTTAGATGTCCGTCATCATCCGTTACGCGTCCACTATATCCGCTAGGCATCCGCGCAACTCAAATCCGCTCCAGCGGAAAACGGACACAGGGAGGAAGCGAAATGGACACGGAACGGACACGCAGCGTTAGTAGCACGGACGTAGAAAGGATGAAAGCGGATGCAACTCGCATAGAAAGCATTAAAACGGAAAAAACATTTGCAGAGGGGACGTATCTCGGAAATTTAGGATGTCTGCAGAATGCCTAGAGGATGCAGAAGGACACCTTGTGGAAAACCTATATTTCCTATAAAAAGGGAGAGGAACTCACCTGGATCTCACTTTCAGTCCAGCAGCCCTGCTGTGCAGACCTCTTCAGCCTTCATCTTGCTCTTGCTCTTCCACAGCATCCAGTCATCTCCACCATGGATCGTTACACACTCCTTTTGGTAGCCACCATCGTTCTACAACAGTGCGAAGCCATCTCCAGGCTCTGTCACCTGTTCTACGCGAAGAAAAGGAGGCGGCCAAGAAGTGTCTGGGTCCGAAGATGGATCGTGAGAAGAGCAGAGTACGGACTGTATAACAAGCTGATGGTGGAGCTGAGGAATGAAGACCCTCGTGCATTCCAGAACTTCATAAGGATGCCGCCAGCCATGTTTGACGAAGTTGTGGAGCGGCTGAGACCCAGGTTGACCAAGCAGAGCACCAACTTCCAGCCTGGTCCCTGGACTCAAGGTGGAACTGACTCTGCGCCACCTGGCCTCTGGGACCACGTACAGGAGCATGCAGTATGGCTGGAGGGTGCCACACAACACCATCAGCATTGTGGTCAGAGAAGTGGTGCAGGCCATCATCGAAGAATACCTGGAGGAGCTCCTGCAGTGCCCCTCCACTGAAGAAGGCTGGAAGAAAATTGCAGAGCAGTGGTATCAGAAGTGGAACTTCCCCCACACCGTTGGAGCCATAGATGGGAAGCACATGGCCTGCAAAGCTCCAGCCAAGTCAGGGTCCACTTATCACAACTATAAGGGCTTCTTCAGCATCATCCTTGGTTGATGCTGACTACAAGTTTATGTACATCGATGCTTCAGGCAACGGGTCATCTTCAGATGCCCAGGTATACAACGCCAGTCACCTCAAGGAGGGGCTGGAACGCAACCTCATCATGGGCTTCCCAGATCCAGACCCCCTGCCCAACGACACACAAGATGTGCCCTACTTCATTGTGGGGGATGACACCTTCTCCCTCAGAACCTAGCTCATGAAGCCCTACACTTCCAGATGCCTCATCTGTGAAAAGAGGATCTTCAACTACAGGCTGTCCAGGGCAAAGCGGGTGGTGAAGAACGCCTTTGGCATCCTGGCCAACAGGTTCCAGGTACTTCTCACCACCATGAAGCATCACCCACAGACCGTGAGGAACATCGTGGAAGCTTGCTGCATCCAGCACAATCTCATGCGCACCCGCTACCTCGTGTTGCAGAACAGGCTCGTGGACCTCCAACAAGGCAATGGGGACATGGAGCCTGGTGAATGGAGGCAAGGGCGAAACCTGATAGATACTGAGGATGCGCAAGGCCCCAACAGAGCTTCAGGTGAAGGAAAGAAGCAACGCAACCTCCTGAAACACTGGTGTAACTCCCCAGCTGGAGCAGTGGAGTGGCAAGACAGGATGATAGATGCTTAATGGATGCTTCCTTCAGCGTGTCTCATCACACTGATGAAATTGTGCCATGTATTTTGAGTGGCCCTACAATGAACAGGGCATTTAAGAAAGAGTTGTGTTTATGTTGAAATGTGTTGATGAATGATTAAATTGTTATTGATAATAAAGGGCCATAGGTGTGGCACCTGGGAGGGTGGACCATACAGTCCCACTATGCTTGCACTGGAGGTTTATCTATCCCACAGCTATTACCCATCTCACAGGTATCCCTGCCCATCCCACAGCTATTACCCATTCCACAGGTATCCCTGCCCATCCCACTGCTATCCTTATCCATCCCACAAGCATGCAAAGGCTTAAACCATTTCTAAAAGTTTCCACCAAGACTTTATTGACTAAAAGAACTGAAGCAAGTGTGTGAAGCAAAGATAATCTTTATTAATAACAAACTGTAAAAGCAAAATGACCCAAGTAAAGTGTCCCAAGCAAAGATAAAGTCAACAGGTAGCAACCCAGTCTCTGGCACTCTTCTCAGTCACTCTGAGGCGTGCCCATAGTCTCAGGGGTGAAGGGTCCAGGTGCTGTGGAGGTGGCTGCTGCTGGAGTGCTGGTCTGAGGCACCATTGCGGTGCCTGGCCCCGAGAGGACAACAGGGGATGGTGTGTGGAGGAAGCTCTCAGTACTGTGATGTTGAGAGCCCCTTCCTCCAGGACATGGGGTGTCAGTCCCAAGACCGATGACAGATGTTCTGAGGCCGGGCTTGGCTGTGGGGTGGAGGAAGGAGAAGTGTAGTGGGGCTGTCTGGTCTGCAGGTGAGCGAGGTGAGGCATGGGTGGCATCTGTGGCATTGGTGGCATCTGTGGCATGGGTGGCATCTGTGGCGTCGGTGGCACTGGTGGCGTACGATGAACCTGTGCCTGGACTGGAAAGGGCTGCCTGTGCTGCTGGAGCTCCTGGTAGCCGTAGCCTTGGTAGGTGAGGGCCTGTGGAAAGCCTTGGAAGGGCAGTGACGTCACCTGGGGTGGAGGAGCAGACCTGGACTGGGTTGGAGCAGGTTCAGCTGGGCCTGGAGGGTTGTGCAGAAGACCGGTGATCCTGTCCTTGATCACCTGGTACTGTGATTCGGACATGTCCAGGAGGGTCTGGTTGACGTAGGTGAGGAAGGGCTTGCGGTTTGAGGATGGTATGTCGGTGTATACCAGCTGAGAGAGGAGATCTACGCTGCTTTTGATGGTGTCCCTGATCTCCAGCAGGACAGTGTGGCTCTGCCCCTCCGGTCTGCCTCTCTGCCTGCTTTCTGTGGAGGTGGAGCTGGGGGTGGATGTGGGTTGGTCTCTGGTGGCAGTGCCCTCTCCTTGCTCCCACTGCGTCAGGGGGTCCTCCATGCGCTCCACCATGGGGAGTGCAGCTGTCGGGGGGGTCTCCGTCGTGGGACGCTCCACAGATACCTGCCTGGACACAGGAGCTGACTCTTGGCCAGAAGAGGACTGGCTTTCTGTGGGCTGCCTGAGAGAGAGGGTTGTCAGAGGGGCTGCTCCTCGGTGGCGGATCTCACCCTCCAAGAAACTGCACTTGGCCATCACGTAGGTCTCCCGGTCCATCAGCTTGACCGTGGCCTGGCCAGATTTCTTGAGGTGCAGCTTCCCGTACCAGGTGTGCATGTGCTTCCACCAGCCGAGGAGGACCTCTAAAGTGTAGCCCAGGCTCTCCGCCTTCTCTCTCCAAGCAGCCTGCTTCCTTTTGGTGTCTCGATAGGGCCTGTGTCCCTTCCACCAGAGGTACTCGTTCTCCCTCAGCCATTCGAGCACCTCATCCTCATGGTTCTCTTCGATGGAGTATTGCCTCCTCTCCCGTTCACGTGTATGCCTCTTCTTCCCTCTGGCAGGGCCATCTGGGCCCTCATCAGAGGGGCTTCAAAATTCTAGAGGCTGCTCCACCACACCACCAGCAGCAGCAGCAACAACAGTAGCAGCAAAAGCAGCACCAGCAGCACCAGGATCAGCAGCAGCAGAGTAAGCACCAGCAGCACCAGGATCAGCAGCAGCAGAGTAAGCACCAGCAGCACCGAGCAAGACCAGGATCAGCAGCACCAGAGTAAGCACCAGCAGGACCAGGAGCACCAGCAGGACCAGCAGGACCAGGAGCAGCGCCAGTAGAGTAAGCACCAGCAGAAGCACCAGCACCAGGAGCAGCGCCAGCAGAGTAAGCACCAGCAGAAGCACCAGCACCAGGAGCAGCGCCAGTAGAGTAAGCACCAGCAGAAGCACCAGCACCAGGAGCAGCGCCAGCAGGAGCCCAGCACCAGAAGAGTCAGCCCGAGCAGCAGAAGCCCCAGCAGAAGCAGAGTCAGGGCCAGGGGGTGGGATGGTGGCCCTGTCCTTCTTGCCAGGGCTGGCAGCAGATGGCACAGGCTTCCTCTTCTTCCCCATGGTTGTTGACTGGCTGGAGTTGTGTCTGGCAGCAGGTCTTTCCTCTGAATGGTGACCTGCTTGCGAGCTGCATCCCTTTATATCCGCAGGGCTGACGCAATGCATCCTCCCCGCATGCGCAGTGAACGCTTTGCATCCGCTAGGCATCCACTAGGCATCCGCTAGGCTTCCGTGATGCATCCGCTTCATCCGCTAGGCATCCGCTCTGAATCCCTTCTTTCCGTTGCGCGTCCGCTTCACTGTGCTCCCCCGGAAGCCCTGCGGATGTGCCATCCGCTTCCATCCGCTAGACTTCCGTGGAGCATCCGCTTAACATCCTGCCTACATCCTCTCCCCGTCCGTTCCTTTCCGTTGTTGTCCGCTCTACTTATGCAAATTTGGGGCACTTTTGAGAGCGGAGAACAACGGGTGGAAAATTTTCTCGTTCGCTATGTCCTTTTTACATATGTTTTGCATCCATCGGCCTATGTGACAGGCCCTTTAATTAGTGGTTGATAGGAAATATGTTCAGGCTATATGCTGCTTAACCATATTGTTATGGGAAGGAAACAGAATTGGGAATAATATGGCTTTTGTCTTTTTATACAGACTTAAAGAAGGCTGAAGAAATCCGTGAACAAATCCCCATTTTTTCCCAGAAACGATCTGATCTTTACACTGTTGAAGCAAAAATTGTATGATTCCAATTTGGACTGACATGTTTTTTCTAATAGCTATTATTAGCTAATTCAGTGTAATAAACTAGTAAATCAAGTTTATTGATAATTCAAATAATCTTCATATAATAGTGAAAGTGAGCTTAAAAAAATTTAGTCTGCAGATTTTGGGCATTGTGTATTGCATTAGAAACTTTTCTGACATATATACAGAACTTTTATATACATATAAAAATATTTTTATGAAAATGGAATAACCAGTCATATCAACAAATGCTCCATTTTGGACAATATATTTTAACCAAAATAATCCATTAAGTACAAACAGAAAATTTCCATTTTTGTTAGTTGACCTAAATTGGTTACTTCTGAAAATTCATTAGGAAATGCATGCTTCTTTAAAGTATGGTGTTTATTTGATTTTATGAAAAATAATTAAATGAGATAAAATTAAACTCCCCCATTTTGAAGACACTTTTGAAACATCATGCAAGTCTGACCAATGTTCATCCAGTTCTAATGTGAAGTTTTTGTGTACATTCTCTGCATTAAGATTTAGCCAGCTGCTTGCAAATCAGATACACTTAGTCAATGTATAAGTTCTGGACAGATTGCAAAACACATTAAATCCTTTAATTTTGCAGACACTTTGCATGAATTAATGGCAAGTGCCATTTAGATTTCTGCGGTAGTACTGATTATTGGATGTGACTTTAAATAGGCTTTTTTATGGACACATTCATCAAAAATACATTCATCAAAATGATTTTATTATCTAAAGAAGCAGTTTTGGCATTGTCTCTCAGAAGTCCCAAACATCAAAAGGTTTGAAGATTGGCTCTGTACCTTCTCATTACTTCTCAAGATGTATATGAAGAAATTATCCTGTAGCACTCCCAACTGACCAGAAGAGCTTTTATTTTTGAGCTGCTGCAGCTATCCATAAATTCTCCCTGGTTACTTCCCATCAAACTAAACCTCATGCAAGGATAGTTTTATCCATCTGGGATGATGGATGGATATCTTCCACATCTGGAGGTTGATACCCAAGGAATGAAGTTAAAGTACAATTCAGCTTTCATCAATAATTTAGCTACTTTTATCTTGAGAAGCATTTCAAAATTTGGACATTATAGTCAGTGGTGGGATTCAAAGCTTGTTAATACCGGTTCTGTGGGCATGGCAGGGGAAGGACACTGTAAAATCGCCAGTCAAGAGGTGGCATTTGCCAGTTCTTTGAACTACTCAAAATTTCTGCGACTGGTTCTCCAGAACTGATCAGAACCTGCTGAATACCTCCTCTAATTATAGTCCAGTTTATAAAGCTATCATTCCAAGGGTGTTCTGGATCTCTTCCACCCATTAAATTATATTCAGAATTGGAAATGGTTTATGATTTGGAAACCATGAACTGATTCCAGCTGCCTAGATTGCACATATTTAGTGTTTCAAATAAACTGCCTTGGTCCCTCAATCACCAATTACAAGCCAGATAGGACAACTAATTTCTTTAATGTTCCATAATTAAAAATTCTCTTCAGGCTTTCTTACTTAAAAAAAATATCTTTGGCCAATGTAATTTTTGGTTTGTTTTTTGCTTGTCTGCAAGCAAATGTTTTCTTACCTTATGAAACATCTTCCTGCTGGCAATTTGACAGGTCCCCACCCTTCTAGTCTTTTACAAAGTCATTAAAATTAATTGTTTTTTGACTAAGTCGCTGAAATTATATGGATGGGAAGCATGGAAAGAGTAAATGAGCCTGCTATGGGGAATCTCAAGGGGACAATTAGGGTGCAGAGATATTTTTTGAAAAATATTGGTTTTATTTTTAGGTCATCCAGAGTTACTAATGTTTGGTGGCCATATAAATCTTTAAAATAAAATTTATGCTTGCTTATAAGAATGGCTTCTGGTTAAAAAAATGGCTTATAATGCTTAATTGCATGAATAATATTAATGTACAATAAATCAACTCCATAAGTTGTCATTATATAACTTTTAGCAGTATTATCAATGTGGTGTGTATACAGACCTGCACAGACACATACCCACAGCTTCCGTGCTATTTGACAACAAAACATGAATAGAATCCATCTATTTGCCCATTTGAACTTTAGTTTTTTATAACATTTTTTTAAAAATAGCAACTTATCAGATGAGATGATTGTGTGGCTATTAATATTCTTCTGTCCAGCATATACTTGTTTCTTTCCTCTATACACCTCATTCCCATATTCCCATATTCAGTCTACATCAAGAGCTGTAGGAACATAATTGATCCTTGCTATTGCACATGCTAGGCTGTAAAAATTCTGAAAAATATAGCTCATAAGTCATAAACAGCTTAGTGAACATCCAGAATACTGAAAATTATGTCTTTTGAAATATCAAATTTCATACGTTCTTTACATTTTGAAGAAATTACAGTCTATCTTCACAATTGAGGTATTTCAAGGCTGAAACTTATCCCTAATATGGAATGGGTTTTCTTCCCAAATTTCAGCAAGGAAAATAAAAAGAATTTTAGAAGTTTCATTCATTTCAGCTTCTAGTATATTTTCTTTTCCCAATTACAATTTCCAACCAACACCCTAGACCACAGATGTATAAAGAAATCTGAACATAATATTTATTTGGTGGCTTTACATGTGTAAGTCATTTACAAAAAGAATCATATGCATTGTATCAGTGCAACTTCAAATATCTGAACAACAGGCAAAATTCTGATAATTTGGAATGCAAGTATTTGATCACGCATGCTTAATTCTTCATTACTTTCAAGAGAGAAGTGCCTGTATAGCCATGCAAATAAAAACCCCTTTGAAAATATGATGCAGGGAAATGGAGATGTGGATATAGGAAATAAAGTTTCATTGCATCACTTTTTTTTAAAGCATTGAAATTCTAACTTGAACATTGAACAATATTATTTGACTACTCAATCATTCCAGGTCAGCCACCATCTTTTAATAAGTGAAAAAAGACAATTATCTTTGAGGGAAAACATTGTAAGTACGATTTTATTTCTTTGGCATTGGTAGCAAAAAGATATTCCAATGAAGGAATACTCAAATGTGCTATACAATGCATTTCAGATAAATTGAAACAGCACTATAAGAATTATGGATTGAATTTCCAAACAACAGTGGAACAACTGATAACACAATATTTAATTTTCTAAGTACTCTAATTCAGAGTAAGACTGTTTAAACACAACTAAATTTTGTGTACTATAGTATCAATATAAGAAATATTTCATGAAAGAATAATTAGCTATATTTTCCAAATTAGTCAGACCCTTTGAATTAAGCTTCATTCCAAGGCTCTAAGCTCTTACTTGTATGACACAGCAATTGTAGCATTTTGTTTTGAACAGTCCCAGGATTTCTTGGGTAGTGACTATGCAATTTTGTTATTGTTTTTTTGAAAAACAGTTTAATAATAAAATTCTAAGAATGCTCAAATCAAAATAATTTGCTTTCGGAACACAGGACATCCCCATATGACAGCAAATGAGCTCTGAAGGCTTTGTACAAGTTTTATAAAGTATTTGAGAGAAGTATCCTGAAAACCAGTTTAGCCACTGTTTCACATGAAACAGAAATCAAAGGGAAGTAAGGAAATGTTTGCATGAGATCTTTTGGGAAAAGAAAGTTTTAGTACCTATTGCCCAAAAATCTTTCCCATCAAACAATTCACAATTTTTGTTGTTTCCCCAAACCTAAAATAATGAAAAAGGATTCTTATACATATAAAATACACAGCACTATTGTTAAAATCAACAGAATAGCACAGAGGTGGGCAATTATGACCCCTTTACAACCTGTGGACTTCAACTCCCAGAATTCCTGAGATGGCATAATCATGACAATTCCTGGGCATGGCTGGGACAGGAATTCTGGGAGCTGAAGTCCACAGGTTGTAAAGGGGCCATTGTGGCCCACCCCTGGAATAGCATGTTGCATAACACTCTTGTGGTTAGAGCCAGTCATTCACAACCCTAAAAAAATGAGTCTGAAAGATTTTCATTTGCATGGCCAAAATAATATTTTATCTCCTTGCATTTTTGTTTTTAAGTTTCCTCTAACAATTATTTGATGGGGGAGGGCAAGGGGGGGAATTGCTTTCTTTCTTGAATAGCCATTCCCACAACACTTAAAACATTTAACAGAATTACAACAGCACAAACAGAAGAAAAAAAAAGTAACTTCCACCATTCAACACACTGCAATAGTGTCTTTAGGACTAGGCTGTAGTGGGCAGCTTTACTTTTTAAAAGATCATTCCCCTCCTATTCTTTTTTCTTTTACAGTGTTGGTGGCTTCAATCCATATTTTTTAGCAACTTCTGTTTGGGCATAAGCAGCATCACAGAGTGAATAGAGGTGAGCCATTTCCATTTCTGATTTGGCTAGATTAATAGCTTTGTTGAACATTTCAATGGCTTTATCCAGATTGCCCCTGCAATAGTGAAAATTATATTATAAACAAAGAAGCAAAGATTTATACAGCAATAAGTTGAAATCAATCATATACATTTAAAGTTTAAAAATAGTTCTACAACTGATATGAGGTTTAATTGAACATTAAAAAATATAAATTATAAAATTTTAGAAACAGCTGCAGGTCCACCTCCAAAAAAGCTCAAAGATTAGGCACATCTGATCTAAGGAAAGACTATGAAAACTTTCATCATTAAATTTATAATGGGAACATTTGATGATTATACAATATAACCACAAAAATGGTTTCTTTCTTAACATTCAACTCTGCCTGTACTAAACATGTTAATCTAATACAGAAATTCTACAGCTATTAAGAACAATTTATTGTATATTGTTTCTAACAATAATTCAGAATTTTAGATACCAAACTTGGAAAAAATATTTACCTTTGCACTTCAATTGTTCCCATAGTTTCATATGCAAAATCACATTTGTTATCAATTTCAATAGCTTTGCTTATAAGTTCCAAACCTTTATCTAAATCTTGCTTCCATTGAAGCTGAAGTAAACTGGAAAAAAATCATTACAGATCAATGGTGAATGTTTGTCTACAACTTTCATGTGCACGAAAGACAAACATAAGAACACAGTCCTGCTGAATTAGTCTGGGATTCATTTGCACAATAGCCAATCGGATACCTTTTAGATGAAACAGAAAGCTAATCATCATATCCCTATTTTTGCTATAATTTACAATCACGGGTATTCAAAAGAATAATGATACAAAATAACCAACAAATCAAAATTACCCTTGATAGATTACTACTCAATTACTGGTCATATAGAAACTCTTGCAATGATGAACTTTACAGGATCATATCAACACATATTTTGTTCTGCCTGATCTAAATCTGTTTCTATACAGCTTCATTGGATGAGCCCAGTTGTAATGTTTTGAAAATGAGAGAAAAAAGCTTCTCTCAATTCACTTTTGTCCATACCAAACATCATTTTACACATCTCCTTCATCTCCTTTTTTTGGCTAAAACACTTTGGTTCCACAGGCAGTCCTCGATGTATGACCCCAACTGGGACTGGAACTTGTCACTAAGTAATGTGGGCAGTAAGTGGGTTACAACCAATGTTATAGTCTTTTTGTCATATACAATGACCTCCCCACTGACTTATTGCAAACTGGCAGGGAAGGTTGCAAATGGCTATCATGTGACCCCAGGATGCTGCAACCATTGTAAATCCTAAGTGCCCAAACTGACCATGGGAATGTTACAATTGGTGTAAGTTCTGGAACTGGTTGTAAGTCCCTTTTTTCAGTTCCATCATAACTGAACAGTTGCTAAAGGAATGGTCATAAGTCAGGAACTACTTGTAATCACTTTCTTTAAAAAAGACCTTTTGAGCACTGGATCCTTTCTGTCACTGCACACAGATCTACCAAACTGGCATTCTAAATTCATGGTATCATATTTGAGAGGGAAAAAAAAGTAATATGAATATTTGGCATCTCATTAACCCATTTAGTAGTTAAGCAACTGACAAACAGAAATAATGTAAATGTTTCAACTTTCACATCTGATGCTTAAATCAACAATTTCAGACTATGATCCACAGTAATAGAACTTAGGGCTAAAATCCAGCTATTTTTATGATACACTGAGCGAAGTATTATTCTGTACTATAATTACTGTATTAACTGTATAAGAATTGCTACTGCATAATTAAAAATATAATTGCATGTGAATTTAATATTAAAACAAATATTTACCCCTTATGAACATAGGTAGTAGCATTATCTGGCTCAAGATCTATACATTTATCATACATATCATCAGCTTTGCCAAACTGCTGTTGGTCTGTTAATGCCTGCATGGAGACACAATAACATACATAGTTCATCCACGAGTGAATGTTTTACAAGAGGCCTAGTAATAAAATATTTTATTATTAAATTATTAAATTTATTATTAAAATCTCACTGTCTGAAGCATCTCTGGCTATCTTACAATAAAGACACAAATATACAAACATTCAAAACATTAACATTAATTGGACCAAACTACAAATTAAGTACCCAAGAAGTACAGAAGTGGGACCTTATTCCACCAGTCACCTCAAGCATAAAATAACCCCATAGGGATGCCAGGCTAATCAGAACTAGATTTTGAGGCCCTTCTGGAAGGCCAGGAGGCTGGAAGCGGATCTCATTTCTAGCAGCAAGATGTCCTAAAAGCTGGGGAGTACCATAGTAAAAGCTCTTTTCCAAGATCCTGTGAGCTGAAATTCACTAACTGACAAAATCAGGAGAAGGCCCCTTCTGCCAGAATGAATGGGGCAGGACAACCCTATTGACAGTTCCTCGGGTAACCTAGAACCGTGTCATGAAGGGCGTTAAAGGTCCAACACCATGAATTGGACCCAGAAGCAAACTGGAGCCAGTGTGGCTCGCTTAACAGCAGTGTTATATCTGTAGGGCCCTCTGAAACTGTCCGCATAGCATGCCTCTGTTGCAGCCTGAATCCGCAGAGGACAAGCAGGAGCTGGGGCCAATGCAGGTTGAGGGGGTGGCCTCATTGGCTTCGGAGGAATGCTGGGAGGAACAAAATGAGGCATCCACAGGCCCCTCTGGCTTGGAACAGCTTGCCAGCAGGGAGGAATGGGGGCAGGACAACCGAGAGAGGGAATGCAGTGAAATTAGGGGTGCCAGAGCTCAGGCTATGAGCAAGGACCGCCCCCTCCTGATCCCTGAGAGTGGAAAGGAGGCGGGAATAGCGCAGGCCAGCTCACCAACTTAGGAGAGTGCCCAGCCCCTCTTCACAAGGCACACCTGGGGACTGAGACTTAAGGACGCTGTGTGGGGAGGGGCATTGTTGGGAACAATCACTGAATTTGTGGAGTTCTGTGTGCCATTGCCAATGTCTAGCTTTTGCAGGACTCATTGTTTCTTCCTTCCTTTGGGGATTTCTTGCTTATTCCTTACTTCGTGGATTCATTTCCTTGTTCCTTTGCCTTGCTGGACTTCTTGCTTTGAAGCCATTGTGATAAGAGTGTTTTGCTGGACTACTCACAGCTAGGGTCTGCTATACGTGTGTGAGAATGCTTTGCTCTGGGACTTGCATAATGTGGGAGCGTTTGGGGGAAAGTTGGAGCATTAGAAGGGAGTTGAACTCTCAACTGGCTGTGTGGCCTTCATGCCTTATACCGGGTCATCACATGTGTCCTGTACCAAGTTGTAGCTTCCAAATACTATTCAAAGGTAGCCCCATGTACAATGCACTGCAACATTCTAAACAAAAGATGATCATAGTATGAGTGAGCACAGGCCCCATTTTTCAGGAAGGGATGCAGCAAAGATTCTCCTACCACAACTTCCATGTACTCTTTGGCGGGAGTTGTGAACTTAGGAGAATCTGTGTTGTGCATAGATCTGTTTGGGGCAGTGGAACCCCATCCAGAACGGAAGTTGCTAAACTTCCAGATCCCTAGGTTACACCCATAGCCACTCAGGTGTTAGCAGAGTCCAGCTGAAGTCTGTTTTCCACCATCCAGATCCACTCAGCCTCCAGGCACTGCGAAAGGGTAGTGACAATAACACTTGGGAAACCTGGGACAGAGCTATATTATTGCGCATCATCAACACTCAGATGATACTTCATCCTGGGATCTCAGATGAGCCACCCAGTGGCTTCATGAAGATATTAAAAAGACTGTCGAGAGTACTAAGTACTAAGCCTGGTGGTGCATCATAAAGGAGAAGCTGTGGGTTGGACCTGCTACAATTGGGACTGCCTTGGTAAAAGGAGCCAAAATCCTGCTCTCAGCTACAAATACAATAAATGCTGTTTCTGTTGCATAACCAGGTATGAAGCCTGACTGAAAGAGTTGCAGATTATCCATTTCATCCAGAACCCTCCGAAACTGCCATGCTATGTTCTCCTAATACATCTTTTAGTCATTAGCACTTACATATTTGCATGATTGCCTACTGTGTTTTGCATGTAGCATCTCTTACAAGAATATGTGATACTGAGCTGGTTCATGATAGCACATGAGATTTTAAATAAGGGACTAAAAAAATTATGTACCTGAGCATACAATGCATAACCTTCAGCACACCTTGGAAATTTCTTAATAACATCCTCAAAACCTTTCACTGCTGCTTGTACTTGTGAAGTATTATTTCCAGTATAAGCTTGACGATACTGCAAAGAAAAAAAATTGTTGAGTTTTTTTAAAAAGCCTTAATATAAAGCCTACATACTCACTCCCAGGTAATTGTTAAGTGTAACTTCTAAACTTGCTATAAATGATATTATTTCTCCAACAATAAGAGAGATTATGAGATTATGTTACAATAAAGCCTAACAAACTGTCAAATACTCACCAAAGCAAAACATTTCTGTGCCTGCGCCAAGGCAGAATCTGGGCGCAAACGGATACATTCATCAAAATCTTCTACAGCTTCTTCTACCCGGTCAAGCAAAATTTTTAGCTGAAAAAGACAAAAACCTTCAGCATAATTTCATCAAATGAAAGTAAAAGTGTAATACTGTTACCAGTAAAAACATACTAACCTAACCTGCATTACATGGTTGAATTCTTTAGAACCCTAGCAAATGTTTATAAGTCATGTAGCCTCTCTCATGTCATTAATATTAAACTTGTACCTCTACCAAGGTATTGATGAATGTAGAATTATCACTTCAATATTCAGTACACAATTACAGTAGTTACCACTTATTTTTTTTCAGTCTGTTGCGATTTTTCTCCTGGAGTTATCCATACAATGAAACATCTAATGAGAAAAAAATTAAGGTGGTAGAATAATCCTTACCTGTCCTCTATGATGATAAACATCTGCATTCTGAGGATCAATATCAGCAGCCATATTAAAGTCTTGAGTAGACAGCACAGGCTGTTGCTGTTGCATATACATACTTCCCCGTTTAATGAGGGCATTAGCACGAAGCTGTTGAGAAGAATTAAAACTGTTATGCATTTCTCTTCCTAGATATTTCAGTCTTATTACAGAAGTATCTTTTTAACAGTTTCATTTTAGATTTAAAAACTCTGCACTGGTAGCTTAGGTAAAATTTTAAGTCTCTTCTTTTGGACTTTTTTGTCTCTGTCACAAAATGGCTGGAACACAGTGCTGGACACTATTATTTCTCAAAATAACGCCATCCCTAATTCATAGAGCTTCTAAACGCTTGATTGCTAGTATCCTTCCAATGAAAACTAATATGCTCATAAGAATTAAAACACATCACATATAGACTAAACAAGTAACTACAGAAAGCATGTTAGCAGTGCATTCAGACTGGTGTACTTTACAACAGCCAAAGGTCATAACAGTTGCAGGACCTCCATGAAGAGGCAGTAAAAAGGGATGATACAGCAAATAGTATTATTTCCAGGCCAGGAAAAAGTGTCTGCAAGAGTTTTATCAAAAGCAACATTTGAGAAGTGGAATACTTGAAGGAACTATTTACTACAATAAACACTGAATATTAAACATTACATTATGAAGTCTAGAGCACAGAGTATGTGTAGCAAAGAGTTAATCCTGTTATACTGTCATGTGAAAACAGGCAGTTCTAGGGGCAAAATGGAAGCTTGAGAAAACATACAATATTTTTCAGCCCACCATAAAATATCTTCAATTGCTTCCCTAGAACTATGACGGTTTCCCTTATCATACTTCTTCTAGAAAGGGAAGGGATTTTTGTAAATTTCACATCTGTTCTAAAATTATGATTTCTCCTGAAACCATATGAAATAGAGCTGGGGATAAGAGAACACAATCACTTCTCTTCTTGAATGTCACTATCACAGAAATATTTTCTAAAATCTACAAAACACTTACTTTTACATTTGCATCTTCCATAACAATAACCTGATTCAAATCAGGGTTGGCAGCATTTGCATTACCAATAAGTAAATAGAATGTAGCTCTTAATAGCAAAGCTTCTGCCATATATTTTCCTTTAGTTTCAATTTCTTTTGTACACTCACTAATTATTTTATCATAATTTTCTTCCTCCATATATTTCTTCGCCTTTAAATAGCCACAGCTGAAAGAAATGTGAAAAGCAGTTATTAATACGCAAGAGAAATTTTTCTGTAGTTCTAATCAAAACCATTACAAGCTATTTCTGAAAAACCTAGATGAAAGAAAATTTTGCAATATCATTTTGTAATAATATTGGACTAGTAAGATTCTAGTAATTCCCAATCCATATAAGAATATGTTGAACCAAGCAATTCTAAATATGTGC
This sequence comes from Laticauda colubrina, assembly GCA_015471245.1. Taxonomy (NCBI): domain Eukaryota; kingdom Metazoa; phylum Chordata; class Lepidosauria; order Squamata; family Elapidae; genus Laticauda; species Laticauda colubrina. The sequence goes on from BLBF01000006.1 coordinate 35,033,409, forward strand.
ACATCTGTCCATTTCTACATTTTTTCTATTATTTTTTATTTATTTAAAATATTTAGATAGCTACCAATCTTCTAATCAACTCTTGGCAGCTCCCAATTAAAAAGATTGTCATTATACAGATCCATATTCTTACCTTAAGCAAAACTAAGCAAGCTCAATTGCTTGTGCATTTGAAATGTTCCTCCACTCCACTGAAAATCAATCATCCTCCCCAGAATGACTTTTCAACATTTTATTACTAAATGTGACCACAATAACTAAAAATAAGCTGCATCTCACAGTGAGTAAATCTCTTACTGTGTATCTACAGAAACCCACTTCTCTTTCAAAAAATACAATATTTATGTATCCTATGCTACAATCTGTATTGCAAATTTAGTTGCTTAACTGCTCAATCACTTACTTTTCTTTTATTATGGAGACTTCTCCTTCTTTATCTTTATCTTCATCTGATTTCTCTTCCCTTAGAAGAGGCTGAGATATAATGTCATCCGTGAAAGAGCTGAAGTAAGATTTGATAAACTGTGGTGAAGGCATCAAAGGTTCCCGGTTCTATAAAAAGGTAAACAGTAATAATTTGAATAAGGCAAACCAATCAATGTTATTAAAGAAATAAAATAAATAAAATATCAAAGTATGTTCAGAATTTAGCTATAAATATATCCAACTAAACTTTTCTGCCAATTATAGCTTTTTCATCCTGTTTGATTTTCTCAGAATCCAAGATTCCATTTTTTGCATAATGTAAGTGTTAGAGACCCATTCTCAAGAATATTCTTTCAATGGAGATGTTTCTGTCATTATTCAGACCCCAGCTAAAACGATCTTTTTTGCAATGTTGGTGTACTGACTGAATATTTCATTAACAGGTATTTCTGTCTATGTTCATAAACTTTTTAAAATATGCATTGAGAGATATTTCATTTGACAGTATTCACTTATATCCAAGATCCTACTAAAATTATATTGATGATTAATGATTATTTAAACAAAATAACAACATTATTTTCAATAGCCCTTTTCTATTTCTCTTCCATTTGTCCCTGCTAGTTTTTGGGTGTGTTTTTCATCCCTGCAAAACTACATACAGGTAGTCTTTGACTTAAAACCATAATTGAAACCAGAATTTTGGTCACTGAACAAGGTGATCATTAAATGAGATGTTATGTGACTGTTTAAGTCAACCACCACAATGCCTACCCTACCTGTCATTAAGCAATCTCAAGGGTTGTCAAGAGGACAGAGTCTGAGATAAGGAGTATGGCATGCCTTAGGGGTGAGAGGTGGGGAGACTCTAGGAGGCCTTGTTCAGGAGCAAAAATCCTTCCTACTTGAACTCTAAACATTTGATTGATTTTAAATATGAGATACTTGTTCAAGTGATATCTGTATCACATGTATCTATGTGTATCTCATAATTATATATTGGAATGCTTCTCATATACACAATATTTCTCATATTTATGTAAACTTGTAGTTATCCTAGTGCCATGGCAGCCAACTGTCTTCAAACAATAGTTAAAAGGTCATATTTAAGTATTTGATTGCTGCAAACTATACCTAAGTGTCATTTTAGTGACTTCTATTACATGATCAAAACAAGATATCTCACAGTTCTTGTTATAAATCAGCTAATGATAACATTTAAATATGTTCATATAAATTCTATGACATTTCATTGAAGTTAATATTACTAAAAAAGAATTGTATTTTGAATATTCTTGCAACTTTACCAGCACAACTATATTCATGTAACCCTTTAAGAAAGCTAAAGTTTTACCATTATAGAGAACAAAGCATACCTTATATTTTTCTTTGGCTTTTTCTTTCCCAAGAAGTTTAAGAACTTTATCAGCTAGCAACATACTTTGCTGATTTTGAAAGCCCTCTAAAATGCAAACCGCAGTAACATCTGGAAACATAAAGACAAATTTCTAATCCATTAGTTCTTGAAATGTTACCAAGTAGATTTATATCCTATATATCCTATATAGAACAATTAAGCCTGATTTTGTAGATGAACAGCTGAGCCCATGAGAAGGGCCAAAGGTGTCATCAGTCAGAGTCTCTTCCCATCCACAATAGATCTAAGCCCAGCCCAACTTGAATTCCATTAACTCTTACCTACCAAAAATCTGCTTTGGCCATTAGTAGTTCAGATTCTTGTAGAGCGCTTTAGTATACAATAAATTTGAACTGTCTGGGCTCCAGATTTCCTGAGCTTGACACCTATACAAATTTTATTCCCAAATCAACCTCTTCAAATTCTCATATCACCAGGTGCTTGAAGAACAGATTTTATTTAATGCTTAAATTAAATAATATTTCTGTTTAATAATGATATATTTTAATGTACAGAATACTCACCTTCTAAACATTCTTTTTTGTTGTCTAGTTTCTCATGTGCTTTTGCACGCCTAAAAAGTGCTTTCACGTATCTGGGATTAAGTTCAACTGCCTTTGTGCAGTCCTGAGCCACTTCTTTCCATTTTTGCTATAGATACAAAAATAACAAATTAACCTATTGGTCCAAATAAAAATAATAATATTGCTATAGATTTGTAATACTTGTAACATAAATATTATGCTGTTTTATTTTAGCTTTCAATATGAAATATTTTTTTTCTAATTGCTGCATATTCAATAAATCCCAGTTTTCAGTGCAACCAATGTAAATGTATTCTACAACTGTAATCATAATTACTATGAAGTTTCACGACTGAAACATCAGTGAAGGGTCTGATTTTTTATGGAATGCAGCATAGAACATTTTCAATTTCAAAATTGCACTATGAAGCTAAACTCCAGGAGCTAGAGGGTCAAGGAAATATATATTAAATAATATGAAAAATAAATTATAGGATACAGCTGCTTGACTCACTCAAAACCTTTTGAATTACATGCCAGTTACCAGTTATCAGATAAACTTCCAATGAGAATTCCATGAGTGTTATTAAAATCATGGATGTTATACAGGTAATACTCACTTAGTGATCACTGGTTCAGTGATCATGGCACTGAACAAAGCGATTTGTGAATAGTCCCTGAGATTACAGTGGCTGTAGTGCCCTTATGGTCACATGATTAAAATTTGGATGCTTGGTAGCCAGCCTGCATTTATAACTGCAAAGTGGCTTCAACCCACCCACTCCTGCTGAACTTCCCCCATTTTACCATTTTGGGTCCCTGCATTCTGTGGTCCCAACTGATCAAAAATGGCTCTTCATAAGGTAGCTGTTGAGTATGAGTCTTTCTTCCCAAGGTCACACATAGTGGTTTTCTCACAAGACCTAGGAAGGATTGTCCTCAAGCGGCCAGCAGCTGTCTCATAAAGAGTCAGGGCAGGCATGCCATGGTTAGGAGCAGAAATAAGACAGAGGACAGGTGGAGTGGCACAGCACAGGAGCCTTGGAGTTCAGGGTGTTGAGGCTGACTGCAGGTGGGACTGGATTAGGGCAGTTGTGTTTCCTGGGGGGGCTACACCTTTGCCCAGGCCAATGGGACAGCCTGGGACTTCCTAGGATGTCTGTGGCTTCACACCTTCACACCATGCCATATTGCTGGGCTGGGCTGAGCAGCTGAGACTTCCCAGAGTAGCTGCAACTTTGCATTGCAATTCAGGGACATCTAGCATCCTCAGAGCTGCAGCATGCCAAAAAGCCTCTGAGCTGCAGCATGGTTTTTGGAATTGTCTGCTGCCCTGCAAGGCAAATACAGGGTAGTCAAAAAGGCAGTGATTGGGAAGAATGGGTAGTTGGGGGGAGTTGACAGGAAGCAATCCCTTATCTTGAAAGAATCAAGACTCAAGTCTAGGAGGAACCAAGTCTGGAATGGTTTGTGCTTGGTTACGATGGATCATTGGCTAACAACCAATGGAATTTGGTTAATGATGTAAATGGGGAATGCCAGAATTGTTACTAATTGATGCAGTCATGTGATGTTGCACTTTATGACCACATTGATTAGAGACACAAATTCCATTCCCAAACATCACTATAACTTGATGATCACTAGTACTAACTCATTAATTTTAACTGTAACCCTGACTAGTGATTAGACACACACTAATAAAAGCGTCACTTTTTAGGCATGCAATCAATTTCTCTTTTTTTCTTTTATTTTTACATTTTTACTTTCTTAAAACTACAAAAAAAAAAAGCAGTGTTGGGCAGCGAATACTTTCATGTTGTTAATAAACCCTCTCTAGGTGGCTATGGCAAACTTTAAGTTCTAGCTAAAAGTGTGATCACAATGTTGCTGAAAAGTTTTACAAAAAGTCAGGAGGAAAGGGGCTGCTCAAATCTCTACAAGCAAGAAATTCCAAAGTGGAGGGCCATAAGAGAGAAGGCTTGCCATCTCGTCCACGTCCATTTCACGTGATATAAACCAAGGGTTTTCTCAGCAGGTTTTCTCATGTTCATTTCACCACATGGGCAGTTTCAGCCTTGGTAAAGTAGTGCTTGATGATATATAACATTATAAGTTATCACCACTAATTGGAAATACTATTAACCAGATCAGTTTTAGTAGAAATGTTACTCTAGTATAAGGGGATTATACCCTTTCTCAAAAAAGCATTAGCAATTTCCTGATCCAGGTCTTCAAATGCTTTCTAGCACACAATTTTTGCTTGCTTCCAAACTGTTGAGTATACTACCATAAAGATTTTAACCTCAATCTTTTGTCAGACTCGTAATTCTTAATTAATTTTTTTTATTCTGTATTTTAAAAACTGTTATTGGCACTGAATATTCCCCCCCAAAATGGGCCAAATTGAAAAACAATACTAAAAAAAATCTGTATAATATATTGGGGAAGAAATATAGATAAGAATATTTAAGCAGCAGGAAAATATGAAATGAGAGCTGAGACATGGCTATGTCTGCAACCACTCAAAATTCTGTTTTCATTTTTAAAACCAAGAGAATTTCATTTTTAAAAATGTAAACATTTTCAAAACCCAAAACTTCCAATTTTAACATCTAGGCAATTTGATACATTATTTTTATTTTTTGCAATGTGTCCAATGTGCCTTCTGATTGTATAAGAAACAGGTGGAAACTATATTTTAATCGCAAATGAACTTAAATCTAGGTTAAATATTTTCATACCAATTGTTCATAAGCCGCAGCTCGGTTCTGATAAAATGTAGAAAGGTCGCTATTTTTTTCAGGAGGACATAAACTGATGGCTTCAGTATAGCATTGAATAGCTTGCTCATATTTTCCAGCTTTAAAGTATTTGTTGCCTTTGTTCTTTGCAGCCTGTGCTTTATCTAGAGGACTCTGAAAATAAAAATCACTTGTATGAATTATTACAAATGAAAATAGAAAAAAGCCAACTTTGATTAAGACTTCATAAACTTTCAAGTCATTTGTAAAGTTCAGCATCTAAACAGCAGTTACTACATACATTTCTTTGCATACCAGCAGATTTTAATACAAACATTAGCCATAGAACTTTCCAAAGGTCATTGTAACATCAACACATAAATTTGTGACCTATACTTTATTAAAAATAAAAATGTTTTATTCTTCTGTCTACCAGAAGTGTCTCTTGTCCTCTGTGAAAAGTATTGTCAGCAACCTCTTAGCTAGATAATAAGCAACAAGTAATTTTATTCAGCTTTTTCTGCTTGTTCGTGGTTGCAAGATTGATTTTAAAAATAGAGAAAAATAGCCGTTGCAAAAAAAAAAAAACATGGCTTTTTCTTCCTCCGAATAAAAAAATATTCTATTTTTACTGTTTTTTTTTTCTTTTCTAAAATTTCCAGCAAATCAAACAAAATTCTGGGTTCTACCCTCTTAGCAATCCTTTGGCAGAAATATTTTTAAATCAACAGCAGTTCTACTATTGTCTAACCATTTATCTTCTCCATATCTCATGATCTATTGATATGTCAAAAAGATGGGAATGAAAGTTGTATCAGACCTTCATTTAGTTTGGACAGCATAGAAATCTGTTTGTAATATCTTTTACACATATAAAGCCATTATTACTTAACAAAATATATAGGTGTAACTTAATTTTCTTATAGAAGTATACCTGGTATATAAAACTGCAAACCAGTTTCTTCAGAAAATAATTGCAAACTTAATGTTTTCACACTTCTATCCCATACTTCATTCCATCTGTCCCCAATATTTTTTTTTCTGTTGCCTCTTTCTCAATTGTTCTGTGGTCACTAAGTAAACTTAATTGCCAGACATTCTGTAAGGATTCTTCCCCTTCAAGCTATTTCTCTAAATCTTATAGATCTCCTAAGTCTATTGATACAGTACTGTACTTTCCTTTTTGTGGATAGTAATGTTTTGATGAGGTTCAGAGCTTGGAGAGATTACTATTGCAAGATAAAAGCTTTTTCAAACATTTTAAGTTAAGGCTCTTTCCCAATACTATATATAGCACAAATCCTAGAGCTGTTAACTTGAAGGAACTAATATTTACCAGATTATGAAAAAGTTGTCCTGGGAATCCCAGGCAATATGTTTGTCACAATCTGATTTAAAATAAAATAATTTAAATAATTTAAAATAATCTGATTAAAAAAAAAAAAAAAAGTGGTGTGGTGGCCTGAATTCTGATGGTCAGATCATTGTAATTTTCAATTTTAAGTTCCTAATGGGAAACAACACATCTATAAACCATAAAAACCATTCAACTTGTCATTTGGTATAAAGATGCAGATGTGACACATATGATCAAAACCTAATTGTGCCAGGATAAAAATTTTATTCATTCAGGATTTGCCCAATTGGCTTTTGGGTCCTTCAATAGTCTTGACATCAGTTACTAGGAAGTAGGACAAACATTGATCCTCAAAAGTGGCACACCTGTGACCAGAATCTCTGCCTTCAAGTGACAGGACAAGAAACTATGGATGGAAGCTCACCAGAGGAAGACTAAAGCTAGAAATAAGGAGGAATTTCCTGACAGTGAGAACAGTTACTCAATGGAACAGCTTGCGGCACTGGAGCTTTTCAAGAAACGATTGGGCAACCACTTGTCCAGGATGTTATTATAAGAACTCCTGACTTGGGCAAGGGCTTGAACTCGAAGATCTCCAAGTTCCCTTCCAGCCCTATGATTCTATGGAGGATATGAATGCCTTATGTTCATTTGGATGACAAATAAGCACCCACCATGCGTAAGTTTCTCGACCTGTTTCTAGGCTAATGTGGTATTTCCTCACTGCCTGGCATATCAACTTCCATGCACTGGTGAGTGGGTTTCATGGCTGTTATTGTGACCATGGGCTTGTCCCAGGTAATCTTGAGACTTGCCCAATATATACTGCCAAATATCCTTGGACCTTGCCTTTACCTTCAAGCAATTTGCAATGAATTTGTAACGGACATTATGTAAGAAACTACTGGGAAAGAGCATTTACTGATGATCTTCAGCTATTTATCATCACCTCAGGTTAGACAGGAGATGCTATTAATATTTTCTTCTACTGTCTAGAACAAGGATGTGAAACTCAAGGCTCATAGGCCAGATCCAGCCTGTGACATGGTTGGATCTCACCTGCACTGTAAGGATCCAGCCTGCATCACTTCAGCCTGTCCTGGCCCCTCCCATCCCAGTGAGCGTGCATGTGCCCAGGAGGAGGTGGGTGCACACATGCACAGGCCTGTGCTATGCCATCCCAGCAGGCATGCCATGTGCACAGTAGGAAGCAAGCACATGCGCGCAGAGGCCCAACGTTATAGGAGGCGGCCACATGTGCGCCTTCTGGGATGGGGTGGGCCGGGTCTGTACACACGTGCGCTCACATCCTATGCACACATGTGCCTGCTGGGATGGCATGGACCGGGCGAAGTGATATGCGCACCTGCCAGGATGAGAGTGCAGGACTGAAGCACCACTAGCCAGCCCCTTACCATTTCCAGGATAGCTGCCCTTACAAGCCTTTCAGGTATGTGTGTGCGCACGTGCAGGGGGAAGGGAGTGTCCAGCAGTAGGAACTCGACAGCTGGACCTCCAAGAAACAGGCATGGCAGCACTGGCAGCAGGCGGGGGAGGCACGTGATGTGGACCACCAGATGTGCCTGCTCCATCCCTTGTGGCTGGGACAGTGCAGGTGGCTGCCTGATGCACTCGCAGGCCGAGCCACGTGCCTCTCCTGTGCCTCTGCATTCGGCTACTGCTGCCGCTACAGGCAAAGAGAAGGTGAGGAGAGTGTGGGGCGGCTGCTACCTACTCCATCCCATGTCTTTAGGCTTGCGATTGGAAAGGTCGCTGTTGATCATCTCCTTGGCCCCCTCATGGGTCTTGCCCTTGGCCTGTGGGTGGAGAGTGTTCTCCTCACACATCCAATGCACTTTGGCATCACCGAGGCCACCAGCAGGTCGTATAGATCCATTAGGCTGCTGCCGTTGCTGTCCAGAGCACCAGGTCCGCCCAGCCCGAAGGAAGCAATGCAACCAGCTAGAAAGGCTGAGTAGAAATGGAAAAAGCACACCCATTTCCAGGTTAAAAAACAGCCAATATAAGTGAGGAAAGCCAGATCCCCATCGGAGCCCTGGTTACCCAGGCAAGCAGAGACTGGGGAGAAGTAGGCATGCGATCCTGGCTGGGCTTGGGCAGCCATAGAACAGAGGCAGATTGAGCTTTCTCCGCTCGCAGTGGCGCCTTTTGCCTGCTGGGAATGGGCATGCTTTTACCACTTCTGCTCAATAAGTGGTACTGGGTGTGCTTTTATCACTTCTACTTGGTTTCTAGCTGGCCATTTTGCCTCCTTTGGGCTGAGTGAGTCTGCTGAGTGGTGGTGGAGTTGCCAACCAGGAGCTCCCGGGAATAGAGATCCCCAGTGATGCACTTCCTTCACCAGGGCTGCTCGGCAATGGAAAGCTGAGCAGCAGCTCTAGAGAGCTTTCGGGGCACTGCCCAACCAATGGAGCTCCTTCAGATGGAGCCCCAAAAGCTGTGGTCCCTTCCCTGGACTGAAGGCAGCCCTCCAGTCACACCTCTATTCTGAGCTTAAGATTGCAGCCAAATTCCCTGCTTGGCCAGCATTCCCGGAAGGTGCCACTTGGGAATTGTGGGGCTTTGTTCTGCGAGAGTAGGCATGTCGGCAGGGTGCTGCATGAACTGGTGTCTGGGGCTCAAAAGCCCTCTTCCTCCAGCCTTTGGACAGGCGCCACTTCCTATCCCACACCACTTTGATGAAGCCTGGCCAGGAGCCGATGTTAGGTCTGTTAGCAGACGGGGAAATGTCACACCCTCCCCTGCTTCCTGCAGGGACTGCTAGTGCAGCACTCCTTTCATTTACCCACCACTGCAGTCAAGTGCACGAAGGGAACATGCTCCATGCACAGGTCAAAGGCAAGAACCATGAGGGGGATGAGAAGATGACCAGCGGTGATCTGCTCTCCAATCGCAAGCCAAAACAATGGGACAGAATAAGCACATCCAGCGGTCCACATCACGTTCCTTCTTACAGCCTCCACTTGCTGCTTGGACGGCCAGCTGGCAATGGCTCTGGAGCAGTAAGGTACACCACCTGACGGGGCTGCAGGCTGTTTACAGCTGGAAACCATTCCTCCACACAAACACACACAAAGGGCAGCAAGCAATGGTTTTTGGGTGGAGCTGCCCCACCCTCTGCTTCACCTAATTCTGTGGGACGAGCCTCCCACCCACCATCTCACCCATCAGAGACTCCTGCCCAAACCCACAGGCACCACCCACAGGCGTGACCACTCTGGCCATGCCCCTTCCCATGGCCATGCCCCCCAGCCCACAGAGGACAATCACAATGCTGATCTAGCCCTCTATAAAATTGAGTTTGACACCTCTGGTCTAGAGTATCAGGATCTGTTGTGAAATGGATTAAAATTGAATGACAGCAAGACAAAGTTTCAGGCTGTTAATCAAATTGCTCTGACTCTTCTGGTATTGTATCTTGAAGAGATGGCAGTGATCCTGAAGGACCAGTCCATGATGTAGTGGCCTGCTAGACTTGTGACTGTGTAACCAAGATACTCAGGTTACAGAGATTCAGCCAGGGGTAAAACTCATTAGCATTCATTTGCATTACTCCATTATGCTGCACTTGGGGCTGCCTCAAGTTTCAATTAGTATGGAGTGTACCAGCCCTCCTATAGCTAGAAATGATCATTGTAAGCATATTACATCTGGAACTCCAAGCTTTCTGCTAGCTTCCTATTAATTGCTAGGTGTAATTCAATTGCTAGGTGTAATTTAATTGCTAGGTATATTTTGAATTATATGCACTGTTGCTTATAAAATTCTATATAGCTTGGCATTGAGATACTTGCAGGATTAATACCTGCATCCTGAAAGAAGCTTTTGTGATTCCTCATTTTTGCAATGTTGGAGGCTTATCTCAGTGATATCACCAATTTAAAGTAACAATCTTCTTACAAAAATTAGGTTAGCCCTCCATTTATGTGACCTTCCAAAAATTTCTGAAAACTGAATTCTGGAAGGCCTACAGTGAGATTATCTGGCTTGATTTTCTTGATGTTATAGTTTTGTTTTGGCATGTTGAAATATTTAATTCCTACCATAACATTTATTTAAATGCTTATGTTGCCTGTAAATAATGTATACTGTCAAGAGTCTTCAAATTAGAAGATGTACGTAAATACCATTCAATCTTAAGTACATGAAAATTTAGAGTATCTTCGAGTTCCCAAAAAATAATTCTAAGTGAATTTGGCTGCATGTTTGATAGATTTCTCTGAACATATATATTGAAACTATATAAGAAAACAGTGTGCAACTGAAAAAAGAATGCAACGGCAATGGTTGATATGCAGATACAGTATCATAACTTTTCTCCCCTGAGTTTGATGTATCCATATCTGGAATATGAAATACTGCTTTAACTACAAATCAATATTTTTAAGAAATGATATATAAAATGAGAACTAAGAGCCTGAAGTAAAACTCCTTACACCAGCAGATCTTTAATCTTACAGCAGAGAGTATTTTTTTTTTTCAAAAAGAAACATGAAAAAATGATGTCTAAGAAGTGGATTATGAAAAGTCCACTTATTCTCATATAATTTTAGAACTCAGTTCCACAAATTAGATAGTGTCACAAATTAAATACATTAGCTTGTCCACAATGGCTATTCTATATACTTTACATACAATTTACATATAAACTAATCCTATGTTAAGTTTACATATCATAAACAAATTATTTTTCAGCACTTAAAAACGTCAAATTTAAAAGCATTTTTCCAGCACACACAATACTACCTACAAGCCATTCAAACCGTGCATCGAATGCATTTTAAGATATTCATTTCTATTAAAAACTTATTTGTGTATTTCTCTTCTCATAAAATTCAAAATAGCAAGAGAAGCCTTGGGAAAGGCGAAAAAGCAGCCGACTGTCTCGGAGACAAATCCGGCCCAGCAAAGAAAACCAATTTCTCTGCGCGCGCCCCCCCCCCCACACCACCCACTTCTTGCTGACTGAAGGACGGCAGCTGAAAATCAGGTTGCTGTCAAGAAGTCCTGTGGCCCAGTCCTTTTTTACCCCTCGCAGGACACCCACCCCCGCCCCAAAAGAACCGTTGGAACAGGGACCCTTGGAACCCGACTCGCCCTCTCTTCAAGGACCTGGAACAGCGAACTTGCGCCGAGCTCTGTTCTCCCCCCACCACCCCAAGCACGTGGCTCGCTCGCCCAGGTGGCCTCCCGCTCTTCCTCCAACGAAAGGCCTGTTTTGCCCATCGCCCCCTCTCACCATTTCGTCGCCGCCGGCGGAGCCATCGAGATGACTACCCCCTGAAGGGTCGGTGAAGGCCGGGCTGGCTCTCCCCTCAGGGGTCTTCCTCTCGCAAGTTCCTTTGCCTCCGGCCCGCGTCCCACGCCTCCGTCGGTTCCACAAGTAAATTGCTCCGACCCCAATCAGCGGCACCCCGATTACCAGTGCCAGCTGCCAGCGCGGGATCCCCGAGCCCGTCCCGTTTCCACCTGTGGCGGGCTTCGAGGCGGCCATCATTCCCGCTCGCCTCGCGCTTTCAGCGGCAGCGGTGAAGCAGCCCAGAAAAGAAGAGTCAACGGAAACCAGGGGCATAACGGGAAAGGCGGTCTGGAAAAGCTTCCGCCTTCGGCCTGCGAGGTATTACCTTGCATCAAACCTTAAACTGCAGGGCCTCCTGCTGGCGGGAAAATAGCAGGGCGGTCGTGGATCGGATTGAAAGGAAAGTCGGGGCGCTTGTTCCTTCGGCAAGGTGTGGGTTGGGTAGGACGGCGAACTCGAATGTTGAGTGACGCAAAGGTCACTTAAATTTTAATATTTTAACAAGGAAATACAAAGGTTCGCCAGATTTGAAAAGAATCCGGTAAGAGCGTGCCTCTGGCTACTAAGTTATATGGTAAAGCAGGAGACGCCCAATGCGTAAGCAGCCAGAAGATGCGTTGTCGTAAAACAAGAAGAATGGGTGTTGAACGAATGCAAATTCAGATAAAGTGCTGCTGAGCAGAACCAAAGCAGTTTACCTGTGGAACTCACAGGTGTGTGCAAGTGAGCAAGCAATACAAAATAAATACATTTGAGGTTTGGTCATGGAGGAAAGAATGACCAAAGCAAAATTTCAAAAGAATTATATGAAGAGTGGGTCAAGCTGCAAGAAAAGATGAAGAAAGTCACGGTTATAGAGTTGAAGAGATATTCAGAAAAGGGAGGGGTAAATAGTTTATAATATTGTTCACCTAAAAACAGAACAGCATGACTGGAATATAAGTATGTAATTTTATTACAGAATTATTCAGCTTCATAGACAATTGTGGAAGGGAGATAGATTACAGTAACAACCTCTGCCCCAATTTGTGCTTATTTTTTAAAGAGATGTGCCATTCTTCCCAAACTTGGTGTATTCTAAATGTACAGAATTTCCAAACACTTAATGGACCACAACATTGACACTTGGTATATTGAGAATTTTGTTCAGACATTCCAGGAGGAAGTCTCCTAAAGCAAAGTGTAGAAAGTTAGCACCCGCCCCTCTCCTGAAAGAATAAAATATTCTAGTAAATATTAAAAAAGCAGAATATTATATTTCCCTGGATGAGAAAAGGAGAAATATATTTTAAAGACAAAACAGCTTCCTGCAGTCCCTGCCCCAACCCCCACCTTCAGCTTCTGGGTGATGGGATTAAAGGCTAGGTCCTCAGGAAATCATAGGATTACCCATCTCACCACATGGCACCTGGGAAGATGGCATTAGCCAGCACTTGGGTGAAGCCATGTGGTCCAGACAAAGTCTACAAAGTTAGCTAAGACCCCTCACACCTGGGAGTCTGACAGCCAATGGATACATTTCTTACACAGGAACAGGAAACACTAAGGTGGGGCCAACAGAGGGTATGAAACCAAGGGATTCTCAGCATCCCTTCCCTTTTCACCCAGGAGCTCTGAGGCATGTGGTCCTGTCCACCATTAAACCTTATTTCCAAGCAACTTCCATGAATACAGTGTCTTTTTTGCCACTTGGAACTGGACCCAGAAGGATGTTTCTTCCAACAGAAGCTACCTATGAATGTAGCAAACTCTTTGTACGATCAAATGTTCTACTGTAATTTTCTTTCACTGCCATATTACATAGCCTCAGCTTGAATAAATTTATGTTGAAATCAGTGGTGGGATTCAATTCTTTTTACTACTGGTTCTGTGGGCATGGTTTGGTGGGCATGGCAGGGAAAGGATACTGTAAAATCTCCAGTCAGAGATGGGATTTTCCGGTTCTCAGAACTACTCAAAATTTCTGCTGCCGGTTCTCCAGAACTGGTCAGAACCTGCTGAATACTACCTCTGGTTTAAATTTGAAATGGGTTTTGTCTTTTATCTGTTTTCTTTTTTCCATGTTGAAAACAGCGTTGTATATTTTACAGTTAATGAAATGTTGTCTAGCCTATTGCCAAACAATGTATTTTAAAATGAATCTGCCTGAATATTGCTTACCTGCAGATAAATTGCTTCCTGAGTTGCTTCTGTCGGTTTGACTTTAGTGGTCAGTGGAGGGAGTTCATTATATTTTCTTCCTATTTTCTTTCCTGAAATATTCACTTGAGGGAGAAGAAAAATGGGGTTTGTTTCTGGTATACAAGTTGATAAATGTTTGTTTAATTCTCTGTTTTGATGCAAGGGTGCAGCTGTGATAGTTGAAGATTCTGGTATTTGCCTGCTTAACAGTTTCATTGGTGGTAGGTGCACTTTAAACACTGATGGTAGCTTTCCTGATGGTTTTAATGGTGGAAGAGAAAACTTTGCCATAGCATAAACATCTGTGAAATTATCCTGAGAAAAAAAAAAGAATTGTTTTTTAAAATTAAAAGCAAGATAGATACTGTTGTTTTTGAACTATAGAGTGTTCTTTCAAGGAGCATAAGTTGCAGAGCTAGAAGCATATTCATGGTGATATTTAAGGAGACAATATCATGAATAATTTGCATTATTTTCAATTGTGCACTAATAAAGATTAAAGATAAATGTAAATTCTTAGTGCTGTTCTGTAATTAATTGAATTCAAATTAGAGCTTTCTTCTGGAAACAGCATCAAGAAGCCAATTTGCCTGAATCTCTCATTGCTTTAAAGAACTCAAGCTATTTTTTCCCTTTCTTTTAGGTTTCAGGAGTTCTTTATTACTAATTTTCCAGTCATATTAGGGTGAAACCTATGCAATGTCGATAATCCTCGACTTAGGAATGTAATAGAGCCTGCCCATTACATTCATAACCCAAGGATTCATTTGGTCGGATCATGTTAATCCCACCCTGCTTTTCCCAATCTATTTGTTAATTGAATGCACAGGTTGTTAAGTGCACATGAGGTATTTCAAAGTTGGGAAGACCATGGGCCAGGGGGATGCTAGTGCTAAAACAGGCCACCTGCTTCCAACTACCCAAGGCCTCTCCCAACCCACTATCTCATGCTCCCTTGGGATCCCCACAGTTGTTTCTCCACACAATCCTGTGCCGGGTCCTCCATAGGCATTGGGCACTGCTTTGCTACCATACTGCATTCTACTTGCTTCTTTCTACCCCATTTCTAATCACTTAGTTAATCTTTTCGAAGATCTTCAGAGCAGGCTGACCTATTCCCTGAAGCTGCTCATTCAACCAGTCACCCAACAGCCAGCAGGAGGCTGCAGCAGCACTGCGCATACCTGGACCAAAGGAGGCCTGCAGGAATACAGGCTGAACAGATTCCATCCCATTATGAATAATATAATTTAATTCTAGTTTTCAATATTTTTTTTCAGTTACCCAAAGGAATCAAAATAATGAAAGAAAAAACTCTACATATTACGAAGAGCAGTTCTAATCAGAAAAAGAAGGAACCAAAACAGCAAGAATTTGTGGAGTTTCCAAATAGAAATGTAGCTAATACTTTGCAGTGCGGGTATATAGAGAAGGAGTATATCTGTATAAATTATTATAGATTGACTTCTGAATAAAAAAATAAAAATAGATATTGTTCTGTTCTCTAAAATTGCATATGTTAATTAATGGAAGGCAGTCCATGAAAAGGAAACGAAATAAGAAAATTAAAACGTGGCAATGTGCAACAAAACTTAGCATATCCAACAGATCTTTTTCTTTTATAAGTTGGCTTTTATAATCTAACATTTTAGTAAAATTGTGTCAGAGGGCTAATTTTGTTTTAGATGAAAACCAACACAAAATAGTGAGAAAAAGGCCACCAAAGTTTTTCAAAGCAGCAAGAAAAGGTCTGAGAAAGGTAAATGGAGAATTAGGTTAACAATTATAAAAATATTTACCTTGGTTATCAATTCTTAACTTTATTATGGGTTCAGTGTGTCAAAATTCTCAAACATGCATGTAATATTTGAATGTAATCATAAGATGTTTGTTCCCAACTAATTGGGTTATGTTACTGAAAAATATTTCCCCCAAACTCATATCTCTATCAATCTAGATGGCCACAAAGAAAAATGGCACTAAATCTTTAGAGCAACTAGAAAAATGTTTGTGTCTCTGTGTTTATTTCTTACCAATAAGCTTATTTGTTTCTAAACTATATATGTATTTTATATCCATTGGCAATTTTTTAAAAGAAAGGGATTTTTTTTCTTTCCTACCTGAGACTGTAGCCTGGATATCTGCTGCTTAGTAGGCTTTTCCATTATTTATATGAAGCACATTGGAGTTTTGCGGGTATTCAATAGAATTCAAATATTAACCCATCACCAGTTGCACATAATCTTCATTGAAGCATCAGCCTGTCTTCATTGTACATGATGTTTTTCTTCTTAAAAATTAAGAAAAAAAATGATTGTTTTGGACTTAAAATATATAGTGGTTTAATTTCAAAATGATTCCATACACTATAATACTAAAAAACAAGTAAATAAAATAGATCAATAAATGTTCTGATGTTTTAATGATGGAATTAAGGAAACTTAAGCAGGCTAAGGAATGACCAATTTGTTGCTGGCAAAGGACAGGGAGCAAAGATGATTGAACATGAAATAGAGCCACTATTAAGGCCTACCTTGTGGCTATAAGGGTGGTAAAATGTAATTACATCTGTGTCCCCATTGTTTTTGCCAGTAGTGATCCTACTGAGGTTCTGAGTGACTCAGTGCCTCCTTGGAAGGACAAATACCGAATCCAGATAAAGGCTTGCTGTGAAGAATAAACTGCATCTGGCAGATAAAATTGATTGCATCCACTCTATACTGTATTGGATTCTAGCTTTAGAGCAGAGTCTGTGGAATGGTGGGAGCTAGATCTTGCAAGATGATCTGGGAAGAATTCGAGCCCATGGAATCTGAGGAGATGGACAGGACAATGGTCAGGACAATTTCTGACAAAAAATAGAAGGGCTTTTCTGCGGCTGTGGACTCAGCACCAGCTATAGTCCACTATCTCTTAATCTGCTATTTCCCCTTAATTAATTTTTAAGCTAATAATTGTAATTGACTGGCTGTTCTAGAGGTACAGTGTTAAAACTTGTTTCTGTGTTTTAAATGAGAATGTTATATCTTGTATTAATACCTGTTTATTCTTTATCAAAAGATATATCCTTACCCTTAATGCTGTTTTTGTCTGAAGTTTCCTTTCCTATAAGCCATCTTCATTGTTAAGAGTTGTTGAAATATTCAGGTAATTGTTTCACATGATCAAGATCATAGAAGGCCAGCATCAGCAGAATTATTAAATCAGCAATGATGTCACTGGCCAATAGACTTGTACCAAGGTGGCTTTGGAATTAAAACTATACTGGTGCTAATTATCATGAACTATGCATCTTTCTTTATATTTGGAAGCCTATTAATCATGTTTATATTTAACAGGCAATGTGTACTTATAATTAAAGTTGCTAAACCAGGACTGTGGAATCACGGTTTAAAATCTCCAGTTGCCCCTAACTTCACTATGTGAACTTTGGGAACTATTTCTTATCATAACCTGCCCCAAATGAAAGTGAAGGTGGTGATGCTGTACATACCACCTTCACAAGAAAGCTGGGATATAAATATAATAAACTACCATGTTTCTCCAACAATACGGCCTCCCCCAATAGGAAGACCCAGCATATTTTCTAGGCATAAGGTTAAATTAAGCCCCTCCCCCCAAATTTAGGCCTAGTTTAAAACATGCGAAATGGGGGGGAGGGTGGGGGGGCAACTTGCCATTAGGAGTGGTCCGCAGGCAGCCATGCCTCGCCACCAGGCACTCCTAACAGCTGGTCATGGCAGAGCTCCCAACTCCCACCAAGTACTTTTGCTGCCAGGGGCTCTTGTGCAGGAAAGACGGGGCCGCACCAAGAGGTGGGTGCTTCCGCTTTCCTTTCTGTGCAAAGGGCACTGGCTCCCTCCTCCTCTGCCACAGCCCTGGCACGGACATGGGAGCTGACTTTAAAACGGACTCCATCCACGTCCCCTCAGGCAGCCAGAGCAGGGCTTGGAAGAGATCCTCTGGCAGAACCGCAGAAGAGTGAGCCACCCAGCCTGCTGCTGGCGCGCCAAACTTTGACCAACACTTCGCTCTGGGCATAAGCGGGTGCAGCGGCAACCCAGCCCAGCCCACATGTCCCGCAACTCTCGGGGACTGCAAGCTCACTTGCCCCGCTCAGCCTGGCTTCCAGCCCTACTACCAATTGCTCTAACCTTACACAACAGCGGCGCCTCCTCCTGCTGGCCACGCCTTGCAGGCTGAAAGCGCAGCCCAGCAGCACCCAAGCCAGGGTTTCACGCTTTTGCTCCTGCACCCTGCAGAGCAGGAATCCGCTGCCTGCTACACAAACCAATGAGCAGACTCGCCTGCGCTTGGGGGAAGAGAAGCTGCGCTCTGCCAGCTCCTTTTCCCCCCAAGCACAGGCGAGGCTGCTCATTGGGTTTGTGCAGCAGGTGTCAGATTCCAGCTTTGCTGGGCCCCAGTGCAACAGCGAGCAGCCCCCACTTGGCTGCGCTTTCGGCCTTCCGAGCGCCTACAGGCACCATTGTGTATACTTCGGCGATGGCTCTGTAAGCAGAGTGTGTATCCTGTGCATCTCTGGGAGCGCCTGAAGCTTGACAGGACTGC
Source organism: Laticauda colubrina (assembly GCA_015471245.1). Taxonomy (NCBI): domain Eukaryota; kingdom Metazoa; phylum Chordata; class Lepidosauria; order Squamata; family Elapidae; genus Laticauda; species Laticauda colubrina. The sequence goes on from BLBF01000006.1 coordinate 35,051,947, forward strand.
CTGGGCCTTTGGTGGTCCCATGCCCTATTGCGAGCTTGGAGTCCATGGGTTGGAAAACAACCCCCAGGCTTCCAAAGAGAACTTGTTGAGGGAAGAGGTCGGGGAAGGTTGATCATGGCCACCGCACCTGAATGGTGCAACTACATTCTTTTGGAAAGGTCTGGCTGAGAAAGGTAGGAAGGGTAGAACAAAATTGGTGCACAAGACCAGTCGGCTGGTGTTCGCACAGGGGGAGGAGGAGCTGGCAGAGCGCCAGCTGTGGCGGGAGTGCCAGAAAGGCAGCCCGCTTGCCTTTGTCTCTCGTGCAGTGGCAGGAAGCTGGGCATTGCTGGGACTGGGGGCTCTAAGCGACTCAGGACAGGTTAAGAAAGCAGTCTCCTGAGTTATGGTTCCAAGTGCTGCAGCTTGATCCGAGCTCGAGCATGTCCACACAGCATGCTGAATTTGGTGTTTAGTGGAGCTCTGCAGGTTTGCCAATGCACTGGACCAAGAACTACCCGCACAGGCTGAGCTGGCACGATGCACAGGATGGAAAGTGGTTGGCTGCGTGGGTGTCGTGGGAACACGGCCATTCACTGATAAGGGTGTAAACACACATGCACACACACTACCACCAGGCTGCGCATGGGAGGAAAATTAAGACATCCTCGAAAAGACGGCCTAGCCATTTTTTCGGGGCTCAAAAAAAAAAAAGACCCGGCCTTATTTTTAAAAGAAAAACGGTAAATAAGATAGGAACATCCTATATTTTAAGAAGCAGTTTAGTATTGTGATTAAAAGCCTAAAAATCAGGAGACTGCTGAAAACTGGTAAGTGACTTTGGGCCAGTCACTTTCAGCCCAAATCACTTCACAATGAGATTGTGGAAAAAACAAGAATATTGGTATGTTTGCTGCCTGGAATTGAATATAAAAAAGGTGAGATAAAAATATTTTTAGAAAAGACAATATAATCTATTTAGGATATTAACCAGCATATACTACAAACTTGATATTGTAGGAAAAAACTTAATATTTACCAATTAATCAAGAACGACTTAAAAGTTATGTTTATATATCTGCAAATGAATGTTTTGTTCAAGTACAGATTTTATCTGAATTTTTAACTGTGTGGTTCTTAGTTGTTCTTTTCATGTTTTATATGGTTATTGGCTTATGTATGACTACCTCCTAGAACTGCCTGGTGAAATGGGTGCCATAGAAATCTAATAAGAACATTTTGTTGGTTAGCACTGTTTCTCTTTATTATTGTGTTTTTACAGTATTTTCTAATTTGATTTTGGTTGATTAAAATATCAAAATAGATCAATAATATCCATTTTATTTTAGAGCAGAGAATATATCCAGATTTAATTCAATTATAAGTATTCCATTTACTGATTTGCATGGAAGGAACAAGTAAAACATTGAACATAGTTTTAGGTGCTGGAAAGTCCTCAAAATAGTTGCTGAAACTTTGTTTAGTTTTGAGTAAGATTAATTCCTTTATTTTGATTCTTCTCCATAGAATAAAAATCATTGTCTATTTTTAAAATTTACATGAAACCTCCCCAACCCCCACTAATTCTGTTCAAGATAGACTGATCAAACTAAATAGTTGTATAAATATATACAACATAAATAATAACAAACATGGCCAGCTTCAGATATGATTTTTTTCTTTGCCTCAATAAGATTCTCTCGTAGAACTGTTTCTATATTAGTGCTATCCCCAATCTTTTGGTAGATTTATTCAGACATAACAGGCAGAATTTATGTTCCCACCAGTACTATACCAATTTGGAAGTGCAAGTTAGATCTTAAAATCAGAATATCTCCAACAGAGTGGTATTTTAAAAACTGTTTAAATGGAAGTTCCAATTTATCAGCATCAACTGATGTATTCAAAAAAAATATTAACAATAGCCATTACTGAAATGCTGTAGGTTTGGCAGTCACCAATAAATATGTTGTCTTTAATATTTATCCCAGTTGGTTTTAGAACAGCAAAGCATTTCTGTCAGTTGAGAGTAGAATAATATACTTTATCATCTAATTTGCTGCTATATAATGTAGGAAGTTAGCACCACCCCTCTCCTAGAAAATTGAAATAGCCTAGGAAATATTAAAAAGGCAAAATATTTTCTCTAAAAAGAGTAGAAAATCAAGAAGCAGAAACTCACCTCAGAAGCAGAAGCTCACCCCCACCTTTGTTAATGGGTGGGCCATTAAGGCCTGGGCCAGAATACTTTACAGAACAAGGAACTCCAGGTAAAGCTATAGCAATTGCCAAAAGCCCTTTTAAGGGCATAAATCATCCAGCAAGGCAAGACCAAGCATGGAACTCAGGCAGCCTACAGAGTTGCCCGTGGGAGTCTGACAATCAATGGAATATATTTCTTACACAGGAACAGGAAACACTAAGGTGGGGCCCAACAAAGGTTATAAAACCCAAGTACTCTCAGCCCTTCTGGACCTTCTCTTCTCACCCTTTTTTCTTGATCTCTTCTCACCTTGAAGCATGTGATCACCCTTCTCTGGAGCTCCAAGCCATGTGGTCCTGTCCACCATTAAACCTTCCAAGCAGCCTCCATGTTTCCAGTGTCTTTTTCCCCACTTGGAACTGAACCCAGAAGGATATTTCTCTCAATAATTTATAAATCATACTAGAATTTTCTAGCAACAAAATATGCTCATCTATTTCTGAAAGACGAGACTGGAATCAGTCATGTTCTTATATATACTGCATAATGCATTGTATACTGTCTTTTAATAAGCTAGGTAAAAAATTAGAGGCAGCAGTTCACCTCCAAAAAAAGCCATGAGTTCACTAGACCCAATAATTCTCTCCAGTCTCCAACCTCCCCCTTTTTAGGTTATTGAGATGATATTCACACAATTTCTTATGGATTATCAGGATCCAGACCTCAGTATGGGACTGAAAAAGCATTAGTCATTCTTTTGGATTTTTCCGGCAGAAATAGGATGAAGGTAATTACCATCCTTGCTCTTCTTGATTTCTTGCTTACTTCAAATATCATCAACCATAGTATACTAGTTTGATTTCAGGATCTGAGAGTGGGTAATTCTTTGCTGTGATGATTTTCTTCCTTTCTCCAGGGCTTGTCCCAGTCAACACTGGAATAGGGGAAAGGGTCCTATCCTAAGACCCTGCTTTGCATCAGGGTTTAATAATTTCTTCATTCCTGTTTAGCATCTAAATGAATCTACTGGGTGTTATCTAATGATACTGAGTAAAGTATCAGTATGCTAATGATACTCAACTTTTACATTTCTACGCATTCCCAATTACAGTAGGTGATGCTGTGAAGATTCTATACCTGTCAGCTCTGGGGGATTGGGTGGGAAACAACTGATTTTCATCTGAACCCAAGCAAGAATTAATGGCTTTGGATGCTGTGGTGCTAACAATTTTCCATCTCTTGAATGACATTGTACTGCCCCAAACACAACCTGTGCACAATTCAGGGGTCCTTTTAATGGCTCCTATTTGAGGAATAAATGGCAGCCACTGGAAAGATATTTCCACAACTACAATATGGATTGTACATCAATTACATCTATTCCTGAACTGGGAGCTCTGCTCACAGTCATTTACATCTTTATTACTTGTCTTATGGATTACTGCAATATGCTGCACAGGGGGCTACTTTTGAGAATTTGAAAGCTTCAAGTGGTTTAAAATGCAGCTGTGCAGGCAGTTATATACCTCCCACAATTGGTGCATGCTATGTCTCTGCTCCGTTGGTTGCATTGGTTGCCAGTCTGTTTCTGGATGCAATTCAAGATGGTGAATTCTACAGCATGGGATCAAATTATTTGAAGGGTCATCTCTCCAATCATACTTACCTGTTCCATCAGGTTGGACAAGTACAGCCATGCTTGAGTTACCATCCTGTGAAGCTCAGGAAGAGAGCTTTTTCTCTCATGGATACCATCCTGTGGAATATATTCCCCTGAGGATCAGATTGGCCCCATCCTTACTGGTTTTTCTCAAGGCCTTAAAAACATGGTGTTGTGAATGAGTTTGGTGATAGGAATATGGTAGAATCAGTGGAGTGGCTACATTGACTAATATGTTTGGAGATGGTTACCTCAACTATTAATTTCATGTTATGATTTTATATGTTTTTACTAATATTGATCTGCAGTTTTTATACTACTTTTTAATTGTTTATGAGCACCCAGTGTCTTGTATGAAGATGGACAGCTATAGAAATTTGATCAATAAACATATATTTTTGGACAATCATGTAAAATGATGAAATGGAATTTATTTATATAGATATTTGAAAAATATTAGCAAATGCCAGACATTAATTTTGCCAGAATGTGTCTTTTCATTTGCACATCAATTCCATTGCTCTTAAGGTTTACAAGCATTTGTAGGGCTTTGTATCATTTTGGAGACAATTTTTGCATAATCCTAGATAAGCATTTTTTTCCTCTGCCAAATATAACTCTCTTCAATAGGTACAATAGGCAGCAGAACATGACTTTACTGCAAAGTGGCATTGATTTTTCTTCCTACCCAAATAATTTTAAATAAATGGGACTACTTTTTTCTAATTCTGCAAAAATAGATCAGTGCATGCAATGTTCTTGTACAGTTTTAAAAGAAAGCATCCTGAGTTGGAAATATTATGGTTATCACTATAATTCTATTTGATTACTCATGTTTATATACTTAAAAAGATAACACAAGCAACTGTTCAAATAATTGTCCATCTGGGTTCAGTTCCAAGTGGGGGAAAGACATTGGAAATATGGAGGCTGATTGGAAATATGGTTTAATGGTGAAGCAAACCCACCAAGCATGTGTGATTTTGTGTAGCTGACCATATGGAATGGAGAGTGAGGGTTATTTATACTCTCTCTTGGGCCTTGCCTTTGAGCTTCCTGTCCTGTGGCAAGAGCATGTATTCTATTGGTTGCTGTAGTAAGATTTCCATGTGCAGTCATGTTTCTCTGAATCAAGTTTGGTGGAACCTTGGGCTGATGTAATGTTCCTATTGTGGCTGAATAGCTTTGCTCTGAAGAATAATCCCATCATCCTGGAGCTGAAGCCTTTTGTATTGTAGATAGGTTGGCACAGCCTTAATGTGCACCAAATATCTGCTAGGGGGCAGGGAGCTGCTCTTTGTCTTTAAAAACATGTTTCTCCTTTTCTTGTCCAGTGAAATATAATATTCTGTCTTTTTAAATATTTCCTATTTCTTCTAGGAGAGGGTTGGGTGCTAACTTTCTACACAACTGAGTGATTATCAATAATCTTGGAAACTAGGAAATCAATAATCTTGGAAACTTGAAAACTGTGTGTGGTGTGTGTGTGTATGGACTAGGATAAGATGAGAAATGAAAATAGAATGAGCAAGGAGTAATTGAAAAATGATTGGGGAATATATAAATATTAAAAGGTCAGAGTGAACCTTAGAATCACATAGGGCTGGAAGGGAAACTCTTCTAGTACAACCCCCTGCCCAAGGCAACAGTCCTTATACTATCCCAGACAAATGGTTGCCCAATCTTTCTTGAAAACCTCCAGTGATAGAGCACCTATAACTCCAAGCTGTTCCATTGTTTTATTGTTCTGTCAGGAAATTCCTCCTTATTTCCAATTTGAGTCTCCCTCTGATGAACTTCCACCCATTGCTTCTTGTTCTGTCCTCAAGTGCTATGAAGAATAAATTGAGATCCTCTTCCCTGTGACAGCCCCTTCAACTGTTGGTAGATGTTATCATGTCATCCTGCTCCCCAAGTTTTCTCTTCGTTAGGCTAAACATACCTAGCTCCTTCAGCCATTCATTGCATAATTTAGCTTCCACACCTCTTCTAATTATCTGGATAAGTTATTTTTGGTTTTGGGGGATTCACTGGGTAGGAGAAAGTTTTTTTTAATAGAAAACACGAGAAAGGGTTATAATTGGAAGATGATTATATTTGGATTCCTTGTAAAATTTATAATTGAGGATTACACAGTTCATCTGAAAGTACTCTGTATGTTGTATGTTATTAATGAAATACAAAAACCAGAAGAAAATTAACCTTTAAATTAACTCTGGGCAAAAAGAGAAAAGGTTTTTTAAAAGCACTATGATGTGGGGACTTTTGCCAAAGACACCTCTGAAAATTTGCAAATACTTTTAGTATTTTCTGAAAATTGCTTTGTGCATTGATTCTCTGTTGGTGTTCTTAAAGATTTACATATAAAACATAAGGGATTGAATTACATTTGCAAAAATAATTGATCAAGAATAGGACACTCTTGTACCATTTTCCCAATGGTGGCTTACAATGTCTTCATGGCATCTCTCTGCCATCTTTGAGAATATATAAAGGTAATTGTCATTACTGTGTTTTTGGCACAATAGGGACTGGATGATTTTAAAGTTATTCCAAGTTTCTAATAGGAACATTGTTTTGTCGACAGCAATGGAATTTCAGGGAGTCATTGCAAATATACGGTATGTCCATGAAGTGCCTGCAGATTCTTGATCTGAGAAATAAGTATGGGTCATTTGTTTCTGACTAACTTCATCTAATTTTTAGCAGCATCTTCTGTATATCTGCCTGCTTCTTCCCCCCTACCCCTTTTATGACATTATGGAACCAGCTTGCCCAAATTGAAGGCTTTTGGTGACTTAGCACTGTAGAAGAATTGTCTATGAAACTAAATCTGACTAATGCTCTCTACCCAATGGTGACTGCATTGAAGTGTCTATTAATGCAAACAGGAATGTGTGGTTTCTAAGGGAAAAGCTAAAAACAGTCCGAAATGGGGAGGGTTTGTGTCTCTCTGTGTGTGTGTAAGCTCTGAAACAACTGGTTGGAAACTCTCACAGATGTTCTCCGAATTTCGCAGCATTGAGATCCTTCGTTTGTGCTTCTTCGGAATCTGCGACGGGAGAGGGAGCTGAACTCCGAGGCTTTCAAGCAGATCTGTGGGCGCTGCGGTGTCCCTGGAGGATCTTCCACATCCGACCCCTCCGCCTCCCGGTTACTTGCCACATCACACTAACAGCCCTATCGGTCGTGTTCCTCGCCTCCGGCAGAGGGCAGCTGTTCCGGGAGGGACATCATCAAGAGGAGGGATTTCTGCCCAAGTCCAACCGGAGGGCGAGAAGAGATGAAAGCGGGACGGGCGGAGGGCGTGAGTGCCCCAGCGGTGGAGCCAGCAGGGCGCTTCTGGATGGCTGTCGAAGAAGGCGGGATGGAGAAGGCAGGGCGGTAACGGGAGCATCTTGGCGAGGATCGCAGCCGAATTCTGCCCTCGTCACGGAGAAAAGAAGTGCGCTCCGGCACGTCCGCACATTTGACGATGGACGACCCAGGATCCCGCGCCCCGGATTCCACGTGAAGCTGCCAAGAGACTGAAGGGTGCTTTTAAGTTGCCAAGAAGCAGCGCAAGTTCGGTCAGCCTTGATGACATGTTCCTCTCTGCGTTTTCACTGGCTTCTGCACGAAAGGGGAATTTGCAAAGCGGAGTTCCGATTCCCGGAGTGTGGAACGTACCAATGTAAGTGCAACCTTCACATCGCTTACTTAACTTAATGACGACATAACGGAGAAATATAGCAATGAAGCACTTAGACTTATGCTTCACAATTCTTTACAGCCCCTCTCTAAGCTGTTTAGACAGCATGTTGCCCCCAACAAACTGGGTCTTCATTTTATCCGCTAAGAATGCTACTTTGTCAATGGCATTAAGCTCGGACTCATGAAGTTAAAACTTTTGAACAACGTTCACCTTCCCTTGTTAGGAAATTTCCCTTGGAAATTATTCCCTTGAACCGGTTCCATTAAAATACACAGACTCCTTGGGCAATTCAACTGCTAAGTAATTTCAGCAGGGAGTGAAGAAGAAGAGATGTGAGGGGGATGGAGGCTGTGTGGTAATCCAGAAATATCTGACCCTTGATAAATGGGAAATGGAAAAAGTGGGAAGCAATGAAAAGAAGGACCATGCAAGACTAGAAATACGGGACTCTGCTTTGTAATGTTTCTGTGGGGATTTTTTTTTTTTTTTTTAGTATGAGAGGTTTTTTTTTAAAAAAATGGGCTAGAAAGAAACAAAAAGCAATTCTTGTAAAAGTAATGTTTTATTTATATTTTGCATGCAACTATTTCTTTTTTTAATGGAATAGTGGATCTAATAACTTTTCAGAACATTTACAATTTTTTGGCAGCATTATACCTAAGTTCAAAGTAATTTGTAACAGACATGGTGACCTATGAGATTGTGAGCACCATTGGACAATTTTAAATTTTATACCATACATATTGGGAGTGGTGTTGTTTTGATGAAACACTCAGCATTAGTATTAGCAGTGGTATGACTATAAGTTTTTTGCAGAAATATGGTACTGTTCTGCTTATTACTCTCTGAATGGGTATAAAGCAGACAGAGCAACTCTACAAAGCATCCATACAAAGTCTTTTTTATTGGTTCATCGGGCATCCTTATGCATTCATGATGCATTCCCTTATAGGGACAGCTCTCAGTTCCTAACTAATTATTCCAAATCCCATTAACTCTAAACTGTCTGGACAGCACAGATATGCTAATCATGTCTGTAGAGATTTTCAGTCAAAAATAACAAATAACAAAGCTAATAACAAATGGTGTTAACATGGAACTTCCAGTGTCTTATTTCACAAAAAAATTAGTTTTCCCAGTAATAACAGAAGCAGCCAGTTAGTAAAGTTGAGAGCACTTAGTGCAGGAAGATGGAAGAAGTCAGCTGTAATTAACAGTAGGTAAATATCTAACAATGCCAGTTGCTCTGCATTGAAAGTTCTTAAAAACAGTTCTGTAGTTTGCTTGTTTCTTTATTACAGAAAGGGATATTCCTCAAGACTGTTAATAGTTAAAATAATTTAACTATTATGAACAACACATTAGCAAACTTGTTCAATTTCTATCAGGTGTGTTGTCCTGCTCACTCACACATATAACAGCAGTTTAGTGGATTTAGTGCATTTCATCAAAAGCCCAGAACTGTCCCGAGGAAGTTCAGCCAAAACTAGACTGATGATAGTCCATAGAGCAATGGCCAATGACTCCACAAGGCACTTGAAAGTTTTCCAAATAAGATAAACCCACCAGGCAAAATTAAATCCAAGGCGGTTCACCAGCCAATAAAAGTCCAGAGTTCACAAGGCATAATCCAAGTCAAGGCACAGTGTCAAAATTAAGTAAGAAGAAGTAGTGGATGAAGAACCCAGATTAGGATGGGCTGTAGCTATTGCTGAGTCCACAGTGGAAAAGCCCTTCTATTTTTTTGTCAGGAATTTGCTAAACAGAAATATAACCAATGATGAGTACTGGAATCGCTATCCCCACTAACAACTTTCAGAAAGATCATATTCAATAAAAATGTAGTCCTAAAAGGCACCAAGTTGGGGAAGGTTGGGTTGTTACCAAAAGTGGTTAAGGCTGTAACATTGCCAGTTGTTCAGGATCCAGGCTGTCAGTTAAGTTTTGGTCTTTGGGTTTCATTGTACATACAATTGTGCAAACAATTGTGGGAATTGTGGTTTACATGTCTCCTCAGGGGTGGGATTCTACTGGTTCGCACCTATTTGCTAGAACCGGTTGTTAACATTCTAAGCAGTTTGGAGAACCAGTTGTTAGAAGAAATTACTGGCCTAATCATGTAAGGAAGGCAGGAAGGAAACATTCTGGTTACAGAAACTGCCTCTCCATTAACCGTTGTTACATTCCAGGCAGGACTAGTCTTCCTGTCTCAGGAACTTCTCTGGAGTTATTTTTCCCTCCTTTACTGGTACTTTGCTTGTGTGGAGTGACCATTCAAAGTTACAATGGCACTGAAAAAAGTGACTTATGACCATTTTTCACACTTATGACTTTTGCAGCATCCCCACAGTCACAAGAGGCCAGGCGAAGAGAGGCATGCCTCGATGTGAGTGATGTTGAGTTGGCCTCTCCCAACCAGTAACATGACCACCAAGCCATGTCCACCCAGTCACATGACCACCAAGCCACGCCCACCACCTAACCCACAGAACTGGTTGTTAAAAAATTTGAATCCCACCCCTGTGTCTTCTATGCTTAATTTCAATCAAAAAAGCCAAAAAGGAAACAAAAAGACCCAAACATCACCTCATGAGCAATCAACATCCAAATAAACCAAGATTAATATCAAGATTAACCTTAGACCAACAATCAAGAAACAAACAATACCCCAATCAAGGAACTATCAACTCAAATACATTAACAGTAAACAACCAAAACAAAGAACATGTGCTGTTGCATATGCACTATCCGTCGAGCATCCGTCCACTGTGATTTCATCTGCGCAAGAAGTTTTGAGCTGCACAAAACTTTGTGAACGGATGAACTTTCTGCCGTGTACGATATACATCTGTGACATATACGGGCAACAAACGTTCTATGTCCGTTATCATCCATTAAACGTCCGCTATATCCTCTCTGCATCCTCTGGCCATCCCCTTAACTCACATCTGCTGCAACTGAAAATGGAAAGAGGGAGGAAACAAAAGGTACACGGAACGTCTACACAGCATTAGTAGCACGGAAATAGAAAGGATGTAAGCGTATGCATCTCGTATATAATGTATTAAAAATGGACAAAATGTTTGTATCTGGGATGTATCTCGTTTATTTAGGATGTCTGCAGTATGTCTAGAGTATGTAGAAGGACACCTACCGGACAACCAATATTTTCTATAAAAAGGAGGAGAAAATCATCTGGATCGCTGGGATGGTGGACCATACAGTCCTACTATGGTTGCACTGGAGGTTTATCTCTCCCACAACTATCCTTATCTATCCCACAAGCATGCAAAGGCTTAACCATTTTTTCAAAGTTTTCACTAACACTTTATTAAATAAACAAAATGAACCAAGTAAACTAAGTGTCTTAAGCAAAGATAAACTTTATTAACTTTCTTAGGTAAACTTTATGACTTTATTAAATAAGCAAAATGAACCAAGTAAACTGTATTAAGTGTCTTAAGCAAGGATAAACTTTATTAAACAAGTAAACAATTCAGTCTCTGAGACTATTCTGAGTCAGAATAGACTATTCTGTGTGCGTGCTGCATCCTTTTATATCCACGGAACGGATGCAATTCATACCCCCCACATGCGCAGTGAATGCTTTGCATCCGATATACATCCGCGCGGCATCCCCTTTGTTTCCTATAGGTGTACGTGATGCATCTGCTTCATCTGCTATGCATCTACCCCTTCCGCTATGTGTCCGCTTCAAAATTCTCTCCGGAACCCCTTTGGAGGTGTCATCCGCTTCCATCCACTTTCATCCGCTAGGCTTCCGATGAACATCCGTTTAACATCCCCGCTACATACTACCCACGTCCGTTCTTTTCCGTTCTGTTTATGCAAATTTTCACCACTTTTTGGAGTGGATGAAAACGGATGGAGCCACCCCTGAAATTTTGCTCGTCCACTGTGTCCTTTCTGCATATGTTTTGCGTCCATTGGCCAGTGGGACCTAGCCTTAAGGGTCATGGGCATGACCCACTTAACAACTACTATGTTTATCTTTCTCTGTACTTCTCATCCCAGAACAATTTTCCACTGTCCCTTACTTACAATGTATAATCTGTAGCTCTATCAATAATCCAAACTTTCTGGGATGGTCAGAAAACAACACACAAATATTTTATTGTAGCATATTTTTTAAGTGTTGAGCCTATTATTGGAATCTTATGGGGAACTAACTACTAAGAGGAGCGATGGATACATGGTACATATTCTAACTATGCAGTCATATGAATAGAATTATAAATCTTTACCCATTTCTGAATACAAGGCCCTGTATTACAGGGCTTTGATATGTCAGCATAAAAGAACTTCAGTGGTTCCCTCATGGCTGTCTCAGTTCCCTGCACCTGCAGTAAGCATTGTGATGAAAATAAATGTGAAGGCCATGAGGAAGATCAAAACCTTGGGAAATATCTATGACAAAAAGAATAAAATAAATTTCTGATAAATATCTCTTATACAAGCAGGTTTTGAAATCTGGCACAGATGCTTTTCCTGTCAAATACAGTTCAGAATATTAGGAATTGTGTTCCATTCCTGCAACAAAATATAATTTATTACTAGATTCAACTATAATAAGCTACATCTTAAATTTTGTCTATGAATATGAGATTCTTCTGAAATTTACTTTATTTTTTGAACTGCTTTTTTCACAGTAGAAAAAGATGGGCAATTTTAAAGGTCATGCTCTTCCTGGAAGTTTTTTCCTTTTGTTTGGCTTGTGGTGGTCTGTGAAATACCCATTCAGATACTTCTATCAAAAGAGGAAAAATATTTATCTTGGTTCCAAGGCAGGATTTCAACGCTTAGAATTTACCGAAGCCATAATCAAGGTTGTCTTTGCTCTTATTGGTAAGTTTTTATTTTTTTAAAAAAATGTAGTTCTAAATAAGTATGATTATGATTTAAGGTACCATTAAAACAAAAATGGTTTTTAAAAAATATTAACTTTGAAGTAATTTATAGCTGATGTCAAACCATGGTCTGGATTTTATGTAGTGTTGAATGTTGTTTCTCTGCATGGAGGTAAAATTCAGTAACAAAACTGAACACCTAGCCTATTTATTTTATTCCTTAATCTTTAAAAAAATATACACATCTTTTTTGGATTGTTTTTATGATGCATTTTAGGCTATATGTTTTATGAGAGAAGCATACTAAGATACATTGGTGTCGTTATTTGATACATATCTGGTATATTTTAGCTTTATTGTCAAACTGGAACAAGATATTATTTTATTATATTGTATCTGTATCGAAGGGAGAAGTTAGTTTTCTTTATATTGTTTTAGTTCATTTTATGTGCTGCTTTTGAACTTTTCCCATTGTACCTCCTTCTTGCGTGTTTTGTTTTTTTTTGTAATTTTATATTTTAACTTTTTATCTTTAAAATTAATGAAAATTCTATTATTCCTAATGTATAAGAGCCAGATCTTTCCAAGGAAAAAATAACCATATCTTGCTAGAACTTCAGTAGGGGACACAATGGTTTTACTTTTCCTTATCAGGATAAGCATTCTATGGTTATATTAGCTTGTATGGTTATATTGGTGTTTATCCTTTCTAACATTTAATAAGCCACAAATTAAGGAATTTGGGAAGTTGAAGTCGACACTTTTGAAAAATGGTTTTCAAAATGGTTGCTTCACTAAACCAGATGTTAACAAATGAGTATTACAATAGTGGCCAATATCTGTAGCTCAGGTGTAGGATGAGAGTGGAGATTCATTCTCTGAGCTTGTGGATTGGTTTCCAATTATTCCATTACCAGGCGAGGTAACATCTTTAGTGGAATTTAGAGAATGTCAGTGTTGGTATTCTTCTGCTTATAAGGACTTCGTATAGGGCACATAAAGTTCTTATAAGAACACCTATTGTCATACTCATTTGTTAACATCTCAAATGAGTATTGCTTGGCATGATTTTTTATTTATTTATTTATTTGATTTGTCAATCATTTACAAGGTAATAGGTATAAGTATGAACATGAGTAAGAATACAGGAAATAGGTATGAATAAATGGGGACAATAGGACAGGAATCGTAGGCATGATGGTGCACTTATGCACCCCCGTTACAGATCTCTTAGGAATGGGGTGAGGTCAATAGTGGATAGTTTGAGGTTAAAGGGGTGGGGATTAGAGGATGTAACAACAGAATCAGGTAGTGCATTCCAGGCATTGACCACTCTGTTGCTGAAGTCATAGTTTCTGCAATAAAGTTTGAATCAGTTTACATTGAGTTTGTATCTGTTGTATGCTCTTGTATAGTTGTGGTTGAAGCTGAAGTAGTCATTAACCGGTGGGACATTGTAGCAGATAATTTTGCATGCTACGCTTAAATCTAACCGCAGGTGGTGTAGTTCAAAGTTGTCCAAGCCCAGAATCTCAAGCCTGGCTATATAGGTATTCTGTTGCGAGCAGAGGAGTGTAGTACTCTTCTCGTGAAATAATGATGTATAAATATAGCTGTTTGTGGTTTATTCAGGAAACGAGTAAAAAAAATCATTACATAAAATGAACTGTGAGATTGTCTTGTTAACAAAGTACGGCTCCATTCTTATCCCATCTCTTGATAGCCAGAAGCCTTACAATTAGGTAAAGAAACTGTTGGTGTATATGTGAGGGTGATCCAGAGGTGGCATCTGTCATTCCATTGATTGCCACAGTTGAGTCGACTGATCTGGTTGGCTAGGTGGGTGTCCCTTTCCTCCCTCATCGTTCCATGTGCATCCCTTCTGAAGTTGTTCAGTGGAAGGGGATGACCATCCCAGACAGAAAGAGTATATTAATCATTAGTCAAGGATATACGGTATTTGGTAAAACCAGTGGCAAGCCTTGACCATTTCTCTTGGACTTATTTAGTTGTTCCTGTCTATTGGAAGATAGAACCATTACAACTGACATAAGATTCAGGTGATCCATCTAAATAGTTTAAGAATACAGTAGCAAAATATAGTCAATCCTAGGAATGCAATTTAAACATCAAATACACTTTATGAATATTTATGAATTTCACAAACTCGGTGCTATGGTCTGTAATTTGCTCATATTATAGGTATTGCATAAAACTGGAGATGTTGTGACATTTGTTTCAAGAAATGGAAATGTACAAGATAGTGTATGAATGTTTTCACACAGATCACAGCCAAGGAAGTGTGCTTTGCAATGTCACTTTTTTCTCTATAGGCTTTTATACATGATAGGAAAAAATATGGAGGATATGGTAAGAAAATGTGGGAAGTTTTACAAATCAAATACGTAATTTATGGAGCCACTTTAATTTTATTTCTGAAGTAGGCAGCTCTCTTATCTGGAAGTAGTTTAATATCCATTAGGTAAAGTAATTATTATTATAATTTTTTGGCATAATGGCCAAAACTAAAAAAATAAAAAGTTCCCATATTGCTTTGTTATTTACACCCAGGTATGATGGCAGAGCAGTTTGTTCCTGATGGGCCTCATTTGAAGCTATATAGCAATGAAAAAAAGCAGTGGAATTACTTAATGAATTGGCAGCATGCAACCATGTACCTCTTCTATGGCATCTCAGGGCTAGTGGACATTGTGACTCACAGTACGAATTTATTACCAGAGGCCTTAGACCGAATGATGCTCTCACTTGCTGTTTTTGTGGAAGGTGAGTTTATGGTATTTCGCTACACTGTTTATGTAGAAAAGTTTTCTGAATTCAAATGAAAAAGAACAGACAAAGTTTATCTATTATGGTAACTATGTCATATAATCAAAATGGCATATAACAGAAATAGGGAACAAGAATAGATGTTTAAAGATTATGAATTAATAATTCTTTATTAGGGATACATGCAGAGTGGAAGACTTGTTTTATTTAATGAGATTAAGAATTCATTATGTCTGAAGATAAATTACATTCAAAGAGAGTAAGCAAAAATAATTGTGGGTACCTCAAGGATGTTGTTCAACATGCAAACAACCAAAAACCTTCTGCAGTAGACCCCTGAATTATTTTTATCTAGCATCTGCTTAAAGCATATGGCTCATGTAAATAGATTGTGCTATTTATTTGTTTGTTTATTTAACTTTATACAAAGTTAACTCTATACAAAGTTAAATATACCATCTTTCTGCAAATTTGAATGCCTACATCTTATATATGTTTAAAGATTCAAAATAAGAAGATAATGACCATGACACTTGTACATTATATCTCCTCCTGTGGTAGCAATAACAGCTTCCAAGGATTTTCTATAACTTGCTAAGACTTTTTGGAATTAAATGCAATCATGCATGAAACCTGTAGAATAAATAATAGTTGACTTCTCATTCCCTTTCACCAGGTTTTCTATTTTATTATCACATCCATGGGCGTTCCATGCTAGATTTTCATGTTCATCAGTTACTTTTAATAACTATCTTTGGAGGTGCTCTCTGCATATTCTTGGAAGTCTTTTTCCACAATAGCATTGTTCTTGAGATGTTCCGAACAAGTCTTTGTATATTGCATGGCAGTTGGCTCTGGCAGGTGAGTGAATAATTTTTCTTTTCCTTCCCTTCCCCTGCCATGCCCACCAAGCCACACCCACCAAGCCATGCCATACTCACCAAGTCATGCCCACACAACCCGTAGTAATTTTTTAAAAATTCCACCACTGTTTCCTATGCATTCTTACAAAACAAAAACAAAAACCCAACAACTTTTGAGATTAGAACCAGGATCAACAAAAGAGATCCTCAGACAGCTGCTGAAGATTTATTGGATACCAATTTATTTACTACTTCAACCCTTCTCTGCTTCTTTTTATCTGCTAAGGTGACTGCAGTGTAGATATTGGAAATTACTTTGAATTTTTGCAAACAATTATAGTAGAGTGATGACCACTGTTCATTCTTCTATCAGTGCCTGCATCAGTCATTTATCTCTGTCTGCTTGTTTCTTCAGAGGAAAAGAGACTTAGCTGCCAGCATTTCTCCACTGTCCTGCTGCATGGAACTGAGATAGACCAAGATAACAAATTAGGCAGTATTGGCAAACATTTTAATGATCAGAAGAGGGATTTTTGGTAATGGTTGAGAGATGAATGGTTGAGAGAGATGAGCTCTTAGGTTAGCAGAGCTGTGAGGCAAAGTACAGGTATTCCTTGACTAATTACCACAGGTGGGACCAGAATTTCAGTTGTTAAGCAAGATACCATCGTTGTAAAGTGACTCATGTCCAATTTTATGACCTTTTTGCCACAGTTGTTAAATGAATCATTGCAGTTAAGTGAGTCATGCAATGTTTCCCCATTTACTTTGATTGCTGGAAGCCTGCTGCAAAAGTGACAAATGGTAAACATGTTACCTTGGGAGGCTACAACCATCGTAAATATACACCTGCTGCCAAGCGTCTGAGTTTTAATCATGTCACCATGGAGATACTGTGATAGTTGTAAGTGGAAGGACCTTTTTTTGTAATGTTGTAACTTCAAACGGTCAAACAAATGATTCTTAAGTCAAGGATTACCTTACACTGGGTCATGTGGCATATTTGGGTAAGGTCAGAATTTTACAGTTTTTTTTTTCTCTATGAATTATGGGTTTATTATCAAGCCTACTTCAGTGTTTTATTTATCAGACCATACATCACTGCTTTTAGCACCAGCATACATCCCTCTTAGGAGACGGGCTCTGCCTATAATAAAGACAGTGAAATCTTGGGCAGAAGATGCTTCCCAACAACTTCAGGTTTGTTTTAAGAACACAAATTGGGACACCTTTATCACCCTGACCTAGAGGAGTACACTGCAACTGTTCTGTGCTATATCAAACACTGCACAGATACTATCACTGTAGATAAATATATTAGGATCTATCCCGATCAGTAACTTCAGATGACCAAGGAAATCCAGCGCCTTTTGCGTGACAGGACCAAGGCCTTTAGGTCTGGTGATGGGGTAAGATACAGTGTTGCCAGAGCTAATCTGAACAAAGGTATTTGGAAGGCCAAGACTGAGTATAAGAGGAAGATTGAGAATAATTTTTATAGCAATAACTTGAGGCTGGTGTTGCAAGAGATTCAACAAATTACAAACCATCAATCGAGCAAGGTCATCCCTGCTTCATTGGCAGAGGAACTGAATCATTTCTTTGCTCGCTTTGAAATGGAGACATCAGAGACAGATAAAATATAACCACCAGCCAATTGTAGCCCCCACCTCATTGTGGAGGAACAGGAAGTGAGGAGCATTCTGAGGGCTGTGGACCCTAGAAAGGTTGCCGGTCTTGACGATATCTCTGGCCAAGTGCTGAAAGACTATGCTGATCACTTGGCTGGAGTCTTTACCAGGATCTTCAATTGGTCTTTATCTCAGGCCACTATTCCATTTTGTTTGAAGGCTTCCACCATTGTTCCGCTGCCAAAGAAGTTCTCTGTCAATAACCTCAATGATTATAGACCAGTAGCACTCACGCCTATCATCATGAAGTGCTTTGAGAAATTGGTCTGCCGGCACATCATTTCTGGTCTTCTGTATACATTTGATAAACACCAGTTTGCATACAGAAGAAATAGATCTTCACTGAGGATGCTATAGCCCTCACTCTTCACAGTGCTCTGACTCATCTAGAACAGCGGGGGGGGGGGGGGGGGTATATGGGGATGCTTTTTGTGGATTTTAGTTCTGCATTTAACACAGTTCTTCCACATAGACTAGTGTCTAAAATTCTGGACCTTGGGCTTTCTAATTCAATCTTCCTTTGGATTATGGATTTCCTATCTGGCTGCTCACAGAGGGTCAAGATTAGGTAATCATACCTCTTCAGCCCTTATTCTTAACACTGGTACACCACAGGGTTGCGTGTTGAGTCCCTTACTCTATACATACTTTATGTGTATGACTGCATTCCAACTCACGCTAGTAATACTATTGCTAAATTTGCAGATGATACAACAGTGGTGGGACTTATCTCCGGAGAGGATGAGTCTGCCTACCGAGATGAGGTGGATCAAGTTGCTTTCATGGTATGGAGACAATAACTTGGTCCTCAACACCAAAATCAAAGAGTTTATCGTGGATTATAGAAGGAACAGATCAGATATCCAGCCCTTGCTTATCAATGGAGACCGAGTGGAGCAAGTGGCCAGTTTTAAGTTTCTGGGTGTTACCCTAAAAGAGGACCTGACCTGGGGTGCCCACATTGCAGCCCTGGTAAAAAGGGTCCAGCAGACATTATACTACCTGAGACTTCTCAGAAAACAACAACTGAATGAAAAAACACTGCTGACCTACTACTGCACCATAGAGAGCATTTTCAAACACTGCACCTCTGTATGGTTTGCCAATTGCACAGTGGCAGATAGGAAAGCACTCCAGAGGGTTAATGTGATTGCCTAGAAGATCATTGGTTGATGATCCAATCTTCCCTCTTTGAAAGAGCTTTATAGCTCCCGCTGCCTTAAGAAAGTTCAAAACATTCTCAAAGATCCATCTCATCCTGGGAACCCTTTTTTTGAACTATTACCACCAGGCAGATGGTACAGAATAATAAAAACAAGGACAAATAGGCTGAAAAACAGCTTCTATCCCAGGGCAGTAGCTCTTTTGAATTCTACTGTATAGTGCAGTGTTGATGTGGTGTTGGGGGTTTTCAGTTCAATGTGTGAAGGGTGAAGGATGTGTGTTTGTGTTTATTTTCACGATCATGGTCATGATGTGCACTGAAGATGGTGTTTGATTTCGTTGTACGAGGTGCAGTGACAATAAAAGTAAACTAAATTAAACTATTTAAACCCATTTCAGGATTTATGTTACATGTGTTTAAATGTAGCAAAACAATTATGATGCTTGTTTATTGAAAGCAGAGGTTTTTAGGATTTAGCAGCATTTAGGAAGTCTTTATGGATGCTATGATCTGATCATTCATTAGCAGGATTATTAGAATGTTTTCATTTGATGCATTTCTTTGGGCACAGGATTACCTTACTTTGAACTTATTTGATATTTCCTCTTTTAAAAGGATGGATAGTAACCGTATTAGAATAGAAAGGGATAATAGGTATCGTTATAACTTTTCTTATAGAATTTTAATTTCTATCTCATCTTTCTATTATTAAGGAAATCTAGGTAGCATATGGAACCTATTTAAAGGTAAATAATTGTGATTAGATTTTTCTAGCCTGCCCAATGAATATCAGATATGATGAATATCAAATAAAGTTAATATCTAAATCAGCCTTCTCCATATTATCCTGGTATAATGGAGAAGATACTGGAAAGTTCCAAAGACCTAAGGAATGCCTTTCTAGACAAGACTGATATAAAACAATTTTAACTCTGCATTCTTATAATAGAGGCAGGTAATCTGCCATCTTTTTGGCATATGCAGCCCTCAATTTCAGTTTATGTGGCCTTCAGCCTAATTAAAGAACTGTGCAAGAGATAAATTTTTCATCAGAATTATTGGAAGTGAGATAACAGAAAAAAGTGGATATCAGAATGAGAATAAGCATTTTCAAATACATTTTCATATACTAACTATATGGGGAAAAATGTATCTCAACCAAAAAAATGTAGCCTATCTTAGCCTTAAGCCATAATAAAGAACACACAAGGTAGAAAGGAAATCTTATAACGATTTATTTATGCAATTTATATAGCCACCCTTTCAAAAACAATGCAGGATGATACTAAAAAATAAACAAACTTAAAATATAGGACATAAAATAAAGCAGTTTTCACCAAAGGTAATTCAAAATTTGAAACAGCCATCCCAGATAGCTGTACAAATCCCCCTGACCCAATGCCAGGGTCTTCAAAGCATTACTAAAAGCAGGAAAATTTGGGTCCATGTGAATCTGGAGGGGTATGCTATTACACAAGGTAAACCAGCTTGAGAAAAAGCATGTGAACTAGTTTTGGGGAAACTAGTTTAAGAGATGGGCCCTGAAGCATGGAACCCTACCCGATGTTATTGAGAAGCAAATATAACTGGAGAGAGGTAATCCCATTAAAAAACAGTATTTCTAATGCCCTTTTCTTTTTTTCACAGATTGGATTTGTCCTTTATCCTCCAAGTGGAAGTACAGAATGGAACCAAGTAGATCACAATAACATCATGTTTCTGACCATGTGCTATTGCTGGCATTATGCAATTACACTTCTTATCATGGCAGTCAATTATACTCTAGTCAGCTGGTAAATAAATATTATTGGTATTTTAAAGAGTTCCACTTAAATGTCAAAAATTTCTTATTTTATTCAAAATCCCCATACATTCAAAAATAGGTCTTCCAACTGGATAGGAATGAAAAATTATAGTAGTCTACAAATGCTATGGCATTCAGCCTGCAATTTTTGAAATACGTAATTGTTCATTGATGCCTGCATATAAATTGCAAAGAAATTGTGTATATAGTTGTATACATAAAATAATATAAAAACTGTTCATATTAGTGCTGGAAGAATGTCAACTCTTTAATTTCTTCCTGAGATTCTTTTAGTTAGCTTAATTATTTTGAGATCTATCTAATCCTTCAACACAGCACACAGGTTTAGAGTAGTTTACTATATAAAACTAAGGAAAACAAAGCTTTGATCATGCCTATTATTTTTGTTGTTTTATAATTTAATATTCCTAATAGGTTGTACTTCTCTGAGATTAGAATACAAGTTCAGAGGACAAAAACATATTGAGGCAGCAGATTAAGCTTTGCATTGGGTTTCATATATCACAGATCTATTTGACCAGATTAAAATATATTAAACTGGTTGCCACTGGACATAAGCATTAAGAATGAGGGGTACATTTATCCATCCATATAAATATGTATGCAGATTAATTTATAATAAGATGAACTTTGGAAAAAGAAGGTTAAATATTGAAAAATAGATGGAATATTAGAATTGGTTTTTGCATTAAATGTACCATCTCCTATAAAAATAACTATCCTCTCCCTCATCACTGATGAACAATGTGTGATGATTTAGCATGAATTGTTCTTGCATTTTTTCTTCTCCAGGGTGGTTCGTACCAAAATAATGCAAGTCCCATCCATGGAAATTGGATTACTGAAACCAACTGAACGAGAACAGGAGTCAGAAGATGAAATTTAATTCTACAGAAACATTTTCTTATCACTCACTTTCTATTTTAGTATTTCTAGTCCCTGATGATTCTATTTTTTTCATTATTTAGTTTTACACAATTTAGACCTTAATTTATGAAAATTCCATTATGGCATTGTTTTTCTCAATTGAAGTAGAAATATATAACATTGTAGCAGTAGGATCTCAAATGAGAATCAGTTCTGGTTATTAACAAATGATGCATCCACTCTTTCATTCTTTTTTGTAAACTGGGAAATTTTCACATATTTTTAAAAAGCCAGATGCAATTGTAATGCAGCAAAAAACTGAATATATATTAAAATAGTAAAATGGATCAATTATACATTAAAACTATTTATAAAGAATTTTTAGGATAGATTTCAAATTTATTTTTGGAAATGTATTGCTTTATTTCTTCTTTTTTATTTTTGTAATTATTTATTATCAAAGAATACAAAAAGCCAAATACTTTGTTTAAGCAAATAATGATTTCTCCATATTACTGTTTTTTACTTTGCACATGAGAATTACCTGCAGCAGAGTTGGTTTATTTTTATAAAAAGAAGAAAAAAACTATGAGGTCAAAGTACATTTCAGATGATTTCTATTCTTTGAATTTATTCAGTGCAGAGAAAACTCGTGCCAAATTTCAAATCCCTATTTTGCAATTAAGCTTATGCAAATGTTGGAGAAGAGATTGACTGGGTTTGCACATTATGAAGCACCTTTCTCCAGGTCATTAAAGCACCTGTGCAAGGGCACTTGGGGTGTGCATGTGTGTGTGTCCAAAAAGTCATCATCAGGCTGTGACCATGCAATCGCAGCCCACCCAGATGTCACAGAATATTTTGCTGCATAAAGACTGCAAACTTATAAATCATTTTCACACAGGATCACAGTTGGCATCTTTTGTGAAATGAAGATTAGTACAGCTTTACAAAACATGAAGAGGATTTGACTGCAGTCAGTGTGTTTTTGACAAGTAAACCAAGAATTGTCATTTTTAAACAAATCCCCCCCCCCATTTTTATCCTGATGCTAACATACCTTTGCAGTGTTGTAGGATGTTGAAAATCAGGAGTGGTATTCAGGGATTCGGACCGGCTCGAGTGATTTTCTAGGGAAAAATTTGACTGGTTTAGAGAATTGTTAGGGAAATTTTTGACTAGCCCTTCCTACCCATCCCGCTCTTACCTCTTACCTCAGTCCCTACCGGTTCTCCGAATCAATAAAAAAACCTGTTGTTTATTAGCTCAGCTGATTCGCCTGGAATAATTGATTGGTGGGCCTCAGCTGAGCTAAAAAACAGCACAGAGGATGGTCTCTGAGTGTTGTGTTGCACCTGCATGAGGTGTTCTCTCTTAGAGCCAATCGCACCATTGTGATTGGTTCTAAGAGAGCGCTCACCCTGCCATTACTTTTCTCACCTCTCCAGCACAGCAGCACATACACTGTGTCTGTGTGGCTCTTCAACTGTAAGCCTTTGTTTGTACACATAGGAATTCTAGCAATAAACTATATTACTCACAGGATTCATTGTGAATAGGTACATTTATTTTCGCTCATTTTCCTTCAAACACGGCAACAATGGATATACCAGATAAAGTTAGCGCTGAGATCATTTGTCTCTCAGCGCAATTTATCATGCAGCCCCACCCTATGCAGCTAACTAACATCCGCCCTCCCATTAGTCCTACACGCCTCCACCCCGCAATTCTAAACGCAACTAATTACCAAAACAGAATGTGGTTTCAATTCCCAGGTTGTGCCGTAACTTCCCCAATGATTGTTTGTGTTTCGTTTCGGGTAATGAGAGGAGTTGGAGTGATAAACCTTCTCCCACCCCATCCTTGTTTCATGTTTGTGCTGATACGAGATAAGTCGAACCGGGATGGGATCTTCAAAAGTAAGAGACGTTTTCTGATCAAGTTGATATATTGTAAATGGCAGGATCGGACTTTCATTCCCCAATCAAGATAATGTGTCGGGATTCACTTCAGGAGATAAACCAGTCAACTCTTTGAAGCCCAACATCAACTGCCTGCCAGAGGCCCAACTGATCTGCCTGCCAATGCCAGGTAAGCCTGCAAGTTGCGGCCTAGCAAGCTGCCCCCCCCCACGATCCTAGCCTCCCCACTTCCAGCTTGCTTGCCTTGCTTCATGCCACAGCTGCATGCCATGTGGCATCAAGAAGCTGCATGGCCATACTGGCTGAGAACAAATTCCCCAAGGATTTCTTTCCCTACCTGATTTCCAATTCCTTCATGTTTCTCGCCATCATTCGTGTGCAGGGAAACGAAAGTTTGTGTAGGGCTAAAAAAAAAGTTCAATCAATTCCAACTTCTCACAAAAAAGATCATGAGAAGTTGGAATTGATTGATTGAACTTCTTTAGGCCCACACAAACTTTCATTTTTCTGCACAGGAATGATGGTGAGAAACACAAAGGAGCTGGAAATCAGGCAGATAAAGAAATGCTTGGAAGAAGGGAGGGAATCTAGGTGGTGGTGGGTGGGGAAAGCTCCGTGGCGCGGCACTGCAATGGTGAAATGGGCAACAGAGTAGCTGGCATGAGGTGAGGAAGCCGCTTTCCTTCTCCCTCCTTTCCTCATGCTGGCTGCTACATTTCCCATTTCTACATTGCAGCGCAGCACCCAGGAATTCACTTTCATAGCATTGGGGGGGGGGGGTAATTAACCCTGCAGTCTCCCCTACATACATCGGGCTCATCAGTAGCTTTGATGGGTTGTTCCCTCAGTGGCGAACAAAACAGTCCCATCGCGCTGTGCCTCCTCCTGCCTCCAAGTGCACCCAGCTACTTTTGAAATCCAGAGCCGCTTCTCTGGCTGCTGAGCCCAAGCAGCTGATCGAAGAGTGCTGGATTTCAAAAGCCAAGGAAATAGAAAGCAACTTTTCAAAGCAAAGAAGGAAAGGGAGGAAACTGCAGTTAAAAAGTTAAAAGGCTTCTTGTGATTAAAATTGCCACCAACTTTCCTAAAATGATTTGAAAACAACCGGGCTCAGCAGAGCCAATATGGCTTCTGTGTGCAAGCTCACATCATTCTCCCCAATGGTGCTTGGTGGGCCATGCTCTGCCATGTCTTTTTAGAATGCGAAAGGGCTGATTCCTCGTGGGGCACGAGTGCATGGAACTGCGGGCGCTCGAAGCCATGACTGGCATTCTGTGCAATTGGCTGAATCAGGAAGTAAAGCTTTTGTAGAGAGTGGGTGAGTCCAAGGAAGTGGGGTGTCATTGCTTTGAGGTGGCAGGGGAGGGGTGTCCCCTCACCCCCTGGTTTCCTGCAGGCTCCACAAATTCTGATTCATTCTGGGATTTCAAGTGAATACCTGAATTTGTCTACATAAAAGGCTGATGGGTTTGTTTGTGTGGAAGGAAATGACTTTGCCTAAAGTTATTTTCTCTTTTTTAAAAAATAAGTTTTATTCAATTTTTCACATTGCAAATGCTAGAAGGCTCTTTTCAGAGGACAACATATTTCTGGGTCATCACTTTTACATGCAGATATGACAATAGTTATATATTCATTTTTTACATTCAACTTCCTATCTTATTTAATTTTTATTTAATTCTATTATTACCTTTTCCGTTCCAAATTTTACAAAAAAGAAGAATAGATTAATCCTGATCTCTAATATTAATCTCAATCTAAATATCCTCTTGTTTCATTTAAACATTAATATTTCTTTTAAGAATAAAGATAACGTGTTTGCCTAATAAAAAATTATCAATGTTTTTCCTTCCTCTTAATAAGCTATCTTAATTTATCAATACTCTTTTCTCATCTGAATAGTTCTTTTATCTGTCAGATTTGCCCTTTCATCGCATATTCTTTCCATAATTCTAAATTAATACAAGCTTTTACACAAGAGAAAAAACAACAACATAGGTTTCTCCCCCTTTTACTAATTTGAGTGTGTGTTTAACCTCAGTGGTTAAAATAATAACAGTCATTCCCTAAAACTACATAACATTATATATCTTTTCAATCAGATTCTGCAATGTATTTTCCCCCTTTGATTATAAAATTTATTTATAATTTCAAGACAAAGTTAAAAATAAAAAATAACTAATTCTGGTCACTGATATTAATCTCATTTTAAACTTCTTCACAATTCATTTCAATTAATTCAATTTATTTAATAGACATTAATGTTTCTTTTAAGAATAAAAATATAGATTTATCTAATAAAAATATGAGTGTCCATCCCTTCTTTAATATTCTATATTACCCTCTTTTCTAAGTATTTTATGATTGCAAATATATTCTTATTACCCCTCATCTCAATGTGGAATCCCCTTTTTTAATTCCTTAACTATTATCTCTATGAAAGCAGTTTCCTTTCATCATTTTATAGTTCCCATATTTCTTTATTTCCTGCTCCTGTTTCTTATTTCCTCTCTTCCCCTTCATTTTCCCATATCTTTTCTCCTTCCAGTTTGTATCCCTCTCTCTCTTTATAACTTCTTTTCCTCTTTTCTGCTGCGCCTTTCTACCTTTCCTAATTTCACAGGTATTCCCCTTTTTCATTCCCTTCTTAGATCTCAAATTTTTAACCTCCCTTCTTTTCCCACTTCTTTATGGTGTTCTTTGTATTAATTGTCTCTTTAAGATGGCTTCTCCTTGAACGAACTCCTCCTTTTCTGAAGTTCTTTCCTCTTCTTCTTCTTCTTCAATCACCATTTCCATAGCTTCTAAGACAGAGCAAAGTGATTCACCTGTTTCCTGTAGTAATTCTTTCATATTTTAAAGTTCCATTTTTAATTCCTGAAGAGATATCATCATTGCACACTCTTGTACCTTGTGATCATTGAAATCCACCCAAACCTTTTATTTTCCTTCTTTCTTCTTCCAGTTTTCTAGATTCACAATTATTCCAACCCAGGGTCTATACCAAAATCACCAATTAGTCCCGCAATCAGTCTTTCCTTCCTTCTTCTTTTATTCTAGTTCTACTTTCACTTTCTGAGATTCTTGCTTTATTATTTCAGTATTTCTTTAACATTGTATCAACTCAAGTTCACAAAGAAACAGGATATTTTCCCTCTTATTTAAATTTAATTTTTTGTCCACAAGATGGCACTTTCCGTTATACAAAGTCTTCACTTTTTTCCCATTTTGTTATTCAGGGCTTTTAGAGTCTCAATATTCCAATGATCAAATCTGCAGTTTGTGTATTTGTTCCCCCTTATTTTTATTTTTTTGACAATCTTCTCGAGGTCTGAGATGGTCATATTTAGAAAATTTTATTGTTCACTTTGGCTTTCTAAGTGGAAGTATAATTCATTTTTCATTCTGCTTTTTTTTTTTTTAAGTGTATGTCCCAATAACACACTGACACTTTTCTTATCTCTCCTCCCTAAATTTGCAAATGTCTGGTATATAGTGTGCAAGTGACAGAACTAAAATTCAACTCAACTAATTGAAGAAAATTGAGCAGAGAGATACACAGGTCACAATCTGCTGCTTGACTTTAGATGATGAAATGCAAGGCTCTCGCTCTTATATTTTGCCTTTTATCTTTAAATTAGAAGTAGACTGGATTCATCTTTCCAACCAAAATAGGCACTGCAAAAATATAGACAGATGACAGCTTTGCTTTCATGATTTCTAGTGGGCTGGATTTTTTCAGGCTAGGGTAGCTTAAATTCAGGACAACGGGTCAATTGGAGAACTATTCCTTGGACAACAGGATATTGCGATCTTGCTTGAAGGACAGAGACTATAGACCTGCTTACCTGTGCTCTTTGTTAGCACAGATAAAAAGCAATTCCTCCCCAATTTATCAGATGCCTTTTATCCTTTCTCCAGTTTAGCATTTTAATATCATCTCTACATATTGTGAGAAAGATTCTGGAAAAATTCTATTTATCTGAAGTAATATGGCATGAAACAATACTCAGGAAAGACTACACAATATGTGCCTTTAGCTTTAACTTAAAGTACATATTCAAGTTAGAATACTAGTTTGAGATAAAACATTAAGTATGCTAACATAATTAAAATATGTATATTATGTGTCTCTTCAACAATTATTCATTTGAAGAACTGTCTAGTTTTATATGTATATGGAATACAAAAATGGCCATATTCATTGCTACTTGAAATGCACTCAGTATGTGTTTTAAAACAAACGTTCTTATTTGGAAGTAAGGAGAATCCTCTCAGCTAACCTGCCTACCAGCCTTGGTGCCTGCCTGCCAGCCTTGCTACCAGCCTGCCTGCCAGCCTTCCTGCCAGCCTTGCTGCCAGCCTGTCTGCCTGCCAGCCTTGCTGCCAGCCAGCAACCCCACAACCATGGGGAAGAAGAGAAAGCCTCAGCTATCTGCTGCCAGCCCTGGCAAGAGGGACAGGGCCACCCTCCCACCCCCTTGCCCTCACTCTGCTTCTGCTGGGGCTTCTGTAGCACGGGCTCGCTCTTCTGTGGCTGGGGCTTCTGCTGCTTCTGCTTCTGGAGGAGCTGATGATGCTGCTTCTGGCAGTGGTGCTTCTGCTCGTGCTTACTCTGCTGATGCTGCTTCTGGCAGTGGTGCTTCTGCTGATACTGCTTCTGGAGGAGCTGCTGATGCTGCTTCTGGCGGTGGTGCTTCTGCTGGTGCTTACTCTGCTGAAGCTGCTCCTCGTCCTGCTGGTCCTGCTGGTCCTGCTCATGCTCCTGGTCTTGCTCGTCCTGCTGGTCCTGCTCGTGCTCCTGATGCTGCTGGCGCTGCTGGTGCTTACTCTGCTGATGATGATCCTGGTCCTGCTGATCCAGCTGCTGCTGCTGCTGATCCTGCTGGTGCTGCTGCTGGTGGTGGTGTGGAGGAGCAGCCCCTACAACTGGAAGCCCCTCTGATGAGGGCCCATGTGGTCCTGCCAAAGGGAGGAAGAGGCATATGCGAGAACGGGAGAGGAGGCAATACTCCATCGAGGAGGAACATGAGGATGAGGTGCTGGAGTGGCTGAGAGAGAATGAGTATCTATGGCGGAAGGGACACAGGCTCTACAGGGACACCAAAAGGAAGCAGGCTGCTTGGAGAGAGAAGGCGGAGAGCCTGGGCTACACTTCGAAGGTGCTCCTTGGCTGGTGGAAGCACATGCACACCTGGTACGGGAAGCTGCACCTCAAGAAATCTGGCCAGGCCGCGGTCAAGCTGACGGACAGAGAGACCTACGTCATGGCGAAGTGCAGCTTCCTGGAGGGTGAGATCCGCCACCGAGGAGCAGCCCCTCTCACAACCCTCTGTCTCAGGCAGCCTGCTGAGAGCCAGTCCTCTTCCGGCCGAGAGTCAGCTCCTGTCTCCAGGCAGGTGTCTGTGGAGCGTGCCACGACGGGGAACCTGTGGACAGCTGTTTTAACCATGGTGGAGCGCGTGGAGGACTCCCTGGCGCAGTGGGAGAAAGGAGACGGCATTTCCACCACAGTCCTACCTGCATCCACCCCCAGCTCCACCTCCACAGAAAGGCAGAGAGCCAGACAGGAGGGAGAGAGCCACACTGTCCTGCTGGAGATAAGAGACACCATCAGGAGCAGCATAGATCTCCTCTCTCAGCTGGTCCACACCGACTCCTCATCCTCCAACCGCAAGCCCTTCCTCACCTATGTCAACCAGACCCTCACGGACATGCCGAAACCCCATTACCAAGTGGTGAAGGACCGGATCACCGATCTGCTTCACAACCCTTCAGATCCAGATGAACCTGCTCCCACCCAGTCCAGGTCTGCTCCTCCACCCCAGGTGATGTCCCTCCCATTCCAAGGCTTTCCACAGGCCCTCACCTACCAGGGCTACGGCTACCAGGAGGTCCAACAGCACAGGCAGCAGCCCTTCCCAGTCCAGGCACAGCCTCATCGGATGCCACCATTGCCACTGGTTCCACTGATGCCACCGATGCCAGCCACGCCACTGATGCCACCGACGCCACCCACGCCACTGCTGCCACCAACGCCACCGATGCCACCCACGCCAGTCCTCACACAGCTGCAGACCGGACAGCCCCACTACACTGCTCCTTCCTCCACCCCACAGCCAAGCCTGGCCTCAGTACATCTGTTGTCGGTATTGGGACTGACACCCCATGGCATGGAGGAAGGAGCTCTCAACATCACGGGGCTGAGCCAACTGTCTGAGAGCTTCCTCAACACACCATCACCTGTTGTCCTTTCGGGGCGAGGCACCCCAGTGACGAGACAGACCATCACTCCAGCAGCAGCCACCTCCACAGCACCTGGACCTTTCACACCTGAGACTGGGCACACCTCTGAGTGACAGAGAGGAGTGCCAGAGACTGGGTGGATTTCTATAGACTTTATTTGGACACTTGACTTGGGTCATTTTTCTTTTACATCTTGTTATTAATAAAGATTATCTTTGCTTCACACACTTGCTTCATTTATTTTTGTAAATAAAGTCTTGGTGGAAACTTTTAGAAATGGTTTAAGCCTTTGCATGCTTGTGGGATGGTTAAGGATAGCAGTGGGATGGGCAGGGATACCTTTGGGATGGGTAATAGCTGTGGGATGGGAAGGGATACCTGTGGGATGGGTTAGGATATCTGTGGGAGGGGTTAAGATAAGTGTGGGATGGGTTGAGATAGCTGTGGGGATAGATAAACCTCCAGTGCAAGCACAGTGGGACTGTATGGTCCACCCTCCCAGGTGCCACACCTATGGCCCTTTATTATCAATAATAATGTTATCAATCATCCACACATGTCAACATAAACACAACTCTTTCTTAAATGCCCTGTTCATTGTAGGCCCACCCAACATACATACATGGCCCAATCTCATCAGTGTGATGAGACAGGCTGAAGGAAGCATCCATTAATCATCTATCATCCTGTCTTGCCACTCCACTGCTCCAGCTGGGGAGTTGCACCAGTGTTTCAGGAGGTTGCGCTGCTTCTTCCCTTCACGTGAAGCTCTGTTGGGGCCTTGCACATCCTCAGTGTCTATCAGGTTTTGCCCTTGCCTCCATTCCCCAGGCTCCATGTCCCCATTGCCTTGTTGGAGGTCCACGAGCCTGTTCTGCAAGACTGGGTAGCAGGTGCGCATGAGATTGTGCAGGATGCAGCAAGCTTCCACGATCCTCCTCACGGTCTCTGGGCGATGCTGCATGGTGGTGAGAAGTACCTGGAATCTGTTGGCCAGGATGCCAAAGGCATTCTCCACCACCCGCCTTGCCCTGGACAGCCTGTAGTTGAAGATCCTCTCTTCACGGGTGAGGCATCTGGAGGTGTAGGGCTTCATGAGGTAGGTTCTGAGGGAGAAGGCGTCATCCCCCACGATGAAGTAGGGCACATCTTGCGTGTCGTTGGGCAGGGGGTCTGGATCTGGGAAGCCCATGATGAGGTTGCGTTCCAGCCCCTCCTTGAGGTCACTGGCGTTGTATACCTGGGCATCTGAAGCTGACCCGTTACCTGAAGCATCGATGTACATGAACTTGTAGTCAGCATCGACCATGGCGAAGAGGATGATGCTGAAGAAGCCCTTGTAGTTGAAATAAGTGGACCCCGACTTGGCTGGTGCTTTGCAGGCAACGTGCTTGCCATCTATGGCTCCAACGGTGTGGGGGAAGTTCCACCTCTGATACCACTGCTCTGCAACTTTCTTCCAGCCTTCTTCAGTGGAGGGGCACTGTAGAAGCTCCTCCAGGTATTGTTCGATGATGGCCTGCACCACTTCTCTGACCACAATGCTGATGGTGTTGTGTGGCACCCTCCAGCCGTACTGCATGCTTCTGCAGGTGGACCCTGAGGCCAGGTGGTGCAGAATCAGCGCCACCTTGAGCCCAGGGTCCAGGCTGGGCCGGAAGTTGGTGCTCTACTTGGTTAACCTGGGTGTCAGCCGCTGCACAACTTCATCAAACATGGCTGGCGGCATCCTCATGAAGTTCTGGAATGCCCGAGTGTCTTCGTTCCTGAGCTCCACCATCAGCTTGTTGTACAGTCCGTCCTCTGCTCTTCTGGCGATCCATCTTCGGACCCAGATGCTTCTTGGCCGCCTCCTTTTCTTCCCGTAGTAGAGTTGAAAGAGCCTGTAGATGGCTGTTGCAGAACGATGGTGGCTACCAAAAGGACTGTGTTACAATCCATGGTGGACATGACTGGATGCTGTGGAAGAGCAAGAGGCAGATGAGGGCTGCAGAGGTATGCACAGCAGGACTTCTGGTCTGAAAGTGAGATCTAGGTGAGTTGCTCCCCCTTTTTATAGGCAATATAGGTTTTCCCCTATGTGTCCTTTTGCATCCTCTAGACATCCTTAATATCCGAGATTGGTCCCCTCTGCAAACGTTTTTTCCATTTAAAATGCTTTTTTTGCGAGCTGCATCCACTTTCATCTTTTCTCCGTCCGTGCTACTAACGCTGTGCATCCGTTCCGTGTCCATTCTGCTTCCTCCCCGTGTCCGCTTTCTGCTGGAGCGGATTTGAGTTGCGCGGATGGGCAGCGGATGCCTAGCGGATGTAGTGGACGCGTAACAGATGCCAATGGATGCAGAACGGATGTTCCCCGTATGCGTTGCGGATGCAGAACGGACGCGTTGGATACATTTTCTGCTCAGAAAGTTTTGAGCAGCTCAAAACTTTTTGAGCGGATGGAACCTCAGTCGTCGGATCCTGGATGGATAGAGAGGAAGAAAAACGGACGCAGTGAGTACAGAACGGAAGCATCGCATTAACCAACAGATGGCAAGTGTTTTTCTCCATTTTACATCCTCTTTCCATCCGTTGGTGCAGTGTGACAGGGGCTTTTCCAGTTAACTATATACTGTGATTGCTTCTGTTAGGCTGGCTGAAGTGAGGCATGATATGAAGCGGCTGAGGCAGCAGAAGCCGGACCCTTGTTGTTTCCAGGATACCCCCATGGGCCAGATGTAACCACATCATGAGCTGGATCTGGCTCACAGGTCTTGAGTTTGACATGGTTAAGGTATGAGACTAGAAACCAGGCGGCTATGAGTTCAAGTCCTGACTTTGGCATGAAAGCAGGTGATTTTGGGCCAGTCATTCTTTCTTAGCCCAACTCATCTCACAGGGTAATTGTTGTGCAGAAAATACAAGTAGAATTATGTATGTTGTTGTTGTTGCCTTGAGTTACTTATAAAAGAAATTCAGAAATAAAAATCTAATAATAAAAGAACCCAATTATCACCCCTCCACCAGTTGTGTGAATCTAATTAATCATCAATGTCATATAAGCCAAGCCTAATTATGATATATGGATCCAGTTCATAATACATCAATATTCACACCATCAGTTCACTTAAAACGAGTTAGTTTATTGGTTATTCAAGCATGATATACAAGATTATTCAGCCATCTGTGTTGCTCCCTGGAATACTATTAAATTCAACAGCATAATTAATACCATCTCTGCAAGACACAATTTTGTGAACTTTGATCCTCCACACAGTATGAACTTTGTTTCTTCTCTAGAACAGGAAACCTATACATCAAGATACCACACTACAGTAAAATGCAAATCACTGGTCAAAGATTTCAGAAGAAAATGATAAGTATGTGAAAAACTTGCTTCTGCTATAGATTAACCTTTGTGTAATATAGATGGCTACACACTTGTGGACCTGGAGCTAACTGTAAACTGCAATGCTCTCCCTCCTAGAATGCATTGCTGTACGGTATAACACAAGTTTGTATATATTGCAGAAAAAAAGGCAAGGCAAAAGATACAGGGTACCCTACTATTGCTAACAGAATTTCTGCAGACATTTTTATGAGTAAGAAGGCAATGCCAAGTGTATTAAAATTGGCATGTTGTACAAGATGGCATACTCCCTCTTTGAGGAAGCTGGCCGGTTCAAAAATGTAAAAATTAAAAGAAATATTTCCAATGTCCTAAATAACAGGGGATTTTATAATTTAAATTACATGACATTTTTGTCACACCGAAGTGGCTGTGAGAGAAGAACGAATGCCTATTATGCAGAATTGAGTTCTTGGGAGCAGGAGGGCATATTTTTTTTTCTGTTTGTTTGTTTCATCGATTTTCAATGGTTTCACAGCAGAATCTAAAAGAAACTTTCGACTGAACACGCATTCACGTACCGCCCTAAATCCAACTAAAACATGTTTTATGCAAAGGATAATCACTGACATCGAACACTTCTTATTGCAAAAGTTATCGATTTTTTTTATTAAAAAGTGTCAATTTCACAAATCCACAAGAAACTCTTTCCGGCAATCAGTTGAACCCCGTGTCGAAATAAAAAGATCTTCGTCCAGTTACGGAGAAAAACGCGGAAGATTCCGAATTGCGTATGACGACTTCCCCGGCGACTCTTGCGCCTGCGCAATTCCGTTTTCCTGTGACGAAGCGTTTCCAGGCCAGGTACCCGCTTTCGGGTCGCGACAGCGGTGCGCAAGCGCGAAGTTTTGGACTGAGGGCGGGGCCGTGGCCACCTTGGCAGATCCCCTTTGCCACGTACGGCGGCGGCGACGGCGGCGGTGAGTAGCGGGAGACTTTAGGCCGGGTTTGGCCGCCTGCGTGGCTGAGGGAGTCGCTGCCCATGACCTCCTAGTGCTAGAAAAGCCAAAATTGAGGCAGCCAGGGAACCGTGGCGTTGTTTTGAATGGGCGCGGCCGAGCTGCTCTGTATGTGTTATGTGGGGCGGGGGGCATGTAACCGGCGGGAGGATCGCGAGGGGAAGAAAAATGGAAGCCCAGTCGGAACTTCGCTTTCCATTTTTCTTCTGAAAAGGAAGGAGGTAGCTGAGCGCCGATCAGCTGCTGCCACTTCCTGCTCCCGATTCCCTTCCCTTTCAGCGTTTCTGGCCCGAAGGCGAGCAGCCTCATCGGCTCGTTGCGACCAAACAGTGGTAACTTATGGGGCGCAGTGCATTATTCTGGGGTCGTCAGGACCAGGAGTCTCCAACCTTGGCCACTTTAAGGCTGGAGGACTTCAACTCCCAGAATTCCCCAGCCAGGAAAGGAATTGGCTGGGGAATTCTGGGAGTTGAAGTCCGCCAGGCTTAAAGTGGCCAAGGTTGGAGACCCCAAGTCAGGACAATCTTTAGGGCAAGAAGAACTTTGCTTGGAAAGTTTTTTTTGGGGGGTGGGTGGGGCATTCCCCCCCCCTCTGATGCTGGATACTTTACAATGGGCAGTTTGTAGCTCTGTAAAAATTAAGGTTTCCCCGAGACTGGGCTGTGAAAAACGTGGTTTCCCCACCAAAGAACTGTTACTTGGAAGAAGGAAAGATAGAGGCCAAGGTCATTCAAGGCCACCCTATAAAAAAAGATGTGGAGACTCACAATTGAGGCACTGAAGACCATACGAAGGAATTGGGTATGTCTAGTTTAATGAAAAGAAGGACTAAGGATGACATGATAGCAGTCCAATATCTAAGGAAAAGGGAATCAAGTTATTCTCCAAAGAAGACAGGACAGGAAGCAATGGATGGAAATTCATCAAGGAGAGAAGCAACCTAGAACTAAGGAGAAACTTAATTGACAGAACAATTAATCAGTGGAACAAGTTGCCTCCAGAAATTGTAGATGCTCCAACACTGGAGGTTTTTCAGAAGAGATCGGACAACCATTTGTCTGAAATGGTATATAGGGTTTCCTGCCTGAGCAGGGAGTTGGACTAGAAAACCTCCAAGGTCCCTTCCAACTCTGTTATTGTTAGAGGGAGGATTTTGCTTTAAAGTCTGACTTTTGAAATGAATGGATATATTTATTCCACATTTATGACGTGGAAACTTGCCTCGTTTGAAAATTCTCAAGAATCCAAGCTCTTATCAATTTGTTTACTTCAGGAGCTTTTTATTTGCTCAACAATGTAGGTATTCTACCTCCCATATTATTATAATACTGTATCACTGGTCAAAAGTGGAACATTCTATGGAGAAGTGTTCAATTTTTATTTTTGAATTATTCATTCCTACAATGAAGTTGTAATGTGATTAAGTTATTTCGTTGGAATTGAAGAGCTTGATGATTTCTGAGGTAAACTTGTAAAATGTAGTGGTGCTTTTTGTATATTTAAAATAAAACTAAATCATGCTAGATATACTCAGATGGGTGTTTTTCATATGAAAATACACTTAAAATATTTTAAGAGTCTGTGGATTGGGGCAAGCTATAAACATTGTGAAATAAATAATCAAATAATAAATTTAAATAAACTTTCCTTGCATCTCCCCCTAAGGAGGATTTTATTAAAATAACTGCTTTATAATCCTTCAAACTTAACCAGAGATACATATATAAGTAGTCCTCGAGGTACAACCTCATTTGAACCCAAAATTTCTGTTGCTAAGTGAGACAGTTCTTGAGTTTTGTCCCATTTTACAACTTTTCCTGCCACATTTGTAAGTGGCTCATTGCAGTTAAGTTAATAACAGGGCGATTAAGTGCATCTGGCTTCCCCATTGACTTCGCTTGTCAGCAGGTCACAATAGTTGATTACCTGATCCTGGGATACTGCAACCATCATAAGAATGAACCAGTTGCCAAGCATTCTGATTTTGACCATGTGACCATGGGGATGGTGCGGTGGTCATAAGCTTTTTTCAGTTGGTCACTAAATGAACGGTTGTCAGTCAAGGACTACCTGTAAAGCATTCAGCACTGTAAAGCTATAATTACAGGTAGTCCTTGACTAACAACCATTCATTTAGTGACTGCTCAAAGTTACATGAATAATGAAAAATGTGACTTACTACCAGTCCTCACACTTATAACCATCATAGCATCACCATGGTCATATGATCAAAATTCAGACATTTGTCAGCATGTATTTACAATGGTTGCAATATGGGTATGTGTGTCACTCCATCACCTTTTATGACGTTCCCAGCCAGCTCCTAGCAAGCAAAATCAATTGGAAAAAACAGATTTGCTTAATGACCACATTCACTACGTGACAACTGCAGTGATTTGCTTAACACCTCTGGCAAAAAAAGGTTGTAAAATTAGGCACAACTCACTTAACTGTCTAGCTTAACAATAGAAATTCTGGTCTCAATTGTAGTCATTGGTTGAGGACTATCTATAATTCCTGACGTATGTACAGTACAAGTCTTACATGCCTGGAAATAGACAGTTGCTGATTTCAGTAAGACTTATTATTAGATAAGTGAACATAGGATTTTAGGCCAACATGTCCCAAATTATCTGCCTTTAATGAAAATTGCACTGGAAGCTTCATTCACTTGTAAGATTTTGGCCGTCTCTTGATTACAAATTAAACTCAAAGGATGACATTTAGAGCAGTAATATAAAGGTTCCAGAGAGAGCATTAGTTAATTTGATACAGCAGAGATAGTAAATTTTATGGCATCTTAAATATTGGTAGAATTCTTTTGGAGTATCTTTCAGTGTGAAATAGAAATTGGTTTTTAAAATTACTGTATGCCACTATAGATTAACTCATTTATATTTTCCTGTTCTACAACATAATTGTTAGATTACAAACAAGATAAAGCAGAAGAAATGTTGAGTCTGTACTCATGAAACAAATAACATAACATTTTAAAACACATTTGGAGGAACTTTATTTCAAAATGTTCTTTACGTTTGGATCTTTAAAATATACAACAAAAGATAAGAAAAAGTGGTGTTTTGTCATGACAAAAAAATAATAAATTTTGTAGGTCAACTCTATTTTATATACAAATGATTGAGAAGATTAGTTCCCAAATAGGAAATAATTCCTGAATATCTGAAAGATTTCTATTTCTCTGTTAACATAAAGTCAGATTATCTTCTCAACCTTGTAACATTGCATCACAGTTTTACTGCGTAAATTAACCAATAAAGATTTGATTACAAATTCTCAATTAGATTTAAGCTTATTTTTCAGTTCACCTAAATAGCAGTAAATGATAGCCTTTTTTTTTTGTTTGCATCAAACAATTTTGCTGGGTTATGCTTGTCCCTGCATTATACAATATTTATTTTGTTATGCATTGATCCCATCATGTAGCTGGTCTTATTGTTGTCGCTAGGGCAGGGGTTGCCAACCTTTTAGACCTCGGACCACCAAACTCATAATTTTAAATCCCATGGACCAGAGACCCTGGGAAAATCCCCAAAAAAGCCTGCATGAAAATTCCCCACCCCATTTTCCTAACGATTGATCGTTCTTTATTTGGGATCGCAGGATACCGTCTCCAATTTTGTTTTCAGTGGGGGGGGGGTAAGAC
This sequence comes from Laticauda colubrina, assembly GCA_015471245.1. Lineage (NCBI taxonomy): Eukaryota > Metazoa > Chordata > Lepidosauria > Squamata > Elapidae > Laticauda > Laticauda colubrina. Next base: position 35,089,731 of record BLBF01000006.1, read on the forward strand.
TTTTGGCTTCATGCAAAGAAAGTAGCAGAAGCAACAGAAGTCTTTATCTCCCCCAAATTCTCCTAGAAATGAGTCTTTGTGAGACTTGTGCTAGCGCAGCTTCTTGGAGCAGGATGCCTTGCAGGGTCCCAGAGACTCATTTCTGGCAGAATTTGTGAGAGAAAGAAAGACTTTTGCTGCTTTCCTTTTGTGCAGCCAAAAGCAGAAGAAAGAAATGGAAAGAAGCAGCCCAGTGGCAAGGCCAGGTACGTGGGATGAGTGGGGCAAGTTCTTCCTTCTGCCCTTTCCCCCCTCCCCTCACTACCTTGTTCCCTTAGGCCCTGTAGGCAATGCAGCCTTATATTTCTGTGCAGCCTATATTAATTGCTTTGGGGGTGACATTTCTCTGCAGACCACCAAAATTTTCTCATGGACCACCAGTGATCCCCGGCCCACTGGTTGGCGACCACTGTGCTTGGGGACTGAGGGTTTATTGGTTTGTGTACTGGGTTTTATCTTTGTAAGGCACCTGGAGTCACTGAGAGTGAGTTAGGCAGCCATATAAATTTTCTTAGTAAATAAATAGTACTGGTCATAATTGAAACAAATTGCTTACACTTTCTCTCTGACCTTCCTCCTCCCTCCCTCCCTCCCCCAGTGTGAATAATACTTTTATTTAATCAAGTTCTAAATCAAGATAATGCAATACAATATATTAAACAGCTCTTGGATTTATTGTTCTTCATACTGTACATTACCTGCTGAATGAGATCCTCTGTATTCTCCTTTGCTGTCCTCCAACATAAGGAAAAATAATTCAGAATTTTGTTCATATATCTGGACTTTACATCCAATGAAGAATTAGGGAATGTTTTCTGTATGTTTGAAGGGAAGGGTTGGCTGTCAATATGCTGTTATACATGTTATTTTTGAATATGGTTATTTGAATATTGATAAAAACAAATTATAAAATCATATTGTGTTTTTGGCAATTGAGTGCTAATATTAAATATTAAAATTTGTTTTATATGGGAACAATGTAAAATACAGGGGTTATAACTTTTTAGACATTCATTTTCAGGCATTATTTCCAGCCATTAATCTTAGCAAGTTTGAGTTTTTGATTCTTGACTTATAGAACTGATGTTTTACAGTTTTGAACTATGACCTTTTGGCCACCAAATATAATGATCAGTTCTTTCTAAACTGCCTTCTACCTTGGCTTGATAAAATAGAAAATATAAAATCGCAACTGAATAATATGGTTTACAATCCTAACTTATTAATGGAATACCTAAAAAGCAGGATATTTTGGCAATAATAAAAGTCAAGGATTAGTGAAATCAGTGTAGATTCAGGGTTATATCTTGAGAATGCAAACATTTATATGTAGACTTGCTTATGAGTGATATTGGTCTCTTGAGAGATAGCAACAAAATCTAATTTAATGTTTTGTGATAGGTATTGTGCACTACTGCCTATTTTGCTGATCAGCACTGCATGGCGGGGCATTTGACATCCAGCTGAAAGTAAAAAGAATCATTTTTTTGGGAACCAGTGCAAAACAGGTAATTTACAAATTTGGTGTTTTTATAGAATTTATCAAAGTATAAAGTATCATGAAGTTAGAATGATTCCTGTTTTTTATTATGATGAGATGTCATTTAAATTGGGTCCAACTCTTTAAAATAGCAATTTTATCTAAAGTAATTGAAATGTTTTCATTACCCTCCCCCACAAAAAAATAATCATCCAAAATCTCTTGATCCTTCTTGAGAATCAATACAAAAATTGTGAGATTTCATATTATGACTCCCAAAATCTTGCAAGATAAGAATCTCCCCGTTAGATTTCTTACTTTTTTTTAAATGGGAACTTTAAATGCTGACAATGGATATCTTGGTGCCTGTGTCTCTCTTGTAGTCAATTATGTACTGTGCTGTGCTATTTATGGTTGACAAAGCTGCAATTGTCCATTTTACTTCACATTTTCCCCTGTGTCTACATTTTTGAAATTATGTTTTAAAAGATTTATTTCCTAGTATACCAAATACAGGAGTATTTTTTTAAGGAGGACAGTTGTGCAAAATTTAAAATACAAATTCAGTTTGAGTCACTTTGAAAGGAATCTAACTTTCTTCAGAATTTTACAAAGCTACTGAAATGCCAGGGAATGAGATATTCCTATTACTAATGCTCTGCCATTTATTTATACACATATATGAACATACACACACAACACACACAAACAGAGCTGGGGGTGGAAGACTTCTGTTCTTTCTCCCTACCATGAGCCAACTTTGTGTTTTGGTTAAATTGATATTCATGTTACTAATCCATTTTATATTTCTGTAAGAAGACCTGTAGTAACTATGAATGGACAACTGGATTTGAGTGGAAAGCTTATAATTAAAGCTCAGCTGGGTGATGATATAAGGAGAATTCCAATTCACAATGAGGATATCACCTATGATGAGTTGGTGCTGATGATGCAGAGAGTTTTCAGGGGAAAACTGCTGAGCAACGATGAAGTTACAATAAAATATAAGGATGAAGGTAGGATTTTTTTTACCTTCCATTTTCTAATATCTAATAATGAAAAACCTTAATGGAAGTCTTCAGCTTTTGCTTTGGAACTTGTTTTTTTCTAGTGCATGCAAAGCCCATGAAACAGAATAATTCCAATATATATATAAATATATATGATGTAAAATATAATATACAATGTAAAATATATTTACATTGAATTTGACATTGTACAGTTAAAGTATGATTGATTAAATTGCAACATATTTTCTGTATACAGTAATGTTTTGTACAGTAATACTTGTATATGTATCTCCTTTGTTTTATCTTCTGTGTTGGGCCATTGGCCACGTGTTTGAAACCAGTCTAAAATAGCTATTTGCCTTAAAACAATGCAAGTGTGGGATAACTTTTATAGTAAAATATGAAGAACGCATAACTAAGATTTAGGGACCAGTGACATAGAAAATGATTATAATGTGAAATTTATCCAGTGGAATCGACGTATTGAAGAGAAAGATGGATGAAAGAAATTGCTTGGAAAGATAATCTGTCCTTGATGGGACAGCAGTGAAGACTCTTACAGCTCAATTGGAGATTTATATAGTCCTACCTTGCCACAATTAGAGAGCAGAGGTGTTTTGTGAATCCCTGAAGAAACAATAAAAAGCAGTAAATATAAATTGTGACCTATATGTATGCAGTTTTTATAATTTTCAATCTGAATGGAAATCCTCAGATAGTACTTCTCATATATATATTATGCAAACTTCCTCTTTTGTTTAAGACTGTAACCAGAAAAAAAACATTTTCTGGTTTTTGTTGGAACATTAATAGATCTTACACATTTCATAAATGATTCAGAACTTCTTTAAAGCTCTTGTAAATGAAGAATTTTTAATAAGTAAAACAAACACATTTGTTTATAGGTTTTCATTTGAGTATTTGAAAAAAGTTGTATGGAATAATTAAAGCATTGCATTTAACGTGACTATTAGAATAGCTACATCCTTTTTCAGAATGTACATAGAAGCCTGAAAAACTATATACTTCAATAAACGGCAAAGAGATATTCTGCTTGTACTAGAGCCCAAATACTTCTTTCAAATAATTTTCAATGTATGTACTGCTCAGTTAAATGCATAAACTGAGTGGTTGCATTTTGTAATTGTTGGGTAAGCTTAATGGCACTTCTTGTTATTATTGACTGGCGATAATTGCATATTGGGACAGTATTATGGTTATAGCACAGCCTTAAGTATTATATAACCAAGGTACCTATTAGCAAAGTTTGCGGTGAATATCTTTAATTACTTCCACTTAAACATTTAGTGGTAAATTTGCCATCAGTGATAATCTATGCTTAATTGGTAACATCCCTGTGCTCTGTCGTAAGACATAGTCATCTCATGTTTGGATTACTGTAACAATTCTACATGGGGCTATGCTTGAAGAGCATTCAGAAGCTACAGCTGGTACAGAGTGAAGTGGTGCTGGAAGCTTTGGGGTCCCAAGACTGGACTATGAAACAACTTATTTTGGAGCTGCACTGGCTGCCTGTTTGCTTCTGGGTGTAATTCAAGGTGTTGGTTTTAAAGCCCTTCATGGCATCAGTCCAAGTTATCTGAGGGACCATGTCATTTCAGTGAGATTGATTGGACTCACCCATGCTAGCAGAGGAGGCAAGCTGAAGGATCCATTAGCTAGGATATTTTTTAAAAAATTATATATCACAAAGAATCTTTATGATATCAAAAGCCCCCCCCCCCCCCCCCCAACTGTTACTTGCAGAATACAGAGCAAAGCCTTGGAAGAAATTTTGACAGCACTTCCAACTCTGCCTGTGCTTCCAGGTTTTACTCGATTCCTGCCCTGTCCAACTGCTTGCTATCTTTTGGGAATAGATTTTTTAAATGACTGATATGTGAAGATTTTTGGGGGGGAATTTGTTTCTGATTCCTCATTCTCTTTCATTAACAGATGGAGATCTTATAACAATTTTTGATAGTTCAGATCTTTCATTTGCAATTCAGTGCAGCAGAATCCTGAAACTGACACTGTTTGGTGAGTAAAAATATTGTTAAAAGTTGTTTGATGCTCTCCCCCCCCCCCCTTTTTTTTTAAAAAGAAATAAATTATCCTTCATTCCCATGTAACTGTTCAGAACATGGATAGTACCTATCATTTGTTCTGAAAAAGTTCATACAAGTTATGTACAAGTTATAAGCAGGGGTGGGATTCAAAATTTTTAAAAACTGGTTCTGTGGCCATGGCTTAGGTGGTGGCCGTGACTTGGTGGTCATATTATTGGCTGGGTATGGCCAACTCAACATCACTCACATCGAGGCATGCATCTCCTCGCCTGGCCTCTCATGACTGTGGGGATGCTGCAACAGTCGTAACTGTGAAAAATGGTCATGTCACTTTTTTCAGTGCCACTGTAATTTTGAATGGTCTCCCCACAAACAAAGTACCAGCAAAGGAGGGGAAAAAACTCCAGAAATGTTCTTGAGATAGGAAGTCAAGTCCTGCCAAGAATGTAATAAGGGTTAACGGAGAGGCAGTTTATGTATGCAACAGCAGAATGGTTCCTTCCTGCCTTCCATACAGGATTAGGCCAGTAATTTCTTCTAACAACTGGTTCTCCGAACTGCTTAGAAAGTTAACAACCAGTTCTAGTGAACCAGTAGAATCCCACCCCTGGTTATAAGGTCTTAAAACTGTTTTGTCTTGTCTTGTGAAAACTTATTAGTGTAGTATCTGTTTTATAGTTAATGGGCAGCCAAGACCGCTAGAATCAAATCAGGTAAAATACCTTCGCAGAGAACTGATAGAGCTTCGCAACAAAGTGAATCGTTTATTGGATTGCTTAGAACCTCCTGCTGAGCCAGGATTCTCTACTAGTCTGCCTGAAAATGGTAAGTTGATAATTGTTACTTAAAAATAGATTGATGTGGATGCCCCTTCTCATAAGCTATATTTGCATAGAAATGTACAGTCAAGGGTGGAAATCCTTTGTCCTCTGAACATCTGTTCCAGCCTCATTTGCACTTAGTGTATTTAAAATATTTATAAGACTGCCCATATTAAAATAAGAGCTCTGAGTGCCTCATAATCATAACAAAGCAATAATAGAAGAAAAAGAAGAAACAAACAGAAAAACACAGCCCCATAAACTCTCCCAATGCAACCTATAATACTTCAATTCATTTAGTTTCATTTATGCTACCTTTATGATTTTTTAAGTAATTAAAGGTAACAAACATATGCCTCCTCCTAGTCTTACAACAGCCCCTGTGAGGTGGCTTGTGCTGCGGGATAGTAAATGGCCAAGATCACCTAGGTGGCTTTTGTGCCTGAGGTGGTACTAGAAGGCACAATCTCCTGAATTTTAGGCTAGCCCATTAAAGACTACATCAAGTGGCCTTTCCTTTCTTAAAATAAGTATTCTGACTGCAAAATTGGTTTGAATTATGTATTTTAGGTGAGGATTCAGTGTTTTCCCCAGTATGGAATTATTTCTGATAATGTTCAATTGAAATATTTTGGGTTTGGAGTTGTGACCTGGAAACTTTTTGTGCATTGCTGTAATTGCTTCAAGTCTGTAACATTTAGGCTTGTTATTAACAGTGTTAAGTGCTACCATAATCTCAGGTCTCTAAAAATTTCCATCTCTGTTGCAGATGTTGCAGAGGGTAGGGAAGACAAGCCTACTTGTGCCGATTCAACTGTCAAGCCGTCTACTCAAGTTATAGCAGCAAGTATGTCTGCTTTTGATCCATTAAAAAATCAAGATGAGATCAACAAAAATGTCTTGTCAGCATTTGGGCTGACAGATGATCAGGTGTCGGGTAAGAATATATATTTTATTGAAACAGTTGCTTGAAGTTTGCTCTTTCAGAATTGTCCAGGCATATGGCAATTTTATAGATGGTACAGGTAGTCCTTACTTAAGGACCAGGTGCTTAACAACTATTAAGTTGAACAACAGCTTTGGAAAGAGTGCTTTACATGCCTGTAAAGTACTTCTGACCAAAAAACACACACATTATCTCTCTCCTTCTCCCCCCACCATAGTCATGTGCTTGCAGTCTGGGTGCTTTGCATGCACTTACGACTCATAGCCAAGCATCTCATCACCATTTGCAATCCCCTCTAGTGGCTTCCTTAGAAAGCCAATGGAGAAGCTGGTAGGAAAGGTTGGAGCTACTACGACCTTCCCGGAGGACTCCCTGACAGGGAGATATGGCACAAAGACAAAGGAAGATAAGGATTTTAGCTCAGTGTGTTCACTTAACGATGGCAACCAGGAGTGCTGGAATCAGGGTTGCTGAGCGCAGTATTCATGTGACATCTTGCTTAATAACCAGGATTCCATTCTAATTGTGGTTGTTAAGTGATGATTACTTGTACATGAAGAAATTTCGATTTCAAATTTTTTGCATGATGTTTACTCCCCCAGTGGAACGGAAGCTCCATTTTCTCTTTGTTTTTTTCCCTTTTAGTGTCTTTTATATACTTCTTTCCAACTTGAATTCAGTACAAGCTTATATCTCTTAAGTAGACCACAAAGAATACATTTGAACCATCCTACAGGTAGTCATCACCTTAATCACCATTCACTTACTGACTGTACAAAGTTGCAGTGGCACTGAAAAAAAGTGACTTATGACTATTTTTCACACTTAACAAATGTGTTGCAGCATATCTGTGATCACATAATCAAAATTTAGTTGCTTGGCAATTGGCATGTATTTCTGACAGTTGCTGTGAATCACGTGATCATCTTTTGTAACTCCCTGAAAAGCAAGGGGGAAGCCAAATTCACTTAACCATATTACTGTTTAACTGCAGTGATTCCCTTAACAATTGTGCCAAGAAAGAGCATAAAATGGTGCAAAGCTCAACAACTGTATCGCATAGCAACAGAAATTTTGGATTCAATTGTGGTCATAAGTCAAGGACTACCTTTGATCAGTTGTTGCACTTAAACTGGAGGCAACCAGGTTCAAGTTCCCACTTTGTATACTGCATGATTTTGGGCATTATTCTCTCCCAACCTAAAGCACACCAGAAGATAATTGCCAAGACAAAACTGAGATGACTACTCATATTTCAGTGAAAATTTGAGATATAAATACAAAAAAGACAAACTTGGTTGACAATTTATTACTGTTTATTACTACAATTTATTACTAGGGTCATAACTAGGGCTGTGCAGATTTAAGGATTTATCTGTTCACATTGATTGGTTGAATTTTAAGCAATGGAAAGTGATGTTTCAGTAGGCAGTCACAATTAGTTCTTAACAGCTGCTAATAACAAACCAAACATAATCAGGGATTACCTTGGTTTACGTAAATCTGACTTTCAAGATCTGAGAAGTCTGTATATTGGAAATATATGTATACTGAATTTCTAAATAGCAACAGTGACAATATATTAATCTCACACCAGAAGATTAAACCATAAGGAATTTTAAAAATGGAGAATTCAATCTGTAGAGGAAAATCCCATATTATTTTTCTGCATGCTAACTATTAGCAGAGTATTTTTGAAATGACAGAGAAATGCTACTACATAGTAGATACACATGACTACTTGTTGTAGAAGTAACCATGAAGTTTAGTGGAAAAATAAAGCTGAAACATTGATTTAATGGATTGGATTCATAGCTGTTCTCAGTATGCTGTGAAGTGGATTGGATTCAACTTAATAAGCTTGGAATAGTCTGTTAAAAATAAGTTCCAGTTAACTTCAATACCAGTTAAATATTTTAGTAGGATTAATATCTGAATATGAAATTTAGTATCTGCTCCTTTGGATACACTCCAGAATCTGTAACAGTAATTAATTCAGCATTATAAGGTACATTATAGGAAGTTAATATCAGTTAGAATTGGTATAACAACTCTGAATAATTCTGAAACTCACCATAGTTAGTTTTGTCTGCTAATGGTCAAAACAGCTGGTGGTCAAAATTACTTCAGTCAGTATCAAGTCCAGTAATACTACTTTTTGAGTTTAAAAAAATAATATAAGCAAACAGCAGATGGCAGCATTTTAAAACAGATGTAACATGGCAACACTTAAATTTAAAAATGAATTTAAAAATGTGATTAGAGCCCACAATGGTACTGCCATAGCTGTACAGAAATTGCTAATTTGGAATCTAATAGCATATTTGCATAGTATTTGAGAAATTATTTGCATTATTTAAAATATTTCTCTAAATAGTGAAATATGTATTATCTTCCCAATTTTATGACTGTTCTTGTAGCAGTTGTTAAATGAACATCACAATTGTTAACAAATACCACATTTGTTGAGGAAATCAATTAATCACGGTGTAGTATTTTTTTTCTTGAAAATGAAGTAAATGTTGGCTTTTGGCAAAAATGTCACAAAACACATTCATATGACCTGAAAACCTTGGGTATGACTTCCAAAAGTATCATCAGGTAGTGATTTCTAAATGAGAGAAAGGAGAGCTATATAGGAAGCAATATTACTTATATTTGGTTAATTTGATTTAAAGAAGAAAAAAATATGTGAAATTGAATTTTATTTCAATGGTTTCATTATGGCTCCTACTTTTTGAAGTAGGAATCCAAACATCCATCCAACATCCAAACATTTGAAGGCAAACTGGAAAGCTATGCATTTCTGACACAGGGAATTAATTTTATTGAAGTTCTGCAGCTATCTTACTATATGGTGTTTATTTGCATCCCACCTTTATTAATGAAAGTAAGAATATTAGATTCCAGAATATTGTATTTCATTTCAAATTATTGTTCATTATTTTCTTTTCAAAATATTTTCTTTTCCAGGACCACCCAGTGCCCCCTTGGAGGAACGTTCAGGAACACCTGACAGCATCACTTCTGCATCCTCTGCTGCCCATCCACCGTGTGTTCAACCACAACAACCATCATATGGAGGATCTCAGCCCCAAACTGGTCAAATAGATGGTAAGCAATTCATTCGTGTTCATCCTACTCCCAGTGAACATATTTTCCCTTTCATATCTCACAAAGTGATAGAGTTTATGATTGCTCCTATAATTCCACACCACTTTTGGCTGTTTGCAATTTTGTTTTAACTGTACCTGGTCTTGTTGTCTTTACTTCCGTGACTGTTTGCTTCACCTTTTGATTTCTCTCAAGCATTTCTATCTTATTATATTTTTGACTTTTTTTTAATCTTTGTTTTCAAGCCATATTTGTTCACACTCACTTCTGTTTATGTTTAGTCATTGCTTCGTTTTTTTCACTGTCAATATGTAATTCTGTTTCTTGGAATTGGGGGTGTTTTATATTACTCTAAAGTGCTTTATATGCTAACAGATGGTTTTTAGCTGTTTTAATTAATCAAATACAGGAAACATGCATTGTGTACATTTTTTTTAAATTGTGTAACCTAGCACTAGGTGGTGCACTAATGCTAAGTCATAACAAAGAGTTCTCTAAAATGAAAGGATAAAGGCTATTTGAAGGATTTAGCATAGTGGTTTAAAATGAAGCACTATTACCGGAAGTACTAGTTAAATTTTCTAAATAAATAGTTAGAAATATTATTTTTAAAACATCTGGTTCATTTCACAGACATGATAGAAAATTCCAATATTGTTTCTGACCTAAAGACACACACACAAAACTGGCTTTCCAAAGCAGTGTGTTTATGCAGGCTCTTCTGTGGTTGCTGTTATCTTCCTTTTGGTAGATATTTTTTCAGCAGGCAATTAGTGATAGTGGTCCTGCAGAGAGAGAAGGAAACTTACTCTCTGTTGATAAAGTAAAAGTTTTCTTCCAAGTGTTTTGCATACAATAGATCACTATCTTTCTCTAAATTTTTATTTACTGCCAAAAGGCAACTGCATTCTGATAACATATAGACATATGTATATTCTCATTGGGAAATGGGTTGGAAGAGAAAATACAAACTACATTCTTGCTACATTACTTTTGACCCGAGAAAATAATCAGTTACAAGTAGTTCTTTTTTTTTTTCAAAAAGTTTTTTATTACTTAATTGTTTAAATACATCTTTGTGAGAATAGTGTTGTTTCAGGTGTTTTACATTTTAGATCAGTTATGTCCATAATCACAAATACAACTTTCCAGCATCACTTCATTGTCTATTATCATTTTTTCATCTTTATGTTCTCATAAATTAGTTCGTATCAGTCTCTTTATTTTAATTCATTCTCGATCTTTTCTCATATATTCTACATATTTACAATTTAATCTAATCATATCATTTCATTAACCATTTAAAATTTTCATCTTAATTTATAGTTATCCCTTCTTTAATTTCCTTAATTGTACATTCTTACATTCACCATATTTATATTATCAAATTTATAGCACTATCCTCATTACTTTGTACAAGTGGATAACAAAATATTTAATTCATTAAAAACATATTAATCAATCTCTAATTTCCTTAATCATGTATTCTTATGCTGACCATGTTTACAATTCCATACCATTCTTTAAATGTTCAAAAATTCCATCTTAATTTATACAGTATTATCCCCTATTATGTTTCTCCAATATTATACATGCCACTATTGCTTATATTTTTTTTTCTATATGTTCCCTTCCGTCTAACATCTAATTTTAACACAAATATATTTTTTCTTAGCCAATAAATTCAGACGTACAACATTATTACCTTTTTACCATATATATATATATATATATATATGTTTTTTTAAGCTTTCGCGGGTACTTACATGTGTGCTGTTCAGCTTCCTTCGGGTATTATCCCACGTCATTGTAGTGCTTTCAAAGTTGAAACGTTGCTACAACTTTGAAGCACTACAATGACATGGGATAATACCCGAAGGAAGCTGAACAGCGCGCGCGCGCACACACACACACACACACACACACAAAATAAAATATATAGTTCATTAAAAATATTATCCTACTATATAGTTATATATATTCTCTGTCAGGCTCCACATAACATTTCTTTTCATATTTTAACTATTGATCACTTATATATTGCATAAACATTCTATTTTATTTGATTAATATATTATAAATTCTTATTTTCATCACTATTGCATTAAAATTATCCTTTCTTGTTCAATTTCTTAATCCCATTTCCTCAAAATCTATTATATATGTTTAATATAAGTATACCTCTCTATGTGGAGTCTCCCTCTTTTCCATTTCTAGCATTATCTAAGTCTTTATTTTATGTTAATTTATTTTTTTGTTTGCTTGCTTGCCATGTCCTATCATCTTTTGGCTTTTCCTCTTAGTCCTTCCTCTATTTATCATAATTTTCTTATATTTTCTCTTCCTTTTTTCAAAGTTTTCCCCCACCTTCTTTTGATCTCTCTGTATTTCTCTAACCATTTCATTTATCAGCATTTCAATCTCAATATCCCCCCTTATTTATTATATCTATCACTTACTTTCAAGTGAGTGACTTTCTTACTTTCAACTTCTTTTTTCTTTTGTATTATTTGTTGATCCTTTTGTTCCATTTCATTGGTTCCTCTTTCTTCTGACTCCTCCGCCTTCTTTGTTCTTTCTCCTTCTACTGCCGCCGCCATTTTTGAATTTTCTTCTATATTCTGTATTTTAGTGCATAAATCCAACATTCTGTCCCACATCTCATTCATATCTCGAATGTCCATTCTTATTTTTTTACATGTTTCACTCAACTTTATATTGCTTATTATTCCAATTGTCTGGTGTCCAATTAATTCTATTTTATTTGAACCAGTGTCTCTTCTTTGTTTTAAAATATCAATGTCCTCAAATTTTTATTTCCAATTTTAATCAGTCCAAAACACCAATAATTCCAGAGGTGGTATCCTCCTCTATCCTTGCTCATTGATTATAATATATTCCAACTTATTATAATATCTTTCTTTTATTCCTTTTTTAATTTCTTCTTTCAATAAAGCCATTAGGATTTTTCTTTCATCAGCGTGGCACTTTTAGTCCAGTACCACAGCCACTCCTTTTCCGTTTCTTTATTTAACTTCCGTTTCTTTATTTAACTTCAGCAATTTCAAAAATCAAATATTACTCCTCTTTAAAACAATTATTTTCAGCATTCAGATTAATGCTGCTCGATTGCCAATTCCAAATTAATGTTCTTCTAGATTAGTTCCTTTTCAAATTTTAATTAAAAAAAAAACTTTAAAATTCCTTATATTTCCAAATTCTTCTATCTTCTATCCGCCTCTAGCACAATTCTTCTCTGTTATAGTCTTTAGGAATAGTTACAAATAATATAGATTCTTCTTACCCTTTTCCAAACACCATTCCCAGTCTCTGCTCCAGCGTTATGCTTAGATGTTCCTCGGCTGTTCCAACTTTGTAACATCCATCTTGGCCCATTCTTCTCTCCATCATGGCATAGAGAACAAGCTCGAAGTTTCTACAGGGGAGTTGAGTTAAGTCAATCAGGTGGTTGTTGAGTGAACCAGGCTTCTCTGATTTGGAGGAAGCTGTCTGGAAAGATCACGAATGACAATCACATGTCCCAGGGCACTACAACCATCATAAATACATGCTGGTTGCCAAGCACTCAGATTTTGATCATGTGACCATGGGAAGCTGCAACAGTTGTAAATCCAAGAACTAGTTATAAGTCACTTTTGGCGGTGCTATTGTAACTTTGAACAATTGCTACACAAATACTTTTAAGCTGAAAACTATGTGTAAATTAATTCTATATTTGTTTTTAAACTCTTATTTTAAGAGAACAATATATGAAAAAGACAAGGCCAGGCAAGAATTTTTCTAAAGTTGTAAAAATTTTAAATTTTAAATCGGTAGGCCAAATGTATCAACAATATCCACAACAGGCTGGATATCCTTCTCAACAACCACAAGTTCAACCTCAGCAACAATATGGTGTACAATATCAAGGTAAGGTGGTGGCAGGTTCTTCAGCATTGCTAAATAGTTTTGTAATTACTTCTTTGTAGTTTAGTTCTCAAAGTAAAAGTAAAACAGGAATGTTATTAATGCACAAATACTTTTAAAGCTCTTCTCATTCTCAACTCTAGGTACTTTTAGATAACTTTAAAGCTGTTTTGGAGTGATAATGTATATATTCCTTAGTAGCAACTGAATGCTACCTTTGCTCACAGCTGATTGCTTTAATAGTTCACATATAATGATATGTCATGCATATTTCAGGATCCTCATTTTTAAAGGAATAGGGTATTACTATTTGGGGAACCAGATGGAATATATCATTGTGATAATTAAGTTTAACATAAAAAAATAAAATCAGAAAATGTTCAATGTTTGTTTTGTTTGCTCATCCCACCAGATTGCAGATTGATTCTAGAAAAAATCTGGAACCCTACAGTTATACTGAAACTAGTCAAATATTTTCAAATGCCAATAAGTTAGATGACTTCTCGAAGAAAAGTTGTATCTCAAGGCTTACATTTCGCTTGAACATTTTGTTTAGGATGAATAATTGCCAAAACAGCATCTAAGGACCAGCTCCCACAAACACATAAAATAAATGCCTGTTGAGTTTTAGCAGCTGTTAATCAGTATAATTTCCAACAGTTCTTCCTGTGTATGGAAATTAGTTTTGTTATACTTTTCAGAGAAGCCATTCAGTTTTCTGCATAATATGTATGTTTTTCTTTAAGTTTTAGAAGGCTTTACACTGTACCTTATGGATGATAATCTTTACTTAGTAACATCACCAGCTATAGGTCAGCTTAGTTAAACCAAAACTGTCTAGTTATGCTTTTGATTATTTCAAAATAAAATTTGAGCCCATATTCAGGTGAATTCAAAATTGACTTCAAAGTGTATTTTAGTCATTGCTTTCTCTTAAGGATCCTGTGTTTTTTAATAATTATTATGTGTCTGGTATTTAATGCTAACAGGATTCCAGTCATTGGAGAGGTTTCATTGCAAGTAGCTTCAGGTGTGTTTTATGCAAGAAATAAATGGAGTTCTTAGTCTCCCACCCCTTCCAGATTTTTGTTCCACATACCAGTTAATTTGTCTTTGAAAGTTATTTGTGATATAACTGAACACTGAATTAAAAATATATACACTCCTACATTTTTGTACTTGTGAAAATGATATCTGAAGATAACCTTTTGCATTCCAATGTATAGTGATTGTTTCACGCTGGGATCAACACGTACACATACACACATGCTTATAATACTTATAGCATTTTGAACTCTAAAATTTTTGATTTAAAACTTTTGAGCTCAGATGATTTTAGCAATCTGGTTTTAGAAACAATGTTGAAACGGGCACTTCTCACTTTTTAATGGATTATTATTGGTGTTATGAGTACAGAACGAAAATATGTTCCCAAAATAGCATTTTGTGGTTGGAACAAAACACTCAAAGTCCTTTATAGGTTTTGTTCTGATGGAGTATAATCATTGGCCCCTCTTATGGAACATTTTAAATGGGACTATTTTGTTACAAGATAGTTTCCCATTTGGTTCACCCTTCTTTAAAATGTGCATCTGTTTTACTTATTAAAATATGTAAAATATACTATATTATGTTTATATAATTTTGTTATGCATAAATAATACAAATTCATATAGTTTAAGCTTTTCTACTTGTCACTTTTTTAATGGTTTATATAGATTTTTTTCACACATATGCTTTGTTGAAGTGCGTGAACTGTACTTTTGATGATGCTGGATATTTTAAAAAAACTATTTTGCTCATCAACAAAAAGCAACCTTTAGAATGCAGCTATGTGAAACTGTTCCTCCATGCATACAGAACACTACGTTCATAATACAGCGCTGTAGAACTCTCTATTCATTTTTTAACAGCTGTACTTAAATTTTATAACTGTTCCAGAATATGTGTATGCATGCACACACATGTGTATGCATGCACACACATAAAAATTAATTATGTATACGGTAATGGTAATTAAAACAATGGCATTCTCAAAGATGGAACAGTATTGAGATTCCCACAATGGAGAAATGAATCATAAAACTGTTAGAATTGGCAGAAATGTGAAACTTCCCTGTTTAGTCAAATGCTTTTCTAAAAGGCTGGGAATCTTTTATGGGCATTTTGCTAAACAAATAATAAAAATGAATCAACAGTCTGTAGATTTTAGAATAGAAAAAGATGATTACTTACTTTTGTGGGCTTGAAGAGATTTCTGGAAGAGATAAAAGCTAAGGGAAAGTGATAATTTGTCAATATCCATTGAAGAGAAGATTGGAAGTTGTTATATTTTTTAACTGTAGTCTTTCCCCCCCCTCCTTGCCCCCTTTTTCTTTTCTAACTGTTTTTATTTGTTTTAATGTAAAACTCAATATAAATAAATAAATAATACTAATACAAAGAAGCAAGTTCTACTTTCACCTGAGTCTGTTGCTTTACTTTTATCTCTTAGCAGGCTACAGCCAACAGACTGCTCCTCAACAAGCACAGCAGTTCCAAGGATACAGCCAGCAAGCCTCCCAGGCTCCAGCTCCTGGCTTTCCTGGTCCAGCTCCACAGCTACAAGCTCAGCCTCCTCAGCAGTATCAAACAGGCACTTATGCTCCACAAACTTATACAACTCAGGCCTCCCAATCTGCTAATTATAGTGTAACTCCAGCATCGCAACCTGGAATGGCTTCTAGCCAGCCCAGCACCTATCAGCCAAGACCTGGTTTTACCCCACCTCCTGGAACTACTATGACTCCTCCTCCAAGTGGCCCTAATCCTTATGCACGCAGTCGTCCTCCATTTGGCCAGGGTTATACTCAGCCAGGTCCTGGTTATCGATAAGAAAACTATGCTGTTAAAGAGGCCCAGGTAAATCCAAGCAGCTGCTGATGCTGTTCCACCTGTACAGACAAGAAGATTCTTTAAGTGATATTTAAAAAATATTGAAAGGCAAAATATTGTATGGTACCACCTTTGCTCTTTAATTTTCTGGGATAAATGACCAAATGAATCTTGTTTCCTGCTTGGCTTTCTAGTTTAATATTTGTTCTATTGGAAACACTACCTAAATGTATGTAAAGCAGATAACATTCTAGCTTACCATTTAAACTGCTAGGTGAACCTCTAGCTGACTTACTTGAATTGGTTTTACTAATAAAATTAAGTGCTAAATGAGATCCACTTGTTAAAAGTTAGATACATATAAATTGTAACCTTCACAATACAATTGAATAAAACCATTCAAATCATTGTTCAATCAGTTGCAGAGAAGTCTGTTTAGTAAATGTTATACCTATCTTTCTACAGAAAACTAAGTCTCCAGTCCCTGGATTTTTATGAAATATTGTTCACAGAAGTACACATTTGAAGCAATTCCTATTATTTTAGCAGCTGAAAAATGCTATAGCAAACAAATTGTGTAAATTTGTTCTTGCATATATCAGTAAAAATGACAGATATTTGAGTGATCATTATAGCCGAGGCAGTTTTTGGCAGAAAAACTCAAATGAATTAAATAAATTAAAATGCCTTTCATAACAGATATTAATAGCTGTCTAGGACTCTCAGTGTTCAGCAAGCAGTAAAATTATTGTACTAGAAACAGAATGCTGTTGTTATGTGTTGTCTTAACATTTTGATTAGCTAATAAATACCTTATTTAGAATAGCATAGAATAGAATTCTTTATTGGCCATGTGTGATTTTAACAATTTTAATTATTGTTTGTAAGTTATGGTGATGTTACCATGGCACACTTAGTGAATTACATCAGAATACCAGTAAGGCGAGATCATGGGTTTAGAAGGGCTCATGAGTACTGATTTTTTGTTTAGAATACATGTTTTGTGTTAAGTTGCCATCATGTGACATTGCAACATTTTTCCCTTCATGGAATTGGGGTGGGTATGTCCTGCGCATGATGCATCCGGGCCGTGGGCCATCAGTTTGACACCCCTGGTTTAGAGCATTATTCACATAGCACTTTTCTTGAATTTTATTCAGATGTCCCTGCTCAACACCTTTTCTTTTTCTAAATCATGCCCAAATATCAAAGACTAAAGTGGCTTATTAAAACCTGTATTATTTTTAGTTGTTGTATAAAAACACATGAAATTAATGGAGACCACTCTTAAAATTTGATGATCCAGAATATTGGAACGAAGAAAAACTATATGGTAACTATAAAGTATGCAACAGATTCATACTGTCTTTAGCATCTATCTTTTATTGAACAGATATTTTTAAATGTTTATTTTCAATAAACGTTGAATATTCTTGTCAACTACCCAGAATTTCAGCATATGTAAATTTTCCGCACTCTGCCTTAGAGCTGCTTTTCAGTATCTGTGTTATTCCAATTATCTTATGCCTGTCTCCTTGCACTTCAATTTAGCATGTGAGAGATCCAGGTTTTCTATGTATTTAATGATCTTTACCGATGTACTGTATTCTTTCTTTTCTGCCATGCCTATTTTGAACCTTACCATTTAGCACTTTTTTCTGCAAACCGTAACAATTATTTACATATATCTTGTTTTAAGAAAGTTTGTTTACTATTAATTTATTTAAAATATTTCTATGGCCATACAAATTAGAGTTACAACTCTGGGAGGCTTATAACAACAATACAAAAAGCATGAAAACAATAAGAAAAAACTAAAAACTTTATTCCTCCTCATCCCAGGGTATGCAACAACTACCCCACCAGGGCTCCCACTTCACGGTCTACTTTAGATAAAGAGCCAGGTCTTGTTGACCTTCTGGAAAACTAAAAGGGTGGGGACCTGCTGGAACACCTGGGGGAGGGTGTTCCATAATGTAGTAACAGCTTTGGAAAAGGAATGTTTCCTAGATCCTACTAGATGGCAATCTTTCAGGGAAGGGACATAAAACCATGCCCATCCTATTCAGTCTAGTGGGACAGCCAGGTATCATCAAGTGAAAGGCAGTTCTGCAAATAACCTAATCCTGTGCCATTAAAGCTTTAGCGAGTAAGCAACACTTTGAATTGCACCGGCAAGAAAACTGGTAGCCAATGCAGTTGACGCAATAGAATGTAATATGGGAAAACCTGAGGCACCCAATATTTAACTTCAAAGTTTCTGATCTGTTTTGAGAGAAGCTTTATGCATGTTAGTCCTCCCAGGTAAACCAGAACAGAAAGCAAGCAGAACAGCTGATTCCACCTTTTTGTAAGGCTACATTAACAAATCTTGTAACTGTAAAAATACAAATCTGCTGCCATCTCTTTCACAGTCTGAGAAGATAATGATTTTTACATATCGTAACGTGTTCTATTACACACATTTTCTATTGAAAATGGATCACAACTATCATTATACCTACCTTGAAAATATGGTGAATAATGCTGCTAGAAGATGCTCAGAAGAAATCGACATGTTGGTATCAATTGCACACTTATTTCTTCAGAAGAGATACTCTTTGATTTTAGCAGTCTGTACTGTCTCTGCCTTGTCAAGTGACTGCTTCAAAGAATCAACTTCATTTGAATTGAATCAGGTTAATTGGATATTACTGATCTCTCCACAATCAGTAAAACTAATCCCTTCTTTCATGTTAAACTCTCACTATATAGTTTATTTATTACAGCTAATAATATCCTAATTGTTTCTTTTTTCCTACTTGATGTCAAAATATTATCAGCTTCAAAAAATTGAACACAAGTTAACAAATTGGATCTCAATTCAAGTACATAAGAGTTTGTTGCCAAGAGAAAAGCCACCGCAAGGTAATTGCAGTGTAATTTGTTCTGGTAAAGATGTACAACTTGCATATATTCTAATAGCCGAATTTCAGAGACCCAGAGGTGCTTTTACCTAGTTTAGCTGCCAACCAGCTTCATGAGTTATGCCTTAAATTAGCTGTATCACGATGCTTGAAAAGTTTTTAGAACTTTCAAACAGCACAAAATGCAGTTGCTAAATTGGTGTTTTTTTATAGACTGCAGTTTTCTTGAATTGATTATTGATTTTTGGATATGTTGTAAATAAAATGAATTGATGTGTCAACTCAAAACATTTATTAGTATCTGGTGTGACATTTTGCGAAGGCAAACTGATAACAAATAAATTTCAGAATCCTAACAATGAACTAAAAAGGCATTCCTGTAAGGATCATTTGGACATGTCTTGATAATTCTAAAAATCTGTGTTCTTTGTCTCTAGCTGCACACAATTCACAGAACAATATCTGTGTTCATCTCTGCACGCGATTCACATAGTCCTCCATCTTTCTATGTTTATGTTCTATATTTAGGCAAAAAATTACAAATGGCACATTATATGATAACAAAATTGTCAAGCCCTTCAATTTTCTGTGGACAAACTTGTGATACTTTTGAAACCCTTCTAAATGATATTTGAGATGGGGTCTCTCAATATAATGTGTATCTTAAAAAGCTTATGAAGTAAAGTTTTATGTATTTTGAATTTGTCATCTGATAATTTAAAGCAATACTGTCCTGCATGTCTGTTTTCATTATTTCAAAATGATCTGAAGGACACTGAAAATTCTTCTAATGGATTCTTTTAAAAAATGGTGTGCAAAAAGAATCTTCAAAATTATCCCCACTCTCACCTTTTTTTCAAAAAATGAACGTGACATTTCAAATTAGGTAATTTTAGCTTTGTGCAGGCTGAATATATCAATAAATCAAATAATGATTAAAAATATTTTATTAAGAGTACAATGTACCTGCAGTGTACCTATATTTTCTTTAAACAACCAAACGATATTCCTTATGTCCTTTACATTTTCTTACATTAAAACTTACATCTCTTTATAATGTTTAAATGTTTAAGTAATACAAGCTTAGCATTTTAGGCAGGGAACAGCTAAATTATTTTCAAAAACACTTCATTTTCCACTTTATAAAACATCACATTACTCTTCAGTTTTATACAAAACATTTTTAAATACATGTACTTTGGATATGCCTCTATACAACACTAGGCCACATTTCTCCATGTTTAACTGAAATAAAACTGTCTAATTGCATTCTTGATATGATTTACACACTGCCAATCTGAAATATACACATTTCCCACAAAACAGCTTTAAGAAGTAAATTATTGAGTCTGCTGTGTTCTTAAAGAAGTAAATTTGTTTGAAATACTTACATTATCTTTTTAAATGGCATGTGTACTTTGTATTCAGATATCTATACCAGAGTACACAGTATTTTTGAGAAAGATTCTTCCATTAACAACAGCAAAATATATTAAGGCTTTTGCATCTTTATTTCACCATAACAATATAGTTCCCCACTGTAAATTGATTGTGCATGTATGTGTGTGTATTTACCATGAACTAATTCAATTTCTGGTGGGAGACAAAAATAGAACAGCCATTTTAGTGTTATTTATACATAAAGCAGTAAATGCTATCAAAACCAACAACTGTCTGGCATACAACCAATTTTAATGTCATTTTATTTGTTTCTACAATCTAATTTAAACTGGGAGTGCAGAATAAAAGTTTGTATCACTGAACTGAAATCTACCTTGTATTTAGGAGCTCTTGCACAATGTTAAAGGTATTTAGGATGGTAGAATGGTTATTGGTATGGGGTCAGATGATTCTTTTTTCCTGAATGATATTTTAATTGAACAAATGTGAAATCAGACCTTATGTGGTGTCAGTTTTATCTAAAGTTCGAATAAAATCTGCAACTTTTCAATTGGACTGAATTTTTTTTTTTATAAAATGTCCAGGAATTAACTGAGAGAATAATTTAAGTATGTGTGAAAAGTAGAATGGGACCATTGGCAATGCACGTTAATACAGTTCAGAATATTTTTTTTCTTATCCGCTTTTCAGTAAAGGTGGTTCAAAATTTCACAACAATAGTAAAAAATAAACTACACCTTTTACAATAAGTAGATAATATAAGAGACTATTAGGGAGCCAGCTTCCCAAGACATTACTTTATGATATTTCTTTCTGCAATATAACTGCAAATCTGAACATTTATAATTAAGCAGCCAATGCTATTGAAAGTTAATGCAGTATTCTCACTAGATTTCCGATGGTAATATCACGACAAACTGTTTTCTCTAAGCATGGAAGATCAGTTTGTTTCTTGTTCTACCATTTTCCAGGTATTGTAGTTCCACACTCATACCAGTGAACATAAGTACTGTGTGTTCCGGCTCCTATTTTTCCAAAGTGGACAGGTTCCTGACGAACAGCTCTAAAATAACCTAGTTAAAAGAAAAGTTCAACATTTAGTAAAAATATAAAACTGACGCACATATGTATAATTAAGTAGTTACATTTTTAAAGTGTTCTTGAACATATGAAGTCTAAGCAAAATTTAATTACAGATGTATGTTACATATGATAATTTTAGCACACATAGAATTGTTATGGAACCAACATTTGAAATGGCTTCTTGTACAATATAATTTTCAGGGTCATACACAATTATAGCAATTATATATACACAATTATATAATACACAATTATATATACACAATTATATAATACACACATACACAATGACCCTGAAAATTATATTGTACAAGAAGCCATTTAAAATGTTGGTTCCATAACAATAACAATAATAATAATAAGTATTATTTGGAAAAGCCCTAAGGGTGAATGCCCTTTTTATTTTATTTTCATCAAGACACAAAATATAAGTAAATACAATAGATAATTCATATCTGCACAGGTAGCACTTGAGAAACTAGAATTTAAGCCAAGAACAGTAAATTGATTAGGAGGTAATATTAAAATCAATACAAGACTGATTTTTGCACAATAATAACTGAAATAGTAATAATAGCAATAGTTTGCTAAGTAATAGCGGAATTGAGAATCTCTGTAATGTCAATATGAATAAAGACCTCTGTATAGATGTTATACTGGTTTTTTAATCTAGTTTTACCTATTCTTAATAGACCATTAAATTAATTTGGCCAAATGAAGGCCATCAAGTAGACTGAGTTGACAAAATACACTTTTATGTTTGCTTTCCTGATAAAAGGACATTCTGCCAACGAAATGTTAATTTTATAATCTTTGGGATGGTCATTTCTGACACTGCTGAAATACCAGAGGTGGTATTCAGCAGGTTCTGACAGTTCTGGAGAAATGGTAGTGGAAATTTTGAGTAGTTTGGAGAACCGGCAAATACCACTTCTGACTAGAGATTTTACAAGAACCTTCCCCTGTCACGCCCACCAAGCCATGCCCACAGAACCAGTAGTAAATTTTTTTAAATCCCACCACTGTGAAATACTCGTTCAAATTGTGTTCAATTTCTATTTCGCAATTGGAAAGATGAATAATCTAATGGAGCACTTTAAAGCTTTGTAGGAGGAACTGCCTTGGAAGTTGGTTCAGGAATTTAGGCTTCAGAACAATCTGCCGCCAAGGGTATTGCCATACATTCCACTAGGGAGGGTGCACTTATGATCCTTCATTGAAACAATGTTATTGTTTGTGATCTAGGAGACACAGACTCTTTGGGCAGCCTTTTGAACAATTTCCACCCATCATGCAGTTGATGCCAATTCTATAGGCCTTTAGGAAGGCAGTTAAGAGCAGGTTTTTTCCCCCCTTTGGGCTTTGGAGTCATGAACTGAGTCTCCAGTGAATAAGTTTTCAGTTCTGTTTGCCATTTTGTTTTTTAATACATTTTAATGAATTTGTATTAATTATAATTGTATTTTTGTATGCTGCTGAAAGCCACAGGATTTGAATTGGGTCTGCATATAAAAGTAAAAATAAATATGGTTATGAATGCATACTTAGTTGTCAGGTATGCACTATATCAAAGTTGACTCTTGTTCTACTTTTATCACAAAGATGACAACTCTATTACATTTAAAGGTGGGAAATATACTTAAGAGTCCACTTATTATCCTTGATTTAGAACATACCATCTTTGGAAGGCAGTTGATCTGATGGAAGCATTTGTCCTGTCTTTCCGTCTAAATATGAATCCACAAATTGACAATGATCTTCTCCATGTCCTCTCTGATCCCCTATATTATAAAATGTACCTAGAAATATTAAAATACGATTACAATTCAATTAACTAAAGAACAAAGGCCATGGGTCACAATGATAATTGGTAGCAGAATTTCCATCAGAAAGTGATGTAGTTGTAAGATAGCAATAGCACTTAGACATACATACCATGACCACATTATCCCAGCAGTCTCTGTTGCCATTGTTAACCAAATTCCACCAGTCTTTAGGCAAAGACCGTTCCCGGTGTGTTCCCTCCCACATTTATACAAGTATAAACACTATGCTAAACTAGGGAAGATGATTGATACATGGTTGTTTACTGCATACAAAGCAACAGAAGTTCTGAGATATTCAAGTTGAAGAATTTCAGTCTCCCAGTTGACATTGATCTGTTATATGTTTATATACTGATCTACAAAGAACATGTTAGAATTTTTCCATAGCACATTCCCGCAAGAATCCTGTGTTGAGGAATAGAATAATATATGCTCAAACTCAATGGTTGCCAGCATGAAGAAGAGTACCCATGATATTTCATTGTATCCTCCATGCTGATTATCCATGATGCCTGGATACTGATGGAACTATCTTGGTGATGACTACAAACTTTTGGATGTCACACTTCATAAACATTCCTAGATTTAACAATCATGTTTACAAATATCCAGTACAATTCTACAAAATTGCTGTGTCTGAAATCTAAGTTCAGACATATTACTGAACCTATATAAACCTATATAAATAGCCACCCCTATATGCTTTCTTGCTAATAGTCAATTAAGAGAGTTTTGATTTTATACCTTTAAGTGAGTCACTGAGGTAAATTTTATATCGAAGGGAGTTACACAACTGAACACCCACAAACTTCTTGTACCAAGTCCTCTTGACATACTGTTTTCCCTTACATTCAGAATAGTCATCAGAATTAAATCTGACTTCAGTCCAAATTGCATCTTTCCCCACTGCAAGACAATAATAAATGAGATTCTTGTTATAATAAATGCCAAAATAGACATCTAACATAAACAGAGCATATAAGTAAAAAAGCAATGTATAAGAATATTAGCATTATTATATTTACCCTTTCTTATCATAAGTGAAAATAAAATACACACTGTAGTAAATGTAAATATAAGTAAATATAAAATGTAAATAAAAAACTAAGTGCAGAAATAACAAATAACAAGGAAATTACTAAAATAGGAAAAAAGTAATACCAAGACAAAATATTATTGTGAATTCTCATATTATTTCTTTTTTATTTTATTCTTATTCATGCAATTGTTAAATCAGATGATTTTAAATATATTTATTGCTAACTGCCCCACATGCTATTCTATGTCAAAAAGGCTGATTCCAAATTCAATAAATGAACAAATAAGATAACATTGTCTGACATCTGGGGGGAGAACTGAAGATAAATAAATATATATGAGAATAATATTGCTTAATTTACTCTTACTATATTTGATAGCACAGCAACAGTTTGTGGGTTTTATAATCTCCTCGGATTTGAAATGGATACCTGACATTAGAGCCATCATTAATAAAGCACAACAAAGAATGTTCTTCCTGCATCAATTTAGAAAGTTGACATTGTCCTAGTCGCCATTGATACAGTTCTGCAGAGGAATTACTGTCATCTGTACTTGGATAACTATCTGGTTTCGTACAGCAACTAAATGGAAGAATACAACCGCCAATGGATAATTGAAACTGCAGAAAAAATAATTGCAACCAGCCTGCCTTCCATTGAAGAATTGAGGAAACATCTACAGACAGACCCTCACATCCTGGACATAAACTGTTTCAACTATTGATCTCACCCCCTTCCTAAGAGGCCTGTACGGGGCATGCATAAGCGCACCAATCGTGCCTACCATCTCTGTCCTATTGTTTCTTTTTATTTTTCCTATAAGTATCTATCTCATGTATTCAAAACTATGTTTATTCTTATACCTGTATCTTGTAAGTGACTGACAAATCAAACAAACAAACAAACAAACAAACTTTTCAGGATATATACTATGGGGCATTTCGTGCCAAAACATCTAGACACACGGACAGTTTTTTTTCCTCATCACTCTGCTGAACACCTAATCACGGTATTGTTTTATAAAGTATATGTACCCTGTAGTATTAGTATTATTGTCCTTCTCATCTTCTCTACTACCTCCTCTTATTGGTATCATATTATGTTTATTATTACTTTGTTGCTTTGCATATACATTGAGAGCTTCTGCACTGAAAACAAATTTCTTGGGTGTCTAAGCACACTTGGCCAAATAAACCTATGCTATGCGATGCGATGCGATGCGATGCGATGCGATGCGATGCAATGCAATGCAATGCAATGCAATGCAATGCAATGCAATGCAATTATTATTTTGTTTTCTCAAGAGAAACGTTCTCCAATTGCTGCCCACCATATTTCCAAAGACACAGATTGTAAAAGATAGGCAAAATGCTTTTCTCTTCTAAACCTTTTCTGCTATGTACGCAGTATGCCATCTCTCTAATAAGCATGCTACTTGTAAAGAAAACTTACTTGAAATAGACTCTGTTATTCTTGGGTCAGCTGTAAAGAAAGAGAAGGACAGAAGCAGACAGAAAGAGAAGAACAAGCACAAAGATCAGGGTTCAAGAAATAAACATACTTTCTACCGAAAGTTTTACACATATAGCAAAGAAATTATAAAATAAACTTTTAAAAAATGTTATTAGCATGCACTTTTAGAATTAGAAAATTCTAGAATTAGAAAACATTAGAAATAGATCTGTTTGAACACCACATAGTTGTGTTCAAACTATTGAAAAATATGTTTAAAAGTATTTAATGCTTCTTATTTATCCAATATGAGATTAAAATGGTCATAATATAAACACCTCATGGAATTTTTAAACATGTTTTTATTTTTTAAAAGAAATTTTACATCAACCCAATATTGGTTTGTATTGATAAATGAAATGTTAATTGTTCATTCTGAATTCCAATTTAAAACAAGTATAATTTTTAAGTTTGTTCAAATGCTATAACTATTTGTTCTAAACAGAATTATAATTTTCTATTTGTTTTCCTCTATAAAATTATAAAGAATTAAAGGAGGGCTATATCTAATTGATGCAATTATTGAAATTCTTACCTGATTCAGTTCTGAATGGTTTTGATTCACTACTTGGACCTTCCCCAAGAGGGTTGCTAGCTATCACAACAAATTCATAACTATAAAGAAAAAAAGTATAACAAAGTTCATTTATAATTTACAATGTGGTATGAAATAAATAGGAAACATGTATTTGGCATATATAATTAAGGTAACTTTAATATTTAAAATATCAATATGGTTTGACAATTTTTAAAAATTTAGTAACACATTGGTTTCAAACATATTTAAGGAAATGACAATCCCCTAAGTAGCATTTCGTCTGGATAACTGATAGACAAACAACTGTTAAAACGGATAATTTTAAATATCCTTAAAACAATTTTAAAAGATTTTTTTTATCCTGCTTTTATTATTTTTTATAAATAACTCAAGGTGGTAAATATACCTAATATCCCTTCTTCCTCCCTTTTCCCCACAATACACTGTGAGTTGAGTTGGGCTGAGAGAGAGTGATTGGCCCAAAGTAAACCAGTTTTTCATTCCAAATTTTCCATCTAATTTTCAGGTTCAAGGTGGAATTTACTGTATCCTTAAACTACTCAGTGAAATCCCAATTTAACAGGCTCATACTGCGGTGCTAGGGCTGTGGTGACATAGTCATTAGAATGCAGTATGGCAGGCTAATTCTGCTGATTGCCAGCAGTTCAATTCTCACCGGCTCAAGGTTGACTCAGCCTTCCATACTTCCGAGCAGAAGTGGTATTCAGCAGATTCTGATCAGTTCTGGAGAACAGGTAGCGGAAATTTTGAGTAGTTCAGAGAACCGGCAAATAGCACCTCTGACTTGAGATTTTACACCAGTATCCTTCACTTGCCATGCCCACCAAGCCACATCCACAGAACTGGTAGTAAAGAAATTTGAATCCCACCACTGCTTCCTAGGTTGGTAAAATGAGGTCACAGGGTGCAGAAGCAATATGCTGACTCTGTAAACTGCTTAGAGAGGGCTGTAAAGCACTGTGAAGTGGTATATAAGTCTAAGTGCCATTGCTATTGTTTCAGTCACAAATAGTCCTCAAGTTATGTTGGCACTGAGATCAGGATTACCATAGCTAAATGGAATGCATATTACAATACAGTTGTAAAGTGTTATATCATGTGACTGCATTGCATTGTGGCTGATATCAGCAGTCCCAATTGTTCTTGTAATCCAGGATCAAATAAGTCAATATAAAGAGCAAGGACCTCACATGAAAGTAATGTGGGAAAAGGCAGGAGTCCCATGTCCTTAGGTCCTAAGACTTAAGCACTGTGTGGCAGGTATTGCAGGTAGGCACTAGGAACTGTGGGATTTGTCATGGCTTGGTGACTGAAGTCTTAGCCCACGACCATTGCCCTGAGGCTTCTATTCTACTTCAGGTCCAGTGCCAAGTCTTCCAAGTCTCAGCACATTGCCCAGCTGCAAGAACCAGCTAGTCCCATACCACAGCAAGCTCTGTGTTGCCTTAAATCCCATGCTTCCTAGTACCTATCCACATTACTTCTTGGTGTCTGGCTGGTTTCTTGGGACTTCTGCCTTTTCCTAGGCAAAGAACAAAAGACAGCTGGGGTAGCAGCGGAAGAGAGCAACCATAAATGCTGGTCCAAATGTTTATTACATGCCCTGAGGGTACTTGATGGACTGAAGTTTGATGATTGGTCATATTTCTTCAGCGCCATTGTAGCTTTGCCATTGTAGCTTTGCAAATTTCTTCAGCGCCATTGTAGCTTGTACACTGATGCAAAGACCTAGCTCTCTGAAGAAAACCATAATATTGTGATTGTGGAAGGAAAGAGAAGGAAAGGACAACCAGGAGCAAATGGACTGCATACCATTACAGTGGCAATGGGTGCACCTTGGAAACTCCAAAGGACCAAGTTAGAGACAAATATTCATGGAGAAAATCTATGTGGTCACAAGGAGTTAATACTGACTTCATAGTACATAACCAATTAAACAATCCTTAATCCTGCTCCATCTTGTGCAGCTGTGGTTTAACTCTCAACTGGTTTAAGAAAAATCTGCCCTGTGTGTGCGTGTTTTTGTGTTTTGGGGTGTTTGTGTGTATGCATACATATAAATATCTAATACAGAATATATAATAATATATATGATTATATATATTATATATATATATGAGGATGGCAGATGAGATTCTGCTGAAACGTTGCTACAACTTTAACAAAGCTACAATGACGTGGGAGAATACCTGAAGGAAGCCAAACAGCGCGCGTGCGCGCACACACACACACACACACACACACACACACACACACATATATATATATACATATACATATACATATACATATACATATACATATACATATA
>BLBF01000006.1:35118658-35128898 GCA_015471245.1 Laticauda colubrina
ATATATATATATATATATATATATATATATATATATATATATATATGTGCTGTTTATCCCACGTCATTGTAGTTCTGTTAAAGCTGTAGCAACGTTTCAGCAGAATCTCATCTGCCATCCTCAGGCTTCTGTATAGAGTTAGTTCCTGGTTTCAAATTTGAAGCTGGTCCATTTTGATTGGTTGGGAGCCTGGATCTGTATTCATTGGACTTGGAGTTTGATTGATTGGTGTTTCTGGTTTCTTCTGTCTGTTTTGTGGCTTTGATTGGCTGGCAACAGTCTGTTCTTGTGTTGGAGGCTTTCAGTGCAGCTTGGCTCCGTGTGAAGGGACGGCTGCTCTTCATTTGCAAGCTGCTCTTCATTAGCAAGCTGGGTTTCACCTGGGTGCCTGGTGGGGGTGTGTGTGGGTTGGAGCTATCAGAGGGAGTCTGTTTTTGCCCAGGTGTTTGCCTGGCTTGTGGCATGGAGATCTTTCTATTTGAGAGTGCAGGCTTCCAAATGATTGACAGTCTGGTGGAATCATCTCTTCTATTCATGCTGTCAGGTCTTTTTTCAATCTAGATATAACAGAATACTCAATACAGAAGCCTGATGATGGCAGATGAGATTCTGCCGAAATGTTGCTACAACTTTAAAAGCACAACTACAATGATGTGGGATAATACAATATATATTTATGTATTTATTTGTATCCTACCTTTATTATGTTTACATTTACATTTTACAAATATCTAAGACAACCAATATATATGATACACTTCTTCTTATTTTCCCTACTACAACCCTGTGAGTTGAGTTGGATTGAGAGAGATGACTGGACACCCAGTTGGCTTTCATGACTAAGGCGGAACTAGAACTCATGGTCTCATGGCTTCTAGCCTGGTGGATATATAAACGTTTTCTCTGTCACTCTCCCTCTCTCTCTTCCCCCCCTCCCTCTCTTTCTCCCTCCCTTCCTCTCTCTCAAATTAAATGATCAAAATGTATGCTTGCCTCTATGAGTGTGTGCAGGAGGACCAAGTTATTGTCTTCATACCACGAAAGCAACTGGTAGTAAAATCTGAAGTTTATCTGTTTAGTTGCATCTTTTCATATATGGATGTAAGAAATGCACATAATTATGAGTCAAAAATATAAGTGGCAGATTCTTTAGAGATAAATGCAAAAGGAAATGGAGTAATTTAGGAATATGCATCGTAAGAGTAATTATATACCTAAGCTTGATACTGATGATAGTTAAGGACATTTATTTTCTTAGACTGGACAACTAAAACACTGATAGAATATCATCAACTGTAAAGCTGGCTGCTGTAAAACATAAGTTCAAAAGTTCTGACTTTGCATATCTAAGATCACCAAATGCTTTTTTTCCTATGTCAGTTCCCTATTCTCTGATTAGCACTATCAGTTGTCAATAGGCATTGTAATTAAGTGTTGTACACCCATACTTTAAATGTTAAAGTTTATGAATGCTTATTTTGTATGTTACTTCTTCAAATCTCTCGCAGTTTATTGCTGTATAATTTGGGGTTTGGAGTAGGGTTTTTAGTTTGATTTTGGTTTTTGGACATCTGGTTTGCTGGAAAATTCCATAAACTTCTTAAATACAGTGTCCTGATGCAGGTGTTCCATCTCTCATGGCAACAGAAATCAATAATCAATTTGTATCACTGCTCTGTTTCTCTTTTTCCCTTTGGGTGAGGAGTAATTTTGGCTTTCACATTGGGAAAGCTACCAGAAATAATGTTTTCAGTACTGCAAAGTAAGAAAAAAATACAATTTCACTTTCTTAAAGTGAAGAACCTGGAAAATACAAAATATTTTGCCCATGATTTGGTTCCTCAGTTTTCTTCAGATTATTAAATACTGTTGGAATTAGTCAGGTTTGTCTTGACAAACATTCAAAAACAATAT
The DNA here is from genome assembly GCA_015471245.1 of Laticauda colubrina. NCBI lineage: Eukaryota > Metazoa > Chordata > Lepidosauria > Squamata > Elapidae > Laticauda > Laticauda colubrina. The sequence goes on from BLBF01000006.1 coordinate 35,120,573, forward strand.
TACATGTTGTGGATTTTTATACTTGAGTGACTTAGTCTTTCATCAGTTGCTTTCATCTGGGAATTTGAAACAGTTAACAAACAATACGTAAAATCTTCACAAAAACTAAGATATGGTTGACCAATTTAAAATAATAGTTATATTAACAATAAATGTCATGCACCACCAATTACCCCTGACTAGTTTTATACTTTGGCTGCAATCCAACATATATGCATAAACATTCTTGAGTCTTTGTTGAAATGAACCCTTTACAGAATAATCCATACTGGACAATATGGTTGAATGTTCAGACATAATTCCATTCAGATAATATAGGGAATCATTATCACTGACATATTATGCTACCATGGATTCCAGGCCTAGCAGCAAGCATAATAATTCACTAACTGGAACCATTCGTTAATATTTTTCCACATTATTTAGGTTACTTCATTATTTCAACAGAGCTATTCTAGACACTGCTTTTCTGAAAAAAAGTTCTATCAACAGAGGAAAAAGAGAAGCTAATCAGCTCCTTCAAAGAGAATTGGTCCAAGTAAAGGAGGGTGCCCTTTTTTGCTGCCCTTCCTGAGCAGTAGGAGAAAAATGAGTCAACATCAGTTACCATCATATAATATTGAATGATGTTGATTAGGAAGTATAGTGGACTATAGAAAGAACAGATCAGACATCCAGTCCTTGCTTATCAATGGAGACCAAGTGGAGCAAGTGTCCAGTTTTAAATTTCTGGGTGTTACCATAAAAGAGGACCTGACCTGTGGTGCTCACATTGCATCACAAGAGCTACTATCTGAGACTTCTCAGAAAACAACAACTGAGTGAAAAACTGCTGGTGACCTTCTACCGCTGCACCATAGAGAGTATCTTAACTTACTGCACCTCTGTATGGTTTGCCAATTGCACAGTGGCAGATAGGAAAGCACTAAGAGGGTTAACGTCATTGTCCAGAAGATCATTGGTTGCCCTCTCCCCTCTTTGGAAGAGCTTTATAGCTTCTACTACCTTAAGAAAGTTCAAAACATTCTCAAAGATCCATCTCATCCTGGGAACCCTTTTTTTGAACTCTTACCATCTGGCAGACGGTATAGAATAATAAAAACAAGGACAAATAGGCTGAAAAACAGCTTCTATCACAGGGCAGTAGCTCTTTTGAATTCTACTGTATAGTTGTAGTGTTGGTGCGATGTTGGGGGTTTTTGGTTCAATGTGTGGAATGTGAAGGATGTGTATTTGTGTTTATTTTCATGGTCATGATGTGCACTGAAGATGGTGTTTGATTTTGTTGTACTAGGTGCAATGTCAATAAAGTAAACTAATTAACTAATTTTAACAAGAAGTGGCTCTAAGTGCAGGGTTTTGATGCCAATAAATTATGTCCTATTCTAGCTATAGACCACATTATGCATCCTTCAATAACTTGTAGCATAAACTAATAAAAAGTTAAGATAAAGTCCTATTTTTATTGTAATGTTTTCTTTCTCTCTTCCTCTATCTGAAATGATTGTGCTATGTGTGAGTAACTCCACTTATGTTCATATTATGTTCATATGAACAGGATGGCTGCTCAAAAAGAAAGGATATTTCAACAGACAACTAAAGAAAGAAGATTAGGTTTGGGGGTCTCTCAAATGAGTCTTCTCCAGAGTTGCCTTCCATTGTTTTGTCTTGAATTTTTTTATATGATGTAGGCTAATTGATCAATATCCTTAAACTCTGGACACACAGCCTAGCGCAAGAGGATCAGATACTACCATAATCTTTGTCAGTTCATTCAGACTTTCTTATTTAGCAAGTTGTATTTTAAACACATGAATAGTAACTTTTGCCCCCATCATCTGCATAATGGATTATTGTAATGAAGATTACTCAGAAGTTCAATTGTTATTGAATGCAACAACCCATTTGCTTGTCTAAATTCAGAAGTGTTACATCATATTGCACTGCTGGTTGGCCATGCACATATTTACCAGTTTCATTTAAAAGGCTGCTTTTGATCTTGGATCCAGGACATTTTCTGGACTGTCCTTTCTGAGTGGATTCAGCCTAATCCATATGAACAAGATGAAAGAGATACTGTAGATCCCCATGTCATAATATTAGAGTGGCAGGAACAAGGAAGCAGCCATTTTATGTGGCTTCCATGCCTGGTTAGAAATGCTTTTCTTTCCCAATTACAGATGCTACCTTTACTTTAGCAATGTGGGAAAACAGCTCTTTTGCTACATATTTGAAGCCAAATATCTTTTACCTGGCACAATCTTACCTGCTATTAGTTACATTTTAATACATTATGTTTAGTATGGTAAATTTATGCACATTCCCAGAACTGACTGAATGGAATAATATACAGGTTTTTGCAGTGTATAAATAAATGTAAATTTAAATTCATTATTATAAGAACATCACCTTGTGTTAGGTTTCAGGTTTTCCACTGTAGAATGGGTTTGATTTGTGGTTATAATGGACTTATCTTTTCCAACTGTGCCTCCATTTTCTGTTGATACAACTTTATATTCTGAAAATAAGAAGATCATGTTCAATTCCATACATCATTTCAATTTGTAAAACATCTTTATCTGTTGTCTATTTTATTCCTTCCTCCTACTGTAAACAAAATACAGTTCAAAGTAGTTTTTTTTAATTAGAAGATTTGATCAGTGAGTTCAATAAAAGATCCTTTTAGTTGTATAGTTAATAGAGACTAGAGGACTCCAAACTTGGCAACTTTAAGACTTGTAGACTTCAACTCCCAGAATTCTCCAGCCAGCATAGCCTTATTTAATGTCTCATATTTTTTAAAAAATTGCTAAGGTAGAAATCAATACAGAAATGTGACCAAAACAGACTGCCTCAACTTACTTAGCCTATGATATTGGTTTAATTATGATCAATATGGACATAATTTGTAATATTTTCAACCAGAGCTTTTGGAGGAGGAATGGTGGACTGAAGATATCTCCATGAAAGTGGAGCCAAGAACTGTAGAGAAAAACAACAACCAGTGATTCGAGTGGCTCCTCAGAACATCTCAGGACAAAAGGAAACAGGAGATCACCCACATGTGCTCCAAATACTGCTTCTCATGAAGAGAATGTATCTTTGTGTCGGACACAGGACCCTTTTCTGACCCCAGACTCCCATTCCTCCCTACTGTCCGACTCTGCTACCATCTCCGCAGGCTGCCGGTGGACCGCAACAGAGAGTAGAGTGGAGGCAAGCTCAAAGGAGGGTTGTCAGGCTACTTTGAGAATGTTACCTTGTCCCTCCTCACAAGGAACACCTGGCATGGATTGATTTAAGGATAAGCCAAGCGAAATTTATCTTTATCAGGAACAATTGTTTAACTCATGCTCCTGCCAATGCCTTGCCTTTACCTTGTAGATTTACCTTTGGTCTTTTGGACTGGCCTTACCCTATGGACTGGCCCTGCTCATTTTACCTTGACTCTGAGCCTCGCCCTGTGGGCTTGTACCTTCTCTTTGGACTTTCTTTTTTCTTTACTGACTTTTGTTTGGGGAACTGAGGGTGGGTGGCTTCTGGATAGTGTAGAGTGGCCATTCTATGGGCGTTTGTTGTGACATTTCATCAGAGGAATAAAGGACTCTATCAATGCCTATCTCTGACTAGGTGACCTGGGTCATAACACCATCTAAAGATCATCTATTAATTAATTAGGATATAAATTTTAGTTAGAATAGAGATCCAGAAAAAATTAGTTTTAATAAAATAGGCTGAAGAACATTAATCAGTTTCCAACTTTTCAAAACAGTTTTGAAGAAGTGTGTATATTTACACAATGACTGGACAAGACAAAAATCTTTCTAACCTGTTACACTTTCATTTTCAGGTGATTTCCAATCCAGTACCACAAAAGATGGACATCCTTCAACAGTCACTACAGTGAGGTTCGTAGGAGGTTTTTGGGGGGCACTAGTAGCCATGTCTCTGTTGTCCCCCATATCAGTTGGAAAGAGTTGCATAGTATCTGTGATGGAACAAGGCACATCATCTTTTTTTTTCAAGTATTTCACATGGTCACCTGAAAAGACAAGATCAACATGTGCACTGAGTACAAAAGAGATGATAAAGCAAAAATAAATTACTTTCGATGATTATATATTACTTCAGTAATTGTTCACATAGAAAAATGCTTTCCACAAAATATTTTCATTATAAGCTTCTTAATAAAGGAGGATTAGAATCTTTTCTGCCCCCGATGTCTACTTATAAAATAACACAATATTATTAAAAAGAATTTATTTTAAGAAAGTGAAAGATAAAAAGAGCATATATTGCTTAGCAGTTTTTTTCTTATGAGATATTTTAAACATACCTGTATATCTTGGTGTGCCTGTAATATCAGTCTCAGATGTAGGAATAGAACTGAACATTGGATTGCCTAAGCAAACAACAAGAGCAAACATAAATGGAAACCCTGATTTTCTACCTTGTAAAAACATTTTCTGTTGTAAAAGCTCTCATTTTAATCATACCTCATTTAAAAACCTCTTCTTTGATCATGCTTGGAATCATGTTAACATTTTCTTAGGAAATGTAGCATTATAAAATAATAAAGTTGCTTTGAATTGTTGAAACTTTGATCATCTTAATCCAAGAAATCAAATCAGTAAATTGTATTTATTTATTTATTGAATTTATATTGCCGCCTATTCGCCCATGGCAACTCAAGGCCATTTACAGAATATAAAACCACATTTAAAACAATAAAAATTAACAAAAAGAATAAAATAAATTAATAAAATACAATATAACAGAATCATCCCCCAAATCCCACCCACCCCGCCCCAATGATAGCAGATCACATGAGCCATTTAATGGGCTCCATCCTGCTCTGGGTTCCCCAGGCCCGCTGGCAGAACTAGATCTTCAGCAACTTCCGGAAGAGTATTAGAGTGGGGGCCAATCTAATCTCTGGGGGAATGATGTTCCAGAGAGAGGGAGTCACCATGGAGATGGCCCTTCTTCTGAGTCCCACCAGGTGTATCTCCCTTGGGGATGGAACCCACAACATTCCCTGCCTCCCTGCTCTGATGGGTCGGGTAGATGTGACTGGCAAGAGACAGTCCCTAAGATAACCTGGTCCCAAGCCACGAAGGGATTTAAAGATGATAACTTTTGAATTGAACCCAGAAGCAAATCAGCAACCAATGCAGCTCCTGCAGGAGAGGTGATGCATGTGCACACCATGCAAGACAACTGCATTTTGCACCAACTGGAGCTTCTGGATGCTCTTCAAAGGCAGCTCCATGTCGAGCACATTGTAATAGACAAGACAGGAAGTGACTAGGCATGAGTGACTGAGGGGGACTGTCTAGGAAAGGGCGTAACTGGTGCACAACCCACAGTTGCACAAATGTCCTCCTGGCCATGACTGCCACCTGCTCTTGGAGTCCAGGAAAAATCATGAATCCAGGAAAACCTCTAGATGATGAATGCTGTTTGTTTGGGGTCATGCTACCTCATCCAAGACCAAAGGTGCCAATTCTCCCTGAGCCAATGAACCCCAAACGTAGAACCACTCAGTCTTGCAAGGATTTGGTTTCAACCCATTGCTCCTCAAATTAGTAACTTCATGATGCTATAACTCTTTACAATTTTAAAAAAAGGTTTTTGTTTTTTCTGAACATTTTTGTGGAAAGTTATTTCAATAATCTATTTGTTTTATTACCTCTGTAGAGAGGGCAACACTTAAACATGCTGAAATTAAACTAATTTAATCCTTTATTTTAAATCATGCTGTTTATCTTAATAGCTAGGGAAATATATAAACCAATATTCTGCTAGCAGAAAAGAATGTAAAGTAAAATTAATGTAAATTAAATATATTGATCAATATAAGATCAATATAATCTTAAATGACTGGTTCAATATCAGAGAGGGTATTCAGCAGGTTCTGACCAGTTCTGGAGAACCGGTAGCAGAAGTTTTAAGTAGTTCGGAGAACCGGCAAATACCACCTCTGACTGAAGATTTTACACTATCTTTCCCCTGCCACACTCACCATGCCACGCCCACAGAACCGCTAGTAAAAAAAATTGAATCCCACCATTGTTCAATCCTTTTGAAATAAGTGAGAATTAGCATGGAATTTTATAATGCTTCTAGAACTGATTGAAGCAATATGAGATACCATTCAGATTGAAGCATTCTTTTAGCATGAGTATGTTAAATTCTTTTAGCATGAGTATGTTAAAACTATTTTAGGTTTATGAAATTGAATCATATTTAATGCCCCTTTTCATAGTTTGAAAAAGTCTATTTGGTGTTCTTCACAACGCCCTATTGTTTTAACCATCCTATATACTTTGATAAACTTGTGCACTTTACTGTTCCTTTCTAATGTTACAGAATTTATGAAATTGCACTAATGTAACATAGCTACTAATTTCCTCACTAAGCCCATGCACATTACATGCTAAGCCCTTGTCAGGGGAAACCATAGTTTTCCTCTATTCTTTCGTTAGTTACTTGTTAAAATTTCAATAAAATCATGTTTGTCTTGGATGTCATGTTTATCTTTCTTAGGAATATCCCAGGATCAAATATTATGCAATATACTGACTCTGTAAACCACTTAGAGAGGTCTGCATAGCACTGCGAAGTATATGTCTAAGTGCTATTGCTATTTCAGAAGCAAATGCAAATGGTTGTAACTGCAAAATCAAACCTGTCTCAATTCCCAACTTTCCTGCAGTCAACCTATTAGGACTCTCATGACTACTCCTAAGGCTTACAGAAGTAAGGTATGGTAATTTAATAGAGTAATGAAAGAAAAATGTGCACTGGATTGGTATCGTAACTATTGGAATTGCTATTAATTTAAGTGTTAAGCTACAAGGCTGAGATTAATAAAAACATGGAACTTGGAACTGTGCTATTCCATACTTACTGTAATCTGGAGAAGCTGCTGCTGTCGGTAGCTTTTTAGGTGAATTTGTTTTCACAAGGGAACTTGGCCAAGTGGGTTTTGCTATAGATGTTGATGCTCGTGGCATCAAGACATTTCCTGTAGGAAAATAAAAAGAATTTGAATCAATTGGAATTTACACAGCTTGATTGTAAAGTAAATATGTCATAAAAGACATTCATTAATCAAAGGGATTAATAAAAAATGTTCTCTTTGAGTAATTTTAGACAAAGAGAGACAGATATGAATTTTCACCCAAATATAAATTCTTGAACATAAGTGGTTAATGTATAAATGTATTTAAGATGTTTCCAGTGCTCCATATCTATAGAGTTTGAAGTTTATTTTCTATTAATTAGCATATGGCATCATATGCAATTAAAAGGTTAAACAAGTAAGCTTAATCCAGTTTATCTATACAAAATATATTTATTCTGATTGTAAAAAAAAAAACTGAAAAATTGGCCAAAATTAACTTTACAATGTACAATACAACTCTGTATTGCTATTGTTTGCCCGCAGGTTGGAGTGTTCTTTCTTATGGCAAGCTTGAATTTGTATTTTCATATCCCCATTCTGAAGAATTGGGTAATATGTAAATATTTCTGTAAAATCTCTCACTGGGTTCTTGTTTGTCCCTCCAATACAAGTTTATTGTGAGTAGATCCACAATATTTCTCATATCAAATATCAAATATCAACTCCTACATAGTACACTATTTGAATAATGACTTACAAGTGGATATGCATATTCTGTGGGCAAAATAATATTGGTTAAAAAGTACATATGTGGAAAGGGGGAGGACACAGAAGAATTATACAGGGCAGGTAATGTTTCTTCTCTGCTCATCAATCCCATGAATAACACAGGATTAATAAATATTTTGCCTGGAAGCACTATAATATCTTTGCAAAAGGTTGGGATAATTCAAATGAATGTTTGGATGACTGATCACATGACTATCAATTGTATTTAATAAACAAAAGGCATACTTTATTATTTATTTGTTTGCTGTCAATTGTTTGCTATTATTTATTTGTTTGTTGGCCACACTTGTTTTCTAGTTATACTGAATATAAGTACCCCTTGATAAAGAGAACTGTGTGCAATATGAGAATAAACATAAGAAAAAAACCCTTAGGAGGATGACATACCTGAACGGCCAGGTTTCCCAGTTATATTGTTGGGTGGTAAAGGTTTTCTTCGTATTGGTGTAGGTCTGGCAGGAGCTAAAGGAGGTCGTGGAGAACCAGGTAGTGTAGCTATTGTATAATGTTACAAGACACCACTATTAATGGAGGAACCACACATCATGTAATTTCAGTCAGTCAATTCTCTCTGTCTCTGTCTCTGTCTCTGTCTCTGTCTCTGTCTCTGTCTCTGTCTCTGTCTCT
>BLBF01000006.1:35133766-35146857 GCA_015471245.1 Laticauda colubrina
TTTGTTGTTGGAACCCGGTCTACCTCGTGTGTTTTCCGAACAAAACAGCTGTCTATAGCAATAGCAATAGCACTTAGACTTATATACCGCTTTAGAGCCCTCTCTAAGTGATTTTACAGTCAGCATATTTCCACCAACAATCTGGTTCCTCATTTTATCCACCTTAGAAGAAAGGAAGGCTGAGTCAACCTTGAGCCTGGTGAGATTTGAACTGTCAAATTTTAGGCAGCTAGCAGTCAGCAGAAGTAGCCTGCAGTATTGCACTCTAACTGCTACACCACCACGGCTCATACTTATTGTACACATCTACTTATTGTATTAATATTCACAATTGAATGTATTTCTAGTATCCTTTTATTCTGTTGAAAGAACAGTTTATGATGATTTTGGAGATCATTCTTAATTTTCTTTTAGCACCAAAGGAAGATTTGGCTATTAACTCAAATGTTTGTTTTAATAAAATTAGTCTTGTCTATATATCATTCATGTCCATTTAGTTTTCAATGTGATTTTGGCTATATCCTATCATAAACTTTGTATCACCACATGATATTGCCTTTGACCAAGTCCCCATCCTTATCCTTTTTAAAGATTTGTATGCTTATATTGCTAATGTTTTGGCTCTGCGGTATTGCTGTGGCTGCATTTTTAGTAGTTTGAATAGCTGAAACCCAAAAGCAAACAAACTAAAATATATCAGTAACTAACTGTTAATCTCAATTATTGTCAAAATCTTATCTTTCAGATTGCAAAATAAATGCAGATGTGAGGAGTAAACAGTTCTCTCCATCTCTGTTAGTAATAAGCCAAACCAAAGCTAAAAGGACAGATTGCATTCAGACATTCCTTATGGGAATTCTTTTTGCAACTAAAAAGGAATTAAAGTTCTTGCTGCTAGCCCAAAAATTTCCCAGCTTTGGTAGGTGCTATTGTTTGATTATTTGATTTCTGATTGTCTAGATCCCTAATGGTAAACCTATGACATGCGTGCCACAAGTGGCACGTAGACCCATTTGTGCAGGCACGTGAGGTGCAGCCAAACTTATCTGCACTGCAAATACACAGGCCTCCCCGCTGATTTTTAGCTCGTTTGAGGTCTTTTTTGGCCTTCTTGAGGTTTGAGGGAAGCCTCTGCAGCTTTGGGAGGCCGAAAAACAGGCCTATCAAAAATACTGAAAGTGCCCATTTTCACCCTCTAGAGGGCCTCTGGAGCTAGAGGAAGGCTGTTTTCACCCTCCTGGGGGTTCGAGGGAAGCCTCTGCAGCCTTTGGAGGCCAAAAAATGGCCCCCTTTAATCACTTCCGGTATTTCGGGACTGTTGTGTGTGCATGCATGGGGGTGGTGGGGTGCATTGTATTGTGGGTGCTGGCACATGTGCTTTTGGCACACCATACCAAAAAGGTTCACCATCACTAATCTGGATGTTTTTAATGTCAAATCTTAATAGACCATGATCAATGGTCATATTCATTAGGCCTGATGGGAGTAGTGTCCGAGAAAATCTGCTCTCCTTGCTTTTTAAGAGACACAATATGCTTTGGATTGCTGAGCAGTTATTTTAATAGAAATAATACATAAAGAGTCCTTCTAGCCTATCAATTATTATTATTTATCTTGAAAATAAGAAATATGAGATGAATAAAAAGTTGTTATTCATTTTTCCCACATCCTTTTTTTCCCTTTTCATGATAATTTGGTTGCCCTGTTAAATAATAACAGACAATGGGCAAATCAAAAATTAAGAAACAAAATTCTTTGTGCAGATAAAAAAGCCAAACTTTCCTCAGGCACTTTTTCATGAAGCCTTGTGTCAAATTTAGAAGACAGCAATTGTGGTGTGGTGTGGTGTGGTGTGAGTGTGGGGGGGGGGGGAGAGAAAGAGAGAGAATACCTTGTTCATATAATATATTAAAATTTGACTTTGAAATGTAATATTAAGGCCCTGTCACACTGCCCAACGGATGCAAAACGGACACAACGGATGAGCAAAATGTTCCATCCGTTGTTATCCGCTCTCAAAAGGGGCAAAAATTTGCATAACCAGAGCGGATAACACGGACGGGGGGAGGACTCAGGGTGGATGGAAAGCGGATGCGGAACGGAAGCCCAGCAGATGGAAGCGGATGAGAGCGGATGGCACATCCGCTAGGCTTCTGGGGGGCCTCAGCAAAGTGGACGCGGAACGGAAAGAGCGGATGCAGAGCGGATGCTGAGCAGATGAAGCGGATGCACAGCGGATGAAGCAGATACAGAGCGGAAGCCTAGTGGATGCACAGTGGAAGTGTAATGGATGTCGAGCGTTAATTGCGCATGCGGGGTGGATGCATTGCGTAAGCCACGCAGATATAAAGGGAAGCAGCTCACACGTGGCCAGCATTCAGAGGAAAGACCTGCTACCGGATACATCGAGTCCTTGCCTGCCCTGCCTTGCTGCCAACCTGCCTCCAAGCCTCCTGGGCAGCCTCCCTGCCAGCCTTGCTCTCTGCCTGCCTGCCAGCCTTGCTGCCAGCCTGCCTTCCAGCCTCCCTGCCAGCCAGTCTGCCTGCCAGCCTTGGTGCCTGCCTGCCTGCCTTCCTGCCAGGCTTCCTGCCAGGCTTTCTGCCAGCCTTCCTGCCAGGCTTTCTGCCAGCCTTCCTGTCAGCCTTGGTGCCTGCCAGCCTCCCTGCCAGCCTCCCTGCCAGCCAGCAACCCCACAACCATGGGGAAGAAGCGAAAGCCTCCGCAACCTGCTGCCATCCCTGCCAAGAGGGACAGGGCCACCCTCCCGCCCCCTGTCCCTGACTCTGCTTCTGCTGGGGCTTCTGCTGCTCAGTCTCGCTCTTCTGGTTCTGGAGCTTCTGCTGAAGCTGCTCCTGGCGGTGGTGCTTCTGCTGCTGCGTACTCTGCTGAAGCTGCTCCTGGCGGTGGTGCTTCTGCTGCTGCATACTCTGCTGAAGCTGCTCCTGGTCCTGCTGGTCCTGCTGGTCCTGCTGGTCCTGCTGGTCCTGCTTGTGCTCCTGGACTGGCTCGTCCTGCTCGTCCTGCTTATGCTCCTGGTCTTGCTTGTCCTGCTCGTGCTCCTGGTCTTGCTCGTGCTCCTGGTCTTGCTGGCGCTGCTGGTGCTTTTGTGCTGCTGCTGCTGCTGCTGCTGCTGCTGCTGATGATGATGATGATGATGATCCTGCTGCTGCTGCTGCTGATGATGATGATAATGATCCTGCTGGTGGTGATGATGATGATGATGATGATGATGATCCTGCTGGTGCTGCTACTGGTGGTGGTGTGGAGGAGCAGTCCCTACCACCTGGGAGCCCCTCTGATGAGGGTCCATCTGGTCCTGCCAAAGGGAGGAAGAGGCGTATGCGGGGATGGGAGAGGAGGCAGTACTTCACTGAGGAGGAACATGAGGATGAGGTGCTGGAGTGGCTGAGAGAGAATGACTATCTGTGGCGGAAGGGACACCGGCTGTACAGGGACACCAAAAGGAAGCAGGCTGCTTGGAGAGAGAGGGCTGAGAGTATGGGTTACACTTCGGAGGTGCTCCTCGGCTGGTGGAAACATATGCACACCTGGTACGGGAAGCTGCACCTGAAGAAATTTGGCCAGGCCACGGTTAAGCTGACGAACAGAGAGACCTACGTCATGGCCAGGTGCATCTTCCTGGAGGGTGAGATCCACCACTGAGGAACACCAGGAGCCCCTCTCACAACCCTCTCTCTCCGGCAGCCTGCTGATAGCCAGTCCTCTTCCGGCCGAGAGTCAGTCCCTGTCTCCAGGCAGGTTTCTGTGGAACGTGCCATGGCAAAGAACCTGCGGACAGGTGTTTTAACCGTGGTGGAGCACGTGGAGGACTCCCTGGTGCAGTGGGAGAAAGGAGACATCGAGTCCACCACAGTCGTATCCGCATCCACCCCCAGCTCCACCTCCACAGAAAGGCAGAAAGCCAGACAGCAGACAGAGCCACACTGTCCTGCTGAAGATCAGGGACACCATCTGCACCAGCATAGATCTCGTCTCTCAGCTGGTCAACACCGACTCCTCATCCTCCAACCGCAAGCCCTTCCTCACCTAGGTCAACCAGACCCTCAGAAACCCCAGTACCAAGTGGTGAAGGACCGGATCACCGAGCTGCTTCACAACCCTCCAGATCCACCCAGCTCAGGTCTGCTCCTCCACCCCAGGTGATGTCCCTCCCATTCCAAGGCTTTCCACAGCCCCTCACCTACCAGGGCTACGGCTACCAGGAGGTCCAGCAGCACAGGCAGCAGCCCTTCCCAGTCCAGGCACAGAGTCATCGGGTGACACCGTTGCCACCGGTTCCACTGATGCCACCGATGCCACCCACGCCAATGATGCCACCGATGACAGCGATGCCACCAACACCAGTCCTCACCCAGCTGCAGATCAGACAGCCCCACTACACTACTCCTTCCTCCACCCCACAGCCAAGCCCGGCCTCAGTACATCTCTCATCAGTACTGGGGCTGACACCCCATGGCATGGAGGAAGGACCTGTCAGCATCACGGGTCTGAGCCAGCTATCCAAGAGCTTTCTCAACACACCGTCACCTGTTGTCCTCTCGGGGCCAGGCACCCTAGTGGGGCTTCAGACCAGCACTGTAGCAGCAACCACCTCCACAGCACCTGGACCTTTCACCCCTGAGACTGGGCACACCTCCGAGTGACCGTGAAGACTGCCAGAGACTGGGTGTGGACTTTATTTGGACTTGACTTGACTTGGGTCTTTTTCCTTTTACAGCTTGTTGTTCAATAAAGTTTATCTTTGATTCACACACTTGCTTCATTTCTTTTTTTTAATAAAGTCTTGGTGGAAACTTTTAGAATTGGTTTAAGCCTTTGCATGCTTGTGGGATGGGTTAAGATAGCAGTGGGATGGGCAGGGATACCTTTGGGATGGGTAATAGCTGTGGGATAGATAAACCTCCAGTGCAAGCATAGTGGGACTGTATGGTCCACCTCCCAGGTGCCACACCTATGGCCCTTTTTTATCAATAATAATGTAATCAATCATCCACACATGTCAACACAAACACAACTCTTTATTAAACGCCGTGTTCATTGTAGGCCCACCCAACATACATGATCCAATCTCATCTGTGTGATGAGACAGGCTGAAGGAAGCACCCATTAATCATCTATCATCCTGTCTTGCCACTCCACTGCTCCAGCTGGGGAGTTGCACCAGTGTTTCAGGAGGTTGCGCTGCTTCTTCCCTTCACGTGAGGCTTTGTTGGGGCCTTGCACATCCTCAATGTCTATTAGGTTTTGCCCTTGCCTCCATTCCCCAGGCTCCATGTCCCCATTGCCTTGCGGGAGGTCCACGTGCCTGTTCTGCAAGACTGGGTAGCGGGTGCGCATGAGATTGTGCAGGATGCAGCAAGCTTCCACGATCCTCCTGACGGTCTCTGGGCGATGCTGCATGGTGGTGCGAAGTACCTGGAACCTGTTGGCCAGGATGCCAAAGGCGTTCTCCACCACCCGTCTTGCCCTGGACAGCCTGTAGTTGAAGATCCTCTCTTCACGGGTGAGGAGTCTGGAAGTGTAGGGCTTCATGAGGTAGGTTCTGAGGGAGAAGGCGTCACCCCCCACGATGAAGTAGGGTACATCTTGCGTGTCGTTGGGCAGGGGGTCTGGATCTGGGAAGCTCATGATGAGGTTGCGTTCCAGCCCCTCCTTGAGGTCATTGGCGTTGTATACCTGGGCATCTGAAGATGAGCCGTTGCCTGAAGCATCGATGTACATGAACTTGTAGTCAGCATCGACCATGGCGAAGAGGACGATGCTGAAGAAGCCCTTGTAGTTGAAATAAGTGGACCCCGACTTGGGTGGTGCTTTGCAGGCCACGTGCTTGCCATCTATGGCTCCAACGGTGTGTGGGAAGTTCCACCTCTGATACCACTGCTGTGCAACTTTCTTTCATCCTTCTTCAGTGGAGGGGCACTGGAAGAGCTCCTCCAGGTATTCTTTGATGATGGCCTGCACCACTTCTCTGACCACAATGCTGATGGTATTGTGTGGCACCCTCCAGCCATACTGCATGCTCCTGTAGGTGGTCCCTGAGGCCAGGTGGCGCAGAGTGAGTGCCACCTTGAGCCCAGGTTCCAGGCTGGGCCGGAAGTTGGTGTTTGCCTTGGTCAACCTGGGTGTCAGCCGCTGCACAACTTTGTCAAACATGGCTGGAGGCATCCTCATGAAGTTCTGGAATGCCCGAGTGTCTTCGTTCCTGAGCTTCACCATCAGCTTGTTGTACAGTCCGTACTCTGCTCTTCTGGCGATCCATCTTCGGACCCAGATGCTTCTTGGCCACCTCTTTTTCTTCCCGTAGTAGAGTTCACAGAGCCTGTAGATGGCTTCGCACTGTTGCAGAAGGATGGTGGCTGCCAAAATGACTGTGTTACGATCCACGGTGGACATGACTGGATGCTGTGGAAGAGGAAGAGTCAGATGAAGGCTGCAGAGGTCTGCATAGCTAGGTTGCTGTTCTGAAAGTGAGATGCAGGTGAGTTGCTCCCCCTTTTTATAGGCAGTATAGGTGTCCCTTTGCATCCTCTAGGCATCCTCTAGACATCCTTAATATCCGAGATAGGTCCCCTCTGCAAACGTTTTTTCTATTTTAAACGCTTTGTTTCTGTGCTGCATCCGTTCTGCATCCGTTCTGCTTCCTCCCTGTGTCTGAGCGGATGCGAGTTGCGCGGATACGCAGCGGATGCCTAGCGGATATAGCGGGTGCGTAATGGATGCAGAACGGATGCATAGCGGATGCGTAGTGGATGCAGAACGGATGAATTGGATACATTTTCCGCGCAAAAGTTTTGAGCAGCTCAAAACTTTCTGAGTGGATGAAACGTCAATAAATGGATGCTGGATGGATAGAGAGGAAGCAAAATGGAGGCAGTGAGTACATCGCGTTAACCAACGGATGGCAAGCTTTTTTGTCCGTTTTACATCTTCTTTGCATCTGTTGGTGCAGTGTGACAGGGGCTTTACATTGGTGGGTGATATATAGAAAAAGAAAGAACTTACTAGCACTTAGCATACCCAAAAATATCTAACATATTTGTTCTTTGGAAAAAAAAAACTTACTTTTTATATAGCTTTGTTATGAGTCATTATGGATAACTAAGATAAGTTAATTTTTATGTATTTGAAGATATTGCACCGGTTAGATTTCAAAACAATAATAGCAGGTTCAAAAATTCATCTATGAGAATTTGATCAAAATTTAACTACCAGGTTTAGTCTTGTTTCTTCCTTGTTTGTCAGATGGTTTGGGTTTTGAAGGAAGAAGTTGTGTTTCTTTTGGATCTGGAAAAAGAGAATAGGATATTTATTAGGAATCATGGCTTGTATTTTATTCAAATAAGAGTACATGACTTAAAGTCATTGGATAAAAATAGAGATTATTGAATGTGTTTCTGGTAGTTGACTTGAAACAGGGTGATAATATATAATCAGTGTTCAGGAGAAATAGTCAAGGTCTGAGAAACAATATCTTGAATAGGAAATGTAGAAAAAAAGACATTATTTACCAATGTTAGAATCTGACAGAGAGTAACAAAACAAAACATACCGTATATACTCGCATATAAGCCAACTTTAGAACACTTTTTTTTTAAAAAAATTTGGGGGTCGGCTTATACGCGCATAAATCTGATTTATCGGTGGCCGTGCCTCAATTTGTGCCGGAGCAGCGACTTAGCGTGGCGGCTTTCCGTGATGAGAGTCTTGGCTCTCGCACTCCATGTCAGCTGGCCCTTAGCAGCCCTCGCCTCAAGTAAAACACGCACGAAGTCGGGCGCCATTTTTCTCCCTGAATGGACGATGAGCTGCAACTTTTGCCCCGCCGCCTTTTCCCTCTGGGCTTCACTTCTGCTGTTCAGGGAAGTCGCACCAAAGCCCTGTCCTCCCAGAATCTTTCTGACGGTGAGCCTTGGTCTTGGTCCATCTTCGCAGGGCGTTGAGCTCGGCGGTTGATCGCCACCGTGTTGCTTAGAACAGGATAGCCTGACAGATCGAAGTTAATTGGGGAAGGGGTGTTTCTGTGTTGGGATCTACTCGAAAATAGTTATAATTTACCTGTTCCCAGCTCTTGGGGAAATGTCAATAATTACGCCATCGTAATTACGCCATCTCCAGATTTTTTTTCAGGGGTCTCCAGATTTTCCTTTTTCAGGGTTGAACACCGTGGTATTTGGGGGTTGGCTTATATGCGAGTTTTTGCAAAATTCCTCATTTTGGGGCAGTTTTTTAAGGGTCGGCTTATATGCGAGATCGGCTTATATGCGAGTATATACAGTATGTGGAAAAATCTTTACAATATAAATCAATGTGTTACAATAAAAACAATGTTATTTTTGATAATCATGAAAGAATAAATTGCTTATTAATTTCCCTATGGCATATTTTAGTCGTATTTGTTCACCCAATTCTCTACCAGCAAAAATTCACAGAGGTGCCCATATGAAGTGAGTCGTCTGAGAGCAATGAAGACCCAAGTAATAAAGGAATTTAGAAGTAAGCCAGAACCACACCTTGACTTGACCCAAAAGCCTACTGGTAACAGCTTCTGTAACCAACATAGATCAATAAGCATAAACATGCATTTTTTGCCTGTTGTAGCTCCTGGGGCATTTTCAAGCTAAGGATAACAGTGTATCTGGGATGTGGTAAGAGTATGAATCATGTTTTAGTCATTCTGATCCAAGTAAGATCAAACCAGATGGTCCATGGTTAAGAATGTCACAGGAAGCCAAGAAATCCAACATGTCTAGGAGATCATTCAGATCCCATTGCAAATCATTCACAAAAGAGACCACTGATCGTTATATCAGGTATTCTGAACATGAAATCGGATTGATAAAAGATGATATAGAAGTATTGAAAACTACTGCACATTTGAGTCTGTGATCATGTTAACTATAAAGGTATAAATATAATTGTTCCTAATAATTTTAGATGTAACAGCTGAGTGCACATTTCAAACATGGTCAGAATATTTGTGTGTATGTATAGTTGTACATACAAAAATATTCAAGGCAACTAGTGATATATAACCTGTCCCAAAGAAAAGTTATTCAAATTTGATATGATACGAAACAAACTAAGAGCAGAAATCTTTCATCTAACACTACTGTTGGTTGCAATTTCAGTGATTTTAGTTTTTGCAGTAGATTTCTAGTCTTCTTTCAGAAATAGAGAAGTATAGAAGCAAATTTTCAAAAACAATTGGAATGATGAAACAAAGAAATTGGCTCCAGTTTGCATTAGATGAAGTGTAAGTAACCTGAGTATGATAGAGGTCAGATAAAATGCTTGGATAAGTAATGTCTCAACTACCAGAATATAAAACAATAATATTAAAGTGGTGCTGCTATTTTAAAACTCTTGATGTGAAAGTGAACGTTTACTGCATAATTGTGCCAAGGACAGCTAAACGTATGGAAAAAGCAAATAGTTATTATTTGTAATAGTACAAAACATTTTTTTTGGAAATTAATTGTCCTTCAAACAAACAAGAGAAGAGCATAATTTTTATTGTACATGATTACCAAGTGTTTCCTTTGTCTTTTCAGGGGCAACAGGTACCATAGTTGTTATAAGATCTTGAGAGAATGGAATAATTTCTGTGGGACAAAAAATGATTTTTTTTCATCATGAAAGAACTGGAAACATTAAGAAAGTTAATTTTCAGTAATTTGTTTAATGGAGTTTGTTCCAAATAATTCACTCTCTAATACATGAAAAAAAAAACCCTTAGGCAGAAGGATTTTATTGCATTAAAAGAATAGTTGGAAAACAAATATCTATGCATCTGAGTGGGAGCCATATATTCATGAATACAAATGTAATCCTTGTCAGTTCTTTCATTTTGCCTTTTGCTTGGCTTTTTCTGACTTGGGAAGTAACAATCACAGATGGACATGCCTCCAGTTGTTCCATGAACATTGTGTGCAGAGAATGTGGGTGCAGTTAATATGCTCTATCATCCTATAAAATGCCAAGAAAGATTAATGAAGTATTTTATATCAGAGTTATTTGCTCTCAATGTGAGTGTAACCCTTTTCTATGTCTATATCTATTAGGACATGATAAAGAAAGAAATCCTTTTGCAATAAGGAAAGTTTATAATATTTTTAATTGCATATATACAAATTTGGAATAATCCAAAATACATTTCAAGATTCTGTAGCAATTCAGGTGTTATGTACTTCTAATGAATCTGAATCAAATTTGAAATAAAAATATTTTAATTGCATATACAATTTCAGTTTTTCAATTTTAGGCAATCCAAACTCATGTTATAACAATGCAAATGTTTTAAGCCTTGTTTGACAATTTACTTATATAATGAATCTACATTCTGATTTAATCCCAGTTAAAAAATTATAGGAAATCTGAGTTTGTTTGTTTTTTGAGAACATGGCCAAGTAGGGTTTAGATACTTTATATCTACTTTTGGCCAATCAGGTATTTAGATAATGATGTTATATGAAAGTAGTATGGTAGTAAACAGTAGTATTACTATGTAATAGTAGTACTTCTAGAATAAAGTAGAGTAGAGTAGAGTAGAGTAGAGTAGAGTAGAGTAGAGTAGAATAGAATAGAATAGAATAGAATAGAATAGAATAGTATAGAATAGAATAGAACAGAATTCTTTATTGGCCAAGTGTGATTGAACACACAAGGAATTTGTTTTGGTGCATATGCTCTATAATGTATATACTAATAATGTAATGTAATAGTTATATTTCTATAATACAATATTATTTGCATTTTAAAAACCATCTGCTCTGAATGAATTTCAGAGTTCTTTTCCCACAGATTGGTCAAGCAATTGCTTGAACCAGGGCCTTTTCTTAATAAGTTCCAATTTCCTTAAAATACTTCTCTGATGCCATTTTAATTTCTACTAATTTTTTGAAAAATAGAATATTTTTATTGTTTTATATGAGTAATTTTGTGCAATTTCATAATCTTTTATATTGAATGAGCTCCCCACCTAGTATACATAAGGGCTTCTGGGACTTCTATTCGCTGTTCCTTTTGCTTATACAGATTATACAGATGTTTTTCTGGTAAATGAATTGTCCACAGATAATCTGCAAGTGGAGCTAGAAAAATAAAGGCAGCAATACTGTATGCCACAAGTGAAAATGGAGCAGGATTCCCTTGTATTTAGCTTATCAATGGCTTATATGAACAAACTTGTATGGATAAGTACTGAAGTAAATGCTTATAAAGAGCCATGGTGGTTAGAATGCAATATTACAGACTAATTCGGCCAACTGCCAGCAGTTTGATCCTGTCGGGCTAAAGGTTGACTTAATTTTCCATCTTTCCAAGGTCAGTAAAATGAGGACTCAGATTGTTGGGGCAATTTGCTGATGTTGTAAACCACTTAGAACTAACTGTAAAGCACTATGAAGTAGTATACAAGTCTAAGTGTTATTGCTACTGCTATTATTGTTTCTTTTTTAAAAATAACATAAGCTGCTTTTTAAAAGCTACTATACAGGGGAAAATGTAACATCAGAATGGCATGTTATTGTAAATCAAATATACTGTTTCAATACTATTCCAGTTTCCATTAAGAAATCCTTTTCTGCAATGCTTTTTTATATAACATATATATACAAACAAGTGAAATGTATTAGTGTAGATTCATTATTTATTTTCATCCATAGAAAAAAAACAGAATGAGAACCATGCTATCAAATCATGCCATTTGATATTAAATATTTGTCTAAGGCCTAATTCTAAGTTGAGAATTTAAGTATAGACACAGTTTCTGAAAACATTTCAACCTTTCTTTGGATTTATGGACACTAATGATCGAGTTCATGGTAATTATCATGGATGGGGTAACAATAGGATGCTTTGCACATGCTAAAAGGGATCTTATTTATGATTTTTAAAGTTTCCATAGTAATTTGTTAGACTAAATAATTATACTGAACTCCTGAGCAACTTATAAAATTTAAATACAAGTTGAAAATGTATATAAAAAGAGAGGGAGTAAGGGAAAGAGAGAGAAAGAGCCAAAAGATCCTGAAAATGAATCCTGAGATAAAATATACATAATGAATAAGATTATTTTATGTAAATAATCTATAAAAGGGAAGAAGTGGTTACAATCTAAGAATTACTATATTCAACATTCTGTCCTGTCTGGGTTTGTTGTATGTATTCATAAATATACCCAATGTGGAAGTTTAATGGTGCAGTTTTAGTGAAAGAAACAGTGAGATATAAAATAACAATTATATATCTACCTGGTTTTGATTGTTGTGTTTTTTGACCAGGACGACTTTTAGGTTTGGATGGATCATGATATTTGATATTTAGACCTGAAAAGAAGCAATAATTTAATATGAAATGATGTCCTTGTGTGAGAATTATTTATCATAGTGATTCAAGAAATAGCAATTACAAATATATATATATATATATGTTTTCTTAGGTTTTCGCGGGTACTTACATGTGTGCTGTTTAGCTTCCTTCGGGTATTATCCCACGTCATTGTAGTTCTGTTAAAGTTGTAGCAACGTTTCAGCAGAATCTCATCTGCCATCCTCAGGCTTCTGTATGGATATGGGTCTTACAGCTCCTGGTTTTAAATTTGAGGCTGGTCCATTCTGATTGGCTGGGAGCCTGGACCTGTGTTCATTGGACTTGGAGTTTGATTGATTGGTGTTCCTGGTTTCTTCTGTCTGTTTTGTGGCTTTGATTGGCTGGCAATACTCTGTTCTTGTGTTGAAGGTTTTTAGTGCAGCTTGGCTCCGTGTGAAGGGACGGATGCTCTTCATTAGCAAGCTGCTATTCATTTAGAAGCCTGCACTCTCAAATAGAAAGATCTCCATGCCACAAGCCAGGCAAACACCTGGGCAAAAACAGACTCCCTCTGATAGCTCCAACCTAACCCCCCCCACCAGGCACCCAGGTGAAACCCAGCTTGCTAATGAATAGCAGCTTGCTAATGAAGAGCAGCCGTCCCTTCACACGGAGCCAAGCTGCACTAAAAGCCTCCAACACAAGAACAGAGTATTGCCAGCCAATCAAAGCCACAAAACAGACAGAAGAAACCAGGAACA
>BLBF01000006.1:35206857-35268874 GCA_015471245.1 Laticauda colubrina
CCCCACCCAATCAGAACACAGTCAAGCCCCCACCCAATCAAGTCACACCCCCACTAGCAGTTAAAAGGAAGAAGCAGCTGCAAGCTCACATTACTCTGAGAAGCACAGAGCTGAAGAAACAAGCCTGAAAATGATGAATGAGACTTCATCGAAACGTTGCCTAGATACTTCCAATTTTACGTGGGAGAAAACCCTAATAACCAAAGATCCACATACAAATACCTGCAAAAACCTCAGAAAACATATATATATGTCTGTATGATTAGCATATAGACGAACTCAATGAAGAAGCCTGATGATGGCAGATGAGATTCTACCAAAACGTTGCTACAACTTTAAAAGCACAACTACAATGACGTGGGATAATACCCGAAAGAAAGCTGAACAGCATACATGTAAGTACCCGCAAAAACTTAAAAACACACACACACACACACACGTGTGTGTGTGTGTGTGTGTTGCTTGCTTGATAAAAGATTTTATGTTTATCTTACAATTTATCACCCACCTTACTAGAGGAATCAAAATAGATAGAAAAAAATACTTAATTAAATTAATGGAATTCTATGTCAAAGAACTGGTGCTAGTGATCAATACAGATGGTTTTAAAATTAAATAAATTGTAGAGATTGGATAAATATATGGAGGAGAATTCTATAAACCAGATTACCAAATATTCAAGTTGGCTTCAGAATGGTTCATGGCACTACTGACCATATTTCAAGTCTGTACTTGATTATGGAAAAATCTCAGGAATATCAAAGCATATCGATTTCTGTAAGAAAGTTGATTATGTTGATCATAATACACTGTGGAGAGTCTTAGAAGCCCTGGGAATGCCTATACATTTATTCAAGTTCTGCAGTCACTGTACATAAATAAGAAAGTCACTGGCAAACAAAACATCTTTTCACCTTTCTTTTTCAACACATATACCAAAGCGATCATGTAAAAGCTTGAAGAATCAAAAAATACATTAAAGATTAGAGGAAAAAACATCAACAATTTTCAATTTGCTGACAATGAAAATCTCTTCTCAGAAACCAAAAAAGGCTGAAAACAAGATCAAAAGGTTTAAAGAGAGAGACAGACATTTCACCTTTTCCTATAGATCAAATAGCATGGGAATAGAAATGTCAAAATAACAATGGAGAAGAGATGAAATGAGCACAATAATTTCCTTTCCTTATATTGCTGATTGATAAAAGCAATGAATGAACTTGAAAAATAAAGGGTCAAATTACACTGGGTCACACAACAATCATGAAAATGAATAAACATGAATCAAAAGCAGGGACATCAGCTTGGCAACTAAATGCAGATTATGCCATGCTATTGTTTTTCCAATAGTTACCCACAGCTGCAATAATTGAATCATGAAAAAACTAGACGAGGGAAAACGAGTCATTTTAGGAGTGGTGTTGGAGAAGGCTCTTGGACAGCAAGGGTGACAAATAAGTAAGTACTGGAGCATATAAAACTAGACATATTGCTGGGTGGAAAAATCATAAAATTCTGCCTTACTTATTGAAGCCATGTCATGTGATTGAACTCACTGGAAAAGGCAGTTATGCTTCCAATGATCAGTGGTAAAAGGAAATTAGGCTGCCAAAAACACAATTGCTAGACTCCATCAAAGCTGATACCAGCCAGAGCATAAAACAACTGAAAGAAGCCATACACAATTGGAAAAAATGTAAAGAGAACTGGCCCATGGAATTGCAGGGAATCAGACACAATTGAGTAGATAGGATTATCATCGCACAATTCTATTACATGCCACTCTAAGTTCTTTATCTGAATGTATCAAAAGATAAACGTTATAATGCTTGTCTATAAATTATTTCAATATCTAGATTGCCAACTATAAGACATTAAGAATGGAAATCTCATATGATTTAAAGCTAATTAAAAACAAATGTTCTGACTGTTCATTTGATAAATAACACTTCTGTATGCATTCAGGTTTTCATTGTACAATCATCTTTTTTCATTCATGGAATTTGTAAGATCATCCAGAAGTCATGGTTTTCTGTTTGTAGCCCTCCTGTGGTTTCTCACTTTCTCTAACTTTCTGCCTACCACAAGCAGAAGGAGGATGGGAGGATGCTCAGAACAGCTTCTTGATGACTTTTTAATGACTGGAGTCTACTCTTTCTGAAAATATCATTGTTTTATTATTTGCCATTGCAAAAAGGAGAGTTTTTTACAAATTTCATAGGAAAAATGCCATAACATTTAAATGGATACAACCATAGCTTCAACTGGAAAATTGTGAGCATCTCAGACCAGCCTAAATAAAGACAATGCTAGGGAAATCCTGGAACCTTGGTTTTCAGACAAATCAGCCATCAGTAGACAGACAGAGATAAATCATAATTACATAGCTTTCAAAAGCAATAATAAAAAGCTAAGAAGGAAACAAAAACACCAGAAATATTCTCCAACATCCAGTTAAGCAGGATCAAAACCAAACAATCAGGCAGAAAGCTAATCAAGATATTATCAAGGAGAAAATGACCCCACCAACACTGGCAGGGCAAGCTATTTTATACAAACAAGTAGCAAACCCCACTGACTAGCAAATACACTGACTAACAAATCCCACTGATTACACTGATTCTGATACCTAGTTGGGTAATGAAAAGTCTCCAAGTAAACATACAAAGTCAGAGGTCACCAAGGATTCCTGTATGTAAGTCTGAGCTACATATATTCTGTTCTGTTGAAAAATATAGTTAGAACTATATAACCTGTCAATAGATTTTTGTTACCTGGAGATGCTTCTAGTTGTTCAGTAATCCTAGATGTTTTGGGTATGTTTTGCTTCACAGATGGTAGAGTAGACACTAAAAATAAAATAAAAGAATTCAACCACTATACAGAAAAAATAAATTTCATATATGATACCGAAAGGAAATATTCCTATTTATCCTATTTATTTATTTTTAATATCTGAAATGAAAGTAAAATCATCCTGCACATACCCACATGTCTATATCTACACAAAGCCAATATATACCTCTAGTTTCATACACAAATACACACATACAAATATACACTATAAGACATTGGTTTGATAATGTACCGAAGAGCCAGCCAATCAGAAATGTTTGCATCACACCAAACTAATTATTTATGTTTTTCCTTTTCAACATAAGCACAAAAAGAAAGAAGGATTAAACCTGCATACTTTCTTCAAGTGATTGTACAAGATGTAAAAATGCAACATGACTCAAAATTCCTTTTCACATACAAGATAAAATAAACATAAAATAATTGGCACCCACCAAATCCTGAAAATAAGAATTATTAGAAGTTTGTATACTAATTACAAGGGTACATATAATGGCTTTTTGGTCATATTCAAGTACAAAAATATAAATTCATATTATAGTGATTCATAAACAAATTAATATACATGCATGTTTAAAGGTTTTTAATTACCAGGTTTGTCATGCCATCTTCCTGGGGTGGCTGAAACCTTCCATTTCAATGTAATAAATGGGATTTCAGATGGTGCTGAAAAGATCATCACCTTTATGTATAAAATTGTTCAGGATTGATTTATAAATATCTCACATAAAATCGCATATGTAAGGATCTTGTAATGATGAAGAAATTTAGTTAGAAATGGACCAACAAGCTGATGAAGATGATAAAGACATAATGCATGTTTTATAGTACACAATTTAAGATCGTAATGTTCCCAAAACAAGTGAGTAATCAGTAGGCAGTCTACTCACAAAGATGGCTCTAGATAAAAATGATGAATAATAATAATAAAAATACATTCATGCAAATCTAAAATTATGCACCACAATTCTCAAAGCTTTTTTAGAGGCTTTAAAGCAGATGAAAATAGACAAAGGTTAGTATGGAAGGAATGGCTATTTTATTCTCAAACAAATTAATTCTCATGGAATGAAAATGTTTCTGATGAAATAGAAAACTTAGTACAATCATTTCCAGTGAAAAAATAACTGTACCCAGGGTTGTCCTTGGCCAGTCAAGAGTTTTATATGCTTTGGATGGGAAAGATTCCAAAGTGGGTTCATTTGTTATTGCTAGAGAAAAAAATGAATGTATAAAAGATGGTAAAAGAAAAGCAATCTTTTTTTAAAAAAAGGTTTTGCCTGTGGAAAAATATTTTTGGTTATAATAGTGTAGAAAGACTGTCAAAGTGTCTTTCTCTGAGGGTTAGAATTTTCCCGCTGGAAGAGCTCCGGCGCAAGGATACAGACAACTGCTTGAAAGCTGGATCTTTTTATTTTCAGAGACAGCGTGACTGCGTTCCTGGGCTACTAGCTGACTTCGAATGGTAAGTTCCGGTTTTTATACCCTTTTCTCCTTTTGTGTATAAATGTTTGTTTAGTACTTAATGTTTCATGTTTTAGAAATTAAAATCCCGTCAGAGTTTATTTTTTCGCCAGAAGGCAAACTTAGCAAGGAGTGAAATAAACTCTGCGGGGCGGCTTGATTGTATCATCATTTTTTTTCTAATCTCTTTTAGCTTTATAATGGCTTTTTCCTCTTTGTTTTGTAGTAATCTTCTATTTGTTTCCTTTGTGATTTATTTTGTAATTCCTGTCTGATTTGGTATTTCCTGTGTAAGGGTTTTCCTTTTCTTATTTCCTTAGCTTTCTTAATTACTTGACTTTTGTCTAGGGGGCTCCTTTCAATACCTTTTATTTGATTTCTTTTCCTATGCAAGTTTGTTTTATGGCTGGACTGATGTTCCCTTTGGGCTTTTCCTGCTTGGGTGACACCACTGTCCTCATGAAGTTCCTTTTCCACAATAGACAATGAAGCATTTTCATCGTCAATATTTATTGCTTTTAATTCACTAATTTATTCATTGTTATAATGAAGCACTCAATTTAAATTTCACATTGATAAGAATTCTGTTCACGAAAATGTCACGAAATTTGAACAAATGCTGGTCTACTTACAGTTTTTATCAGAATGAATGCCAAACATTACATTTTAGAGATTTCAAACCATTCTACTTAATGATATGGTTGGAAGGAATTTTAAAGGCCCTCTACTCCCACCCTTGCTCTGTGGAGGTTCTATTACAAGCTCTCTGACACAAAGCCATCCACTTTTTTCTGAAGTTTTCTTGTAAAGAATGACTTCCAAAGTTATGTCATGCAAATAAACTGGCATGGAATTACAGGATTGTAATGAAGAAATGAAACATTTGCTCATGGAAGCACCAGCCTAAAATACAATTATATGTATGAATGATAAAAACTCAATTATTTCAGATAATCAAAAAAGGAGAACTTCCATTTGAAAAATAATAGCAAGCTCCTTCTGGGAACTTCTACCAATTAAGAGTTTAAAGCTGATACATTTCTATTTCTCAGTGTTTTCAAAATCACAGTCTGGAATATCTTCTGCCCCAGAATAGTTTGGTAAATTGAAAAATATCAGGGAGTTTTTAATTCACCAAATCTTCTAACCTAACCACCACTTTAAAAGGTTTTGAAAAAGAGGCAAGAAATCTTTCCATTCAGCTAACATGTTCTTCTCATTTACAGAATACAATTATTTGGATTAGCGCATAAAATGCATTTCAGCAAAGCAATGTGATTTTCAATTGCTTTTCATTATTTACAGAAATAGCAGATCTCTCTACTGAGAACTAAAGAATAAAACCAAATATGTTTAACAATTATAACAAAACTTAAATGAGTTTTAGTGATGAAAAGAGATAAACAAGTAGGCAGCTTATTTTTCATATTTAGCTTTGGTATTAAAACTGAAATATGTACTATTAAGCAACAAATAAATACAGGCTGGATCCAGTGAATATATTCTAGGATTTTGAGGGGCTTGGTGAAAATTTTAGTTTATATTGAGCCACAAACTCTTTCACTTTCAAAATTAAATTATAATTGGCTATCAGGAAACGTAATTCAAGAAGTTTCTTTGGGAAGCAGTTATAGTTTTTCATTGACTTCTAACCCAGCCTATACTGAGTGGTCAAATTATATGACCTCTGAAGTTGAAGTGAAATGTTGTGATTGGTACATTACATCCTTTGTGCTAGGTTTCCACGTTTGTCTTTTCTGGGCCTTAGAGTTTGCCTCTGCCTGGAAAAGGGCAGGATACCAATCTTTTGGTATCCTTAATTTATTAAAAGGCTCAATGCCTTTTAAGAGATTAAGGAAAATAACATATACTTATTAAAGATAATCTTTATGTTTGAGAAAAAAATAATAATGTACTTTTATTTTCTGTGGCTTCCTTTTTATTGTAGTTGGCACAATTATAGTGAAAGTCACTGTAATTTTAATTTACCTATATTTGTTGTTAATTTCTATAATTAATCCATTTTTTCCTAAACCTCAAATTGACCAAATTTTAGCACTCCAGTCAAATTATTAATTATTAATGCACCCTAAATCCCATGTATTTAGTTTCACATTTTTTCCAATTGATTTTGGGATCAGTGGTGGCCTTACTGCAATCAATTCTTAAAGTAAAAGCAATACATACAAAACCTGGGCTACAAAATTATGGGGAGAAAAGTACAACAAAAACATCCTTTCTTATCTCCAAGTTAAAAAGTTCAATTTGAGGACAATGTGGGAAGTAATGTATTAATGGAATGCATAACTAATGTTTAGAACCAGAGGAGAAAAACACCCTATAAATAGGTTTCAGTGCTTAAAATTAAAGGAAAAAATTGGGCAAGAGTTTATTACCTAATTTATCATCAAAATCTAAATGGTAACATCGAGGTAACATCTACTTCAATAACAGATTATATTTCTGAACAGTTAATTTTGAGCTTCATCAACAAAATTTTGTGTCAAAATTAGTTATAATACTTATCTATGAAGCACTGATCAGAAAGCACCTGGAATGCTATTTCTAGTTGCCACAGTACAAAGATGATGCTAAGGAATTATGAAGAATACCAGGAAGAGAGAAAACTTGGCTAAGTGACTTGGCCAAATTCTACCAAGAGTGGTTAAATGAACTTGATATGTTTACCCTACAGAAGACAAGGCTAAGAGGAGGCATGCATTCCAGTGCATGATAGGATGGTACAGGACAGGAAGTGGGGCTTAATCTCTATATTGCTTGAAGGTAAGACAAGTACCAGTTTGTGAACATTTCCCAGATCCTAAATTGAGAAAAGAAGAAGTTTACCAGCTATGAGAGCCATTAAGTATGGGAACATACCTATTTCCTGAAGTTTGGAAGTTTTCAAGAAAAGATTTTAAAGACATTTGTCTAGGATAGTAAGAGGATTCCCTCACTGGGTAGGACATTAGTCTAGTAGACTTCAAGATCCTTCAAGCACTATGATGAATATGCTTTCTATGCATCTTTTTGTCCATCTTATTTTTCACAGATGGAATATTTCTTTTTGGGGGGGGGGTTATTAAAATAAGCAATCCATCAGCTTTCTTGATGTGGAATGGGTGATAAATTTCTATATACCATAAGGATTCCTTCTGTTATCACCTTTGTCATGAATTTAAAACCTTCGGCAGATCTTTCACCTCAAACAATTCCAGGGCCAGATACAAAACAACAAAGTTTATGAAAACACAGCACACAAATAAATTCTATTCCTTTGCTAGGTGGCAAACGAAAGAAATTATATATTCAGTTGCCTTGTAAAATTACTACAATAGCAGTTGGTAAGGAGAGTAAATAGCATGGCAATATTACAAAACAATAGGAAGTGTAATATCCAAATAAATAGATTAAACAAAATGTCCCTATCCACTTCTGAGCCAACTTTCCATAAGGATCACATTTCATCTACCATCATAATCTTTCACAATCTATCATTGCTTTAAATTTCCCAAACAACAATTTCTGGAAATCTACCTTCCCCATCAGATACTAATCTGATGAGACCCCTCAAACTTTATGACAAAATGTAAAAAAAACATTTAAACTTGCCTGATGCATTTGCAGCCATGTACTGTTACATGTTCTAAGCATTAACTTGTAATGGGGATTAAAATTCCACAAGAATCTTAATCTTGCAACTGCCAAATCCAGTCTAAATACCTGATTAACTGTGTGACCAACAAAATAATAATAATGATTGTTCTGTATAACTTGGAAGGTTCCAAGTAGTCTCTTCTGATTGGCCAGAAAGGCCAGTAAAGGATTGGTTCATTAGGAACCAATCCAAGGAGCCGCTCAAAGGTGGCAAAGTTAAATGAATGTCATTGGCTACAAGCCGGCAGGCAAGCCTCTATATAAAGGGCTGCCGCAGCTTGAGCCAATGTTCCGTTACTGTTTCTCTTAACTAATAAAGAGTTATTTGTTGGAACCTAGTCTACTGCACGTCTTTTCCGGATGGAACACTGGCGACGAAGGTAGGATCGTCCTAAAGCGGAGACCGAGCACACGGTGAGAAAACAACCATCCTAGATGAAATGGCTGGTAGCAATGCGCTGCCCGCACCTTTTAACCCCAATGAAGAAGATTGTGAGTCTTATATTGATCGCTTCCTGATGTTTCTGGAGAGCAACAAAATGGAGGAAATTTCAGATCAGCGAAAGAGGGCTGTCTTCCTAACACATTGTGGGCCAGCAGTGTTCAAAATGGCAAAGGCATTGGCAAAGCCCAGAGACATGAAAAAGATGACCTGGTCTGAACTTAACCGAATGCTAAAGGCTCACTATGCACCGGTTGTCTCAAATCTTATCAAGAGACATGAGTTTTATAAAAGAGACCAGAGGGAAGACGAGACCATTGCAGATTTTGTGGCAGCTCTGGGAGAAGCCTGAGAGTTCCAGAGAATGGATGAGGCCATGCAAGATCGTGTCGTATTAGGTCTAAAGGACTCTACTTTACAAAGCAAACTATTAAACAGATCTAACATAACTATGGCAGAAGCAATCGCAGAAGCCACCACCGCAGAAAAGCCGCGAAGAAATCAGCGGCCACAATGAAACTGATGAATGCCAATACTGACACAACGACCCTACCCAGAGGGAAGAAGCAAGCTGCCACAACCACACACCACAAAGACCTAGACAAGTCATCATAAACGGAAGAAGATGACGATGAAGTCCATCGCTTGTATGTGAACCAAAAAAGGCGCAAAAGAAGAAGAAATTGGTGGGAATGTGCTGCCTGCGGAGGAAACTACCCCCGAGCCAAGTGTAGGTTCCTTGATGCCATCTGTCGGGCTTGCAAGAAGAAGGGACATATCGAAAGAGTCTGCCGCAATCGTAAGAACAGCAGTCCTAGCAGACATGGTAATTCCCCACAAAGAACTGACCCGAGGCAAGCCGATAGAAAATGGGAGCGTAGCAAGGGAACCAGCAACCGAGAAAAAACTTACCAGACTGTCACTATTGGAAGGGCACAGACGGAAAGCGGGAGAAAAGTCAAAATTGTAGTGACCATTGAAGGAAGCCCCTGTGAAATGGAGCTCGATTCAGGATATTTCCTATCGATGGTGTCTTGGAACACAATCAGGCGGTTGGTTCCAAACATAAAACAAAAAGAACTCAAGAAACAAAAATTAATTCTCAAAGACTACCAGGGAAATAGAATTCCCATGGTAGGTCTAGGACACTTCAAAGTCACTTACAAACAACACGCCGAAGTCCTGCCGCTGACTATAGTCGACCGAGACCGTCCCAGCCTCCTGGGCATCGAATGGTTCGCACCATTGGGCATCGGGATGACTGGAGTAAGCCAAATAGCCTCAAGTGATTGGGAAGAGAACCTGCTACACGAATTCCAGGACGTCTTCGACGGCACTCGAGCCAGGTACCGGGGGACCCCAATTTCCTTTAGCTTAGATCCCCAGATAGCACCAAGAAGGTTAAAATCCAGACGAGTCCCCTTTGCATTAAAGCCCAAAATAGATGAGCAATTAAACAAACTGATTGCACAAGGGGTCATAGAACCAACTGACCATGCTAGGTGGGAGACTCCTATAGTAACACCTGTAAAACCTGACGGGTATGTGCGCATCTGTGGAGATTACAAGCCTACCCTGAACCATGCACTACAGCAAAGCGCATACCCGGTATCAGTTGTACAGCACTGCACTCACTTGGGGGAGGAAAATTTTTTGCGAAACTTGATTTAGCTCAGGCATATCAACAGCTTCCAGTAGACCCAATAACGGCCGAAGCACAAACAATAGTAACGCATAGAGGGGCATTCAAATATAACAGGCTTCAATTCGGAGTAAGCGTTGTCCCAGGCGTTTTCCAAAGCCTCATGGAACGCCTATTAAACGGGATAAAAGAGGTTGTTCCATACTTTGATGACGTCCTAATTTCAGCTAAAGATACGACCCAACTAGAAAAAAGACTAAGAAATGTACTAACAAAATTTAGAGAATCCGGCCTAAAAGTAAAAAAGGAAAAATGCTGCCGGGCTACCGACCGCGTCAAATTTTTAGGGTATTTAATTGACGAACAGGGTATTCACCCAACAGACAAAAAAGTCAAAGCAATTAACGATGCACCCAGGCCAAAAAATAAAACGGACTTACAGGCATTCTTGGGTCTGATCAACTTTTATAACATATTCCTCCCCCACAAAGCAACAATAGCAGAACCATTACACCATTTGCTGGATAAAAAAACTGTCTGGACTTGGGGTCATGAAGAAGAAAAAGCATTCCAAAGCATAAAAGACTTATTAACCTCAGACATCGTTCTTATTCAGTTTAGTAATACACTTCCATTGACGGTCACCTGTGACGCCTCACTTTTGGAGTCGGTGCCATCCTCAGCCACCAATTACCTGATGGGAGAGAGGCACCCATTGCCTTTTACTCAAAAACGCTCTCCAAAGCGGAACGCAACTATAGCCAGCTAGACAGAAAAGCCCTGGCAATCGTTGCCAGAGTTAAACATTTTCATGAATACCTCTATGGGAGGACATTTTCCATTGTGACTGACCATAAACTGTTACTGGGGATTTTGGCAGGAAACAAACTCACACCGAACATTCTATCCCCATGGATGACTAAGTGGTCAGAATTCCTGGCCGCCTATTCATATACTTTGCTGCATTGACCCGGGAAACAAATCACCCATGCAGACGCTTTAAGCCGAGCACCATTACCAACCATAGAGGACGACCCGGCTCCAACCGCCGCCACCCTACAAGTAGAGACCTGCCCCGAACTTCCATTGTCTGCAAATGATGTCGCCAGAGCCATGGTGAAAGACCCAGCGACTGCCCGCATTTTGACTTGGGTAGGTAAAAGCTGGCTAGAAGAGGTGTTGTTCATTGGTTCATTTTCATCGGAAAATGAACTGATCTCCCCACAATAAACACCCCTTTTGTATTGACAGTTCAGCTTGTCTAGTCCGAAAAGGTTTAAAACCTTCAGTCTTTGTTTGGTCACTTGTGAGAAACCCCCCAACTCATCCAGCCGATACCGCACTTTTGAAATCAGTGACCTAATCTATGCAAAAATTTTTACCGGGGATCCTCTCTGGCTTCCAGCCACTATCACACAAATAACAGGCCCCTGGTCCTACTGATTAACTGTGGACGATGGAGGAGAATGGAAGCGGCACATAGACCAGCTTCGTTCCCGAAACATCGAGCGTAAAACGACCGTTCAACCTCAAATAATAAAAATCGATGAAAACAAAACCAAGGAGGGGGGGGGAACACAAACAAATACAAAAGGGTGTGAAAATGAACCATTGAAATTAAATCTAGAACATCTAACCAACCAAAAAGAGCACTTACGGTTAGTTGAAACAATCGGAAGTAGTCTGAGTGAAAAGGAAGCTGTCCTGGAAGGGGCCAGCCAGGCCAGCTCAACCAGCCCGGTTGAACCAGGAGGGAGCGGCAAAACCACCGGCCTGAGCAACTCAAGCGGTAGCAGCAATGTTGACTCACCCTTCCAGGCAGTTCTATGGAGATGAACTGGAGAGACAGCGATCCCGACCGAACCGCTTGAAGTCCTAGGCGAGAATGAGCCACGCAGGTCAACTAGGACCAGAAGAAGCCCCACCTACCTGCTCGACTACGTTACTCACGTAGGACTGAACTAAAGGGGGAGGGGTGTTCTGTATAACTTGGAAGGTTCCAAGTAGTCTCTCCTGATTGGCCAGAAAGGCCAGTAAAGGACTGGTTCATTAGGAACCAATCCAAGAAGTCGCTCAAAGGCAGCAAAGTTAAATGAATGTCATTGGCTACAAGCTGGCAGGCAAGCCTCTATATAAAGGGCTGCCGCGGCTTGAGCCAATGTTCCATCACTGTTGCTGTAAACTAATAAAGAGTTATTTGTTGGAACCCGGTCTACCGCGTGTCTTTTCCGGATGGAACAATAACAACAACAACAATAATAATAATCATTATTATCATCATCATTGGAGAAAAGGTGTCAAAAACAGGAAAATCTTTTAAAAAGTTAAAAATGGTATGCATAAAACATATTTGATTTATGTTGCTAATTAAATTTAAAGTCTGTTTACAAACATGCTAACTTGGAAAAATGGTTTTTTGCCAACAGAAAGAACATAACCTAAGAGCTTTTATTAGGAAAATTGCATGAATCATAGTTTTTGGCTGAAGCAAGGGCATTTATTCTATTTACAGATAGATTCAGATTATACTTTCAGAACTTCTAGTGTGCTGATAAAATATAATACCCATTTTAACAAAGAAGTCTTTTACAGAAACTTTAAATTTATAATAAGTAGCCCACCAAGATTGCTTCCTATAGAAAAAACAAATTTTATTACAATGTCATTCAACTAAAACACTTAAATATGTTGCTTGGAGATATTTATTGAAGTCTCCCAAGAAAATTTATTTGAAATAAGTCCCAAGCCAAGTATAAAATCTTCTTTGTAATATCAATTCATTAATGAATCAAAAGGAGTTAAGGAAAATTGAAAGAAAAAAACACCTTTAAATCTGTGATGGCAATTTTAAAAATGCTTTTATTCAATAAAAATAGCCTTATAGTTAACTATCTTATGTTAACTACAGATTCTTGTAGATTTTTTTTTATCTTTGACAATATTGTTCAGCTGAAAGTATCTGAAACATATTATCTGAGTTTAAAACATCCTCTCTTTGTCAATGCTCTGATAAAAATTGACCTTTCTGAAGTTGCTATTTGTGCAGGACAGAAAGTACATTTTTTTAGTTTAATATTCAAGTTGTTCAAAACATCATAGCCTGATCCTTTTACAGCAGGCCCATTTCTAATAAGATCAATATATTATTAAAATTCTTTTAACAAATTACAACACACTCTCTTTTACAAATCAAAAACAAAAAACACCCACTAGGATGCCTTAATCGTTTTTGATACATTCAGTCACAAATAACTTCCTTAAAAGAAGACCAGAAAAGACTTATTTTTCTTTCTTTTCAGCTTCAACTTCCTGCTGCTTAAACCTAAATCCGAATTTTGTGTGTCATGCGAAATAATAAACCATAGTGTGAATTGTGCTTTTGTCTCAGAATGATGCAGAGACCTTCCAATTATGATTTGGTATTATGTGTGTGAACTGTGCCCTTACAGCTTGATTAACAAAACACAATGAGAAATCCATCTATCACAATTATAATTGTGGGATATGTTTGTGCATGTGAGTACTCTGAATACTGTCTTGGAATCAGATAGAGTAGCTATGTTATATTTAGGAAAATATTTCTTTTCTGTACCTGATGAGTAGGTATTTTCATTTCTACTCCACAATTCTTCAGAGACAATTTGAAAATGATTCACAATAGTCTTTAAACTTTCCAAGCTTAAACACTGAGAATGAGGCCTATACTGGATCTGAACCAGAAGTAGAGTCATCATAATGGAAGTGACTTTCGCTAAATATTGTTTGAACATATACAAAATAGCTTTATTTATAAACTGCATTATTCAAATGTAATATTGAAGAAAAATAATTACCTGCTTTTGTCTGTATAGTCTTTGGGACAGGTGTTTTGGGTTCTAAAGGAACTGGCTGCATTTTCTTTGAAGCTAAAATAAAAGAAATTGTCATTTTAAAAAATAAAACATTGGTACAAATTTATATTAAAAATTATGGCTGTTCTACAATAAGCCTTTTCAGGACATAATTTAATGCCAATCAAAGCATTTATGATATAAAGACTAAATCTATCATTAAGACTAAAGAAAAACCTTAAATGTTGTCAAGATGGAATTTTAGGATTAAAATAATCTAAGAATGCTAATCCTTTCTGAAGAATTTTAAAGTGAAAATATAATTAAAATAATATTAAAAAGAAATCATCTTTACCTGATGGTTCTGTGGGCAGTTGAGGCCTAGGAGATGGTCTTGTTTTTGGAAGTCCTAGAAACTTGTGAAGATCTAAATATTAAAAACAAAAATAAGACAAGAAAAGCCACTATATGATTTCACAAATCTTGAAAAATACTTATGATTTAATGAAATAATATAGTGGACATAATCTTATATTTTACACACTCTCTGCTTACATAATGATAATATAAATATTTTTACTAAATCAGACTGAGGGAAATAGACTTATGTCCACAATTAGTATCAGACTCTGTATTGCTAAGTGCCATTGTTGTAAAGCAACAAAAGTGACTGCAATCCTGGAAGTCCCAGTTGCCATTTAACCAAGAATTATACTTGTTAAGTAAGTATCCATCCTAATCCAAATCATTCCAGGTTTGATGTCTCTTAGTTCTTGTTCCGTCCAGAAAGAAGTGCGTGAGACCGGGTTCCAACAATAAACTCTTTTATTAAACTCGCTAGGCAATAGTAACCGAACAACAGCCCAAGCCGCGGCAGCTCTTTTTATAGCGGCTTGCCTGTGGCTTGTGGCCAATGACACTGCTTTAACTGTTCCCGTTGTTTGGCGGGTAAACCAGATTGGTTCTCTAACAGCCAATCCGTGAATGGCCTTTTCGGCCAATCAGAATAGGGAACTTGGAGCCTTCCAAGTTCCATACAGAACACCCCTCCCCCCCTTGGTTTAGTCCAACGTGCGTCACGTAGTCACGCAGATAGGTGGGCTTTTTCTAGTCCTGGTTGACCTGCACAGCTCAGTCTCGGCGTGGTCTTCGAGCGGTTCGGAAAGGATTGTTGTCTCTCTGGTCCTTCTCCATGGAACCTCCTGGAAGGGTGAGTCAGCCTTGCCGCTCCTGCCTGAGTCTCTCGGGCTGGTTGAGATGGCTCCGCCGCTCCCTCCTCGCTTGACCGGGTTGGTTGAGCTGGCCTGGCTGTTTCGTTCCAGGAAGGCCTCGCTTCGTTCTCCTGCTCCCGGACTTCTCATTTGGGGTTCATTTAACCGTGAGTGCTCTTTTTGATTTGTTAAATAGTCTTTTTGTAGTATTTGTTGTCTTGCTATGGGAGGTTCGTCTCTCCCTTTTTTATTATTTTGTATTCCCCCTGCCTTCTCGGTTGTTTTTTGGTTGATATTTATTTTTATTGGTTCTGTGGTGTTTTTTCGTTCGAGATTGCGAGAACGAAGCTGATCTATGTGCCGCTTCCATTCTCTACCATAGTCTAGGAGTAGTCAGTAAGACCAGGGACCTGGAAGCCACAACGGTTCCCCGGTGAGGTTTCTCGCATAGACCAGGTTGCCAATTTCAAAAGTTCGGTATTTGCTGGAGGAGTCGGGGGATTTGTCCCAGGTGTAAGTGGGGTGCAGTCTGTCCAGGTTTTTTCGTTCTGCTGGGCTTTTGTTGGTTGTGCTGCTAGGGGTAATATGCTATAGAATTAGTAGTCAGTTTAGTTTGTCTTGCACGTCTCCCTTGTCCATTCTATCTAGGCCCTCCTTATTGTACCGAACCATGCATTCACCCCTGCCGTTTACAGCTGGATGGGCCGGCGCTGTTGAAGCATGTCAGATACCCTGGGTAGCCAGATACTGTTCGATTGCTAATGCTGTAAACTGGGCCTCATTATCTGACACCAGTACATCAGGCAGCCCATGTGTAGCAAAAAGTTTGTCTAGCTGTTTCATTACTGCCTCGGTGGTTGTGGAAGCCATAAGGATGACTTCTAACCAGTTTGAGAAGGCATCCACAACTATTAGGAAGGTGTTCCCCTTTGTCAGCCCAGCAAAGTCAACATGTAGTCTAGCCCATGGACCCCGGGGAGTTTCCCATTCTCTGACTGGTGCCTGTGGGGGGGGGGGTAGGCCTCAATTTTTGACAGTCATGGCATGTTGCCACCCAAAGTTCAATGTCTTTGTCCAGCCCTGACCACCAGACGTAACTCCTGGCCAGGGCTTTCATTCTGACTATGCCCGGGTGTCCCTCGTGCAACATGCACAGAACATCTTCCTGCAGACTGTTTGGTATAACCACCCTGTCACCTCATAAAATGCAACCTTTTTCTGTGGACAGTTTGGTCTGTCAGGTGCGAAATGGCTTAAAAGTCTGTTTTGTTCTCCTCCGGCCAGCCCTTACCTACCCAATTCAATATGCACGCTGTCAAAGGGTCTTTAGCGGTGGCTCTCACGACATCCACCGGGCAGTCTCTAGTTGTAGTGTGGAGATGGTTGGAGCTGCGTCCTCTTCTGTGATGGGCAGCAGGGAATGGCTCAGGGTATCAGCATGTGTGATGGCTTTTCCAGGGCGATGAATCAGCGTGTAGGAGTAGGCAGCGAGGAATTCAGACCACCTCATCATTCTAGGTGACAGAATGTTCGGGGTTGGCTTTTTGCCTGCTAGGATTCCTCAAAGTGGCTTGTGATCAGTGATGATCGAAAAAGTTCTACCGTAAAGGTACTCATGGAATCTTTTGACTCCTGCAATGATTGCGAGGGCTTCTCTGTTGAGTTGGCTGTAATTGCGTTCTGACTTGGAAAGCGTCTTTGAATAAAAAGCAACCGGTGCTTCTCTGCCGTCTGGTAGCTTGTGGCTCAGGATGGCGCCGATCCCAAAAGGTGATGTATCACAGGTGACCGTCAAGGGCAGGGTATTGCTATACTGGATTAAAATGGTGTTAGACGTTAATAGGTCTTTGATAGCCTGAATTGCTGCCTGTTCCCGGTGGCCCCATGTCCAAGTTTTTTTTTTTAATCTAGCAGCTGATGTAGGGGTTCATGGTTGCCTTATGGGGCAGGAACACATTGTAAAAATTTATGAGACCTAGGAATGCTTGAAGGTCCGTTTTGTTCCTAGGTCTAGGAGCGTCTTTGATTGCCTTTTTCTTTTTTTTGGTGGGGTGTATGCCTTGTTCATCGATTAAATAGCCCAAAAACTCGACCTGGTTGGTGGATAGATCACATTTCTCTTGTTTTACCTTGAGGCCTGTGTCTCTAAATCTTGTTAAAACTGCTCTTAATTTGTTCTCTAGTTGGTTGGCGTTTTTTGCTGAGACCAGAATGTCGTCAAAATAAGGGACGACTCCCTTGATTCCGTTTAACAGGTATTCCATGAAGCTTTGGAACACTCCTGGGGCAATGCTAATGCCGAACTGGAGACGGTTACACTTGAATGCCCCTCTATGTGTCACAATAGTCTGTGCCTCTGTGGTAATGGGGTCAATGTGTAGTTGTTGATACGCCTGTGCGAGATCAAGCTTCGCAAAAATTCTTCCTTCCCCTAGTGAGTGCAGTAAATGTTGCACTAACAGTACTGGGTATGCACTTTGTTGGAGCGCATGGTTCAGGGTTGCCTTATAGTCTCCACAGATGCGCACTGACCCATCTGGTTTCACAGTAGTAATGATGGGTGTTTCCCACCTGGCATGGTCGATTGGCTGTAAAACCCCTTGAGCTATTAACTTGTTCAGCTGTTCATCAATTTTTGGTTTTAAAGCAAATGGGCGCGTCTGGCCTTTAAATGGATGGGGGCTATTTTTGGGTCTAGGCTAAATGAAATTGGGCTCCCCTTGTACTTGCCTAGGGTTTCGTCAAAAACATCTTGGAATTCTTGTGGCAGGCTCTCTTCCCAGTTGGCTGTGGCAATGCGGTTGATCCCAGTCATCCTGATTCCTAGGGGTGTGAACCATTCTATCCCTAGCAGACTAGGGTGATCATGGTCGATGATGGTCAGAGGCAAGATTTCGGCGTGGTTCTTGAATTCGACAAAGAAATGTCCTAGGTCTACTACCAGAATTCGATTTCCTTGGTAGTCTTTTAAAATTAGTCTTTGTTTCTGTAATTCTTTTTGTTTAATGTCCAGTATCAGGCGCAAGATGGTATTCCAGGATACCATAGATAGGAAAGACCCTGAGTCAACTTCCATCTAACAGGGCTTCCCTTTAATGCTTACCTCTATCCGGACCTTCTTCCCATTTTCTGCCCTGGCATTTCCGATGGTGACTGTCTGATGTGTTTCCTCTCTGTCACTGGTTCTTTTGCTTCAGTTCCATCTGCTTCTGGCTTGTCTTTCTTCATGTTTGGGGGGGGGGGTGCTGCCGCGTCGTTTTGGACTATAGCTCTCTTTGTTGCAGCAGACTCTTTCAATGTGCCCCCGTTTGTTACAAGACCTACAGATTGCGTTGAGGAACCGGCAGTCAGCTCGCGGGTGGTTGCTCCCGCATCCCGCACATTTAAACTTTTGCCGTTTTCTCCTCCTTTTGCGCCATTTCTTGTCTGATTGAAGTCTATAGACATCTTCATTTTCGTCCTCAGTATCGCTCTGGGATTCGAGATCTTCGTAGTGGGCTGTCGCTGTGGGCTGTTTCTTTCCTCCCTCTGCCTTCTTCTCTCTGGCTTGGTTTGGCAGATCAGGGATCACATTCATCTGGTGCATGGTGGCTGCTGACTTCTTTGCTATTTCGGCAGTGGTTGCCTCTTTAATGGCCTCGGCCATGGTTATGTTTGGTCTATTCAGGAGCTTGCTCTGAAGGGTAGTGTCCTTCAAACCGAGGACCACGCTGTCCCTCATGGCCTCGTCCTTGTTCTGGAACTCTTAGGCTCCTCCAATGTGTCTCAGGGCTGCTACAAAATCTCCAACAGTTTCATCTTCCTTCTGGTCCCTCTTGTAGAACTCATGTCTTTTTATCAAATTGTAGACCACAGGTGCATAGTGTGCTCGGAACATTCTGTTCAGCTCGGGCCAAGTCATCTGTTTGACATCTCTGGGTTTAGCCAGCACCTTCACCATTTTAAAGACGGATGGTCCGCAGTGTGTAAGGAAGACAGCCCTCTTTCTCTGGTCAGAGATTTCCTGTAGTTCGTTGCTTTCCAAAAACATAAGAAAGCGATCGATATACGACTCCCAATCTTCCTCATCAGGATTGAATGGTGCGGGAGGCGCGTTGTTATCAGCCATCTCTCTCGCTCGGTTCAGATCGCCGTGTGCTTCGGTCTCACTCTTCTATTATGATCCCACCTTCGTCGCCAGTGTTCCATCTGGAAAGAAGCGCGTGAGACCGGGTTCCCACAATAAACTCTTTCATTAAACTCGCTAGGCAATAGTAACGGAACAACAGCCCAAGCCGCAGCAGCCCTTTTTATAGTGGCCATTTTATGGCCAATGACACTGCTTTAACTGTTCCCGCCATTTGGCGGGTTAACCGGATTGGTGCTCTAACAGCCAATCCACGAATGGCCTTTTCGGCCAATCAGAATAGGGAACTTGAAGCCTTCCAAGTTCCATACAGAACAGTTCTGAACTTCAATAAAATGAACAACTGCCTACAACTCCTTCACCCACCTATATGTCCCTAACTTCAAGCATGGGTCAAACTATAAATCCCTTTGCTTAGCACCATTGTAACTTTGAACATTTGCTGTATGAACAATTGTAAGTTGAGGACTGCCTGTCTAAGCATCTGTACAGGATGAAAGAGAAAACAATGTGTATGGTTAGGCTAATGGCCAATGCCACTCCAAAAAGATAGCTCATAAAGACAAATATGTGAATTTACAAATATCTAAAAGACTCTGTTGCTCACCAGCTTATATTTTCAGAATTGTATCATTTTGTTTTGTTAAAATGCGATTGAAAAAGATATTGACTGCAATCCAACAGAGTGATTCATTGTGATGAAGATTTATTTCAGTGAGATTAAGTATGTTTCATGTCTGTTGGATTGTGGCTATTCCTTTACTAAAACAAAGTCATTCCTTTTTATAACCA
Source organism: Laticauda colubrina (assembly GCA_015471245.1). Classification (NCBI taxonomy): domain Eukaryota; kingdom Metazoa; phylum Chordata; class Lepidosauria; order Squamata; family Elapidae; genus Laticauda; species Laticauda colubrina. The sequence goes on from BLBF01000006.1 coordinate 35,226,878, forward strand.
AACTGGAATTTATTGTGATGACTAAAATGATCACAAATAGAAAACAAGGGTAAACTCTGCTAGTGGTTTTTCAATGGATTCTTAAAGTCACAACATTGTACACTGCTAGATTAATAGCAAAGATGGCTTGGGAAAACCTATAAATTTTCTTTAAATGACATAAATGAAGTACTAATAACTAGTAAATGCTGCAAAGGCAAAAGATTCATTTCCAAGATAGGTTTATCTTCATGGTGGTACTTTTAGCTATTTTTTAAAAAAAATTACCATGAAGCAGGAATTCCAGGGGTATATAGTGTGCTGAAGACAGCTTCACAAAATCAAAGCTGACAATAACGGCAAAGACAATGGAATCTCAAAACACAAGTGAACAGACTTTGGACACATTATTTGAAGATCTAGATTTCCAGGAAAGGCTTTAATTCTGGGAAAGGTGGAAAGAAAAAAAGAAGAGGATGACTAGCAACAAGATAGATAGACTCAGTTACAATGGTGATGAGTGCACTACTAAAAGACCTAAACAGTCAGATTAGGGGTAGTTTGTCATGCGAAAAAAAAAACTATGTATGTAATTTCTAGGAATAAAAAAAGACTTGATGGCAACAATAAAAAAATCACAAAATACATTCATGCAAGGTATTTAATTGATTTAAATATAATGTTTGTACTATATATATATATTAATAGTACTATTAGTAACTTTGCAATGTGTAAACAAAGTATTTACCCAATGTGATAGGTGGCATTTCAGTGATAGGAACTTTGCTAGGTTTTGAAGATTCCAGTTCACTTTCGGTGTGAGCTAAAAGAAATCAAAAGTAGCACTTTTTCTTTACACACCAAATGACCAAATATTTGGCATACTTCAAACAAAGTAGGTTTCACCAGATAGTATTATGTGTTTTCATTTCATTGCTCCAAAAGCTGTTTTTCAGTTAATAGAGGAAATGGAAATAATTCAGTGAGCAATTAATAAAGAAATATTAGATGACAGAAATATTTTTCAAAATCTTACTGTTGAAATATTCCTGGAAAAGACACAGGAAATATGTATTCCTGGGGAAAAAGTCCCTTTGAATAAAGTGTCCCTTATTTTTCAATAAACAAACATTAGATTGCATTACATTAACAGGGTGTTACATACCTCTCAGTTAAAGATGGGTTTCCTTATTATTTTTTTGTTCTTCCAAATTAAAGTGAAATCTCATTAACCATGGGAAATCTATTTCACCTACTACTATCAGCAATTCTTTTCTAGTTCAAAAATTCTGTTGCTTTTCTCTTTTTATTCTTTAAATTTCTGATGAAAGGCAACAGTCACTTTGTTATCATTTAAACAAAGAATAAGCAATTTCACTTAATATCTATATTCTTTTTCTTCATTATCCTATTCTCTCTGGAATATAAACTGGGAAGGGCTTTGATTAGCAGTCTATATAATAATTTGAACTATATTTCAATAAATATAAAATATTCATAAGCTTGTTACATGATTCATTTCTGGGCTTTGAAAACTTAATTTCATTTCCAGAGATTTAAAAAAAGTTAAGGCCATTTTTATAAGAACTATTATTTTTCATTAGCCATTCATAACCAGATGTTTTCCAGATATGACAGGACTACAGGCCTCAGAGCTTAGAGCCAACAACACTGTTGGCCATGAAGTATACTTCCAGCTTATATAAAGTGAATCAGATTGAAAAACCTTTCCTTACTTTCTGTCAACATAGCACTTGCAGTTCTGTACATAAAATTCCACAAATTAAAACTGAATAATGTTATAAAATGTGCTGTTTTTAAATGCCATTACATGTTCCTTTCTATACAACTATTTGGGCACAATCTCACAATTATTCAATTATTCATGCTTTAATTAGAAATGCACTGATAATATAGCACCTCATAGCTTGGCACTGTTTCAGTTCAGTACATGTAAATTGGTAATTCAAAACAGCAAAATAAAGCATGGAAATAATTACCTTGACTGACTGCAGAATCTTTTGGAACATCAGGAGCTGTAGGTTTACTCCTTTCTAAATCTTGTTCAGCCATAGCTGTATGAAGATGGATGGATGGATGGATGGTTAGAGGAGGGATGAAGGGAGGAGAGAGAGAGAGAGAGAGAGAAACTATTAGCTTAAACTGAATTTAACTCTATCAGTAAGCTAAATTCAGGGGTGGGATTCAAATTTATAACAATCGGTTCTATGGGTGTGGCTTAGGTGGTGGGTGTGGCTTGGTGGTCATGTGACTTGGTGGACATGGCTTGGTGGTCATGTTATTGGCTGGGTATGGCCAACTCAATATCATTCATATCGAGGCATACATCTCCTTGCCTTGCCTCTCATGACTATGGGGATGCTGCAATAGTCATAAGTGTGAAAAATGGTCATAAGTCATTTTTTTCAGTGCCGTTGTAACTTTGAATGGTCACTCCACACAAGCAAAGTACCAGCAAAGGAGGGGAAAAAAACTCCAGAGACATTCCTGAGACAGGAAGTCTAGTCCTGCCAAGAATGTAATAAGGGTTAATGGAGAGGCAGTTTCTGTATGCAACAGCAGAATGTTTCCTTCCTGCCTTCCATACAGGATTAGACCAGTAATTTCTTCGAACAACCCGTTTTCTGAACTGCTTAGAATGTTAACAACTGGTTCTAGCGAATAGGTGCGAACTGGTAGAATCCCACCCCTGGCTAAATTATATCTTCTTCCTAAGAAGGACATGAACTCCTTTTAATAAAATACATTAGATTATACCTGAGCTTAGAAGCAGTTATGGACCTACTATCACCAAAAGTATTTCCTGGTTTGTAAACTAGACTAAGAAACTGAAAAAAGCACTGGCAAACTATTTTGTTGCTGTTGCTAAGAATTAACACTTATGTCCAATACAGCTATCAAATATTAAGCTCGATTCCAATCATACTTACTTATTTGTAAAGTATGCAGCACTGTAAGAACATGAGAAAAATGAACTGCCAAAAAAGAATCTAAATTCTGAACCTGCATTCTGCTAGAAAGTCAGGTGTGATATAAAATACTATATATGGCTTTAAAAGCACAGGTTCAGTAATATCTGATCAATGGGTCTGGGTAAATACTATTTCTGATATATGTCCAGCAGTCTTCCCTGTCACCAATGGACAAAAGGGGCCTTCCATCCATGGATTGTATGCTGTTCTGTCTAATCCATGGGGAAAGAAGACAGATTTATTGGAAAGAAGAAAAGAGTTTGCTCTCCAGCTATCAGATCTGCAGTCCCATGGAATGATGATTCTATGGATAATCAGAAAAAAAGGGGCATCACTCATGTTCATCTCCATCCATTGTATTTCTTTCCAACTTGAGGAAACCTTCTCTCCACAGAATGAGAAGTGAATAGCTGGTTCTCATATATCTTTAACTGCTATTTCCTGAATTAAAACTTCACAAAACTGCACAAAACACATTAATGTATATTCAGTGGTTCTCTAGAAGTCACTGAATAAATGAGCAATAAAAATCAGGAAAATGTATGTCTCTCAATATATTTTTCCAAATAATGTGAGATGTGATTAATGTAAAGTAATATTAGCTCAGTACAAATAATTAAATAAAAGTTCTTGTCAAATAAGTATATAGAAAGAAAGAAAGAACAAAATAATCACCAATCTGGGATTGTATAGCAATTTCTTTGACTTCTGATGTGTTTGATTTTGGGATCCATTCTTGAGTTTTGTATATAGCTGCATAAAGCAAGAATATGCTTTATGCAATCCTTTTTAGTTTAAAAGGAAAGATATATCACCAAAATCTGCAATTAAAGGCCCGGTCCCACTGCACTTACGGATGCAAAGAGGATGTAAAACGTTAAAAAAAGCTTGCCATCCATTGGAAAACGCTATGCATCCGTTGTGTACTCATTGCATATGTGTTTCATACGCTCTATCCGTCGAGCATTCGTCCACTGCAATTTCATCCGCACAAGAAGTTTTGAGCTGCACAAAACTTTGTGAATGGATGAACTTTACGCTGCGTACGATGCACATCCACGACATATATGGGCAACAAACGTTCTATGTCTGTTATCATCCGTGAAATGTCCGCTGTGTCCTCTCTGCATCTTCTGGCCATCCCCTCAACTCACATCCGCTGCAGCTGAAAATGGAAAGAGGGAGGAAACAAAAGGTATACGGAACGTCGACACAGCGTTAGTAGCACGGAAATAGAAAGGATGTAAGCGTATGCATCTTGTATGTAAAGGATTAGAAACGGACAAAACGTTTGTATCTGGGATGTATCTCATATATTTAGGATGTCTGGAGTATGTCTAGAGTATGTAGAAGGACACTTAGCGGACAACCGATATTTCCTATAAAAAGGGGGAGAAAATCATCTGGATCTCAGTATGAGTCCAGCAGCCGTGGTGTACAGACCTCTTCACCCTTGGTCTTGGTCTTGCACATCATCAATTGTTCTCCACCATGGATGATGACACAGTCCATATGATAGCTGCGCTCATTCATCACCAGAACCAAAACCTATTCAGACTGTCTCACCTTTTATACAGAAGGAGAAGAAGGAGACGTCCAAAAGCTGTGTGGATCCGAGGATGGATCATGAGAAGAATGGAGTTTGGACTGTATGACCAGTGGATGGTGGAGCTGAGGAATGAAGACCCTTGTGCATTCCATCACTTCATGAGGATGCCACCAGCCATGTTTAACGAACTTGGAGAGCATCTAAGACCCAGGTTGACTAAGCCTAGCACCAACTTCCATCCCAACCTGGACCCTGGACTGAAGGTGGCACTGACTCTATGCCACCTGGCCTCTGGAACCACATACAGAAACATGCAGTATGCGTGGAGGGTGCCACACAACAGCATCAGCAAAGTGGTCAGAGAAGTGGTGCAGGCCATCATCAAAGAATACATGGAGAGGCTCCTCAAGTACCCCACCAATGAACAAGGCTGGAGAAAACTTGCAGAAGAGTGGTATCAGAACTGGAACTTTCCCCACACCGTTGGAGCCATAGATGGGAAGCACGTGGCCTGCAAAGCTCCAGCCAAGTCAGGGTCCACTTATTACAACTACAAGGGCTTCTTCAGTATCATCCTCTTTGCCATGGTCGATGCTGACTACAAGTTCATGTACATCGATGCTTCAGGCAACGGATCAGCTTCAGATGCCCAGATATACAACGCAAGTGACCTCAAAGATGGGCTGGAATGCAACCTCATCATGGGTTTCCCAGATCCAGACCCCCTACCCAATGACACAAGATGTGCCCTACTTCATCGTGGGTGATGACGCCTTGTCCCTCAGAACCTACCTCATGAAGCTGGACACTTCAAGATACCTCACCCATGAAGAGATGATCTTCAACTACAGGCTGTCCAGGGCAAGATGGGTGGTGGAGAACGCCTTTGGCATCCTGGCCAACAGGTTCCAGATACTTCTCACCACCATGCAGCATCACCCAAAGACTGTGAGGAACATCGTGGAAGCTTGCTGCATCCTGCACAATCTCATGTGCATCCGCTACCCAGTGTTGCAAAACAGACTTGTGGACCATCAACAAGGGAATGGGGACATGGAGCCTGGTGAATGGAGGCAAGGGCGAAACCTGATGAGATTGTGCCATGTATGTTGAGTGGTTCTACAACGAATAGGGCATTAATAAAGAGCTTTGTTTATTTTAAAATGTGTTGATCAATGAATAAATTGTTATTGATAAAAAAGGTCCATATGTGTGGCAGCTGGAATGGTGGACCATACAGTCCCACTATCTATCCCACAACTATCCTTATCTATCCCTCAAGCATGCAAAGGCTTAAGCATTTTTTCAAAGTTTTCACCAACATTTTATCAAGTAAAAAAAATGAACCAAGTGTCTTAAGGAAAGATAACCTTTCTTAACTTTCTTAACTTTATGACTTTATTAAATAAGCAAAATGAATCAAATGTCTTAAGTGTCTTAAGCAAAGATAACCTTTCTTAACTTTCTTAACTTTATGACTTTATTAAATGAGCAAAATGAACCAAGTAAACTGTATTAAGTGTGTTAAGCAAAGATAACCTTGATTAACTTTCTTAGGTAAACTTTATGACTTTATTAAAAAAGCAAAATGAACCAAGTAAGTGTCTTAAGCAAAGATAAACTGAACAACTACAACTCAGTCTCTGACACTGTTCTCAGTCACTCTGAGTCATGTCCATGGTCTCAGCTGTTAAGTGGGCAGGGACTGTGGAGGTGGCTGTGGCTTGAGTGCTGGTCTGAGGCACCATTGGTGTGCTTGGCCCCAAGGGTACAACAGGGGATGGTGTGTTCAGAAAGCTGTCCGAGATCTGACTCAGTCCTGTGAGGTTGAGAGGCCCTTCATCAAGGACTTGAGATTTGAGGCCCAAGACTGATGACAGATTGTCCGTTGACGGGCTTGTCTGTGGGGTGGAGGAAGGAGGATTGTAGTGGGGCTGTCTGGTTTGCAGCTGGGTGAGGAGTGGCGTCTGTGGCATGTGATGAACCTGGGCCTGGACTGGGAAGTTCTGCTTCTGCTGTGGGAAGTCCTGGTAGTCGTAGCCTTGGTAGGTGAGGGGCTGTTGAAAGCCGTGGAAGGGCTGTGACATCACCTGGGGTGGAGGAACAGACCTGGACTGGGTAGGAGCAGCTTCAGCTGGGCCTTGAGAGTTGTGCAGAAGTGCTGTGATCTTCTGCTTCATCACCTGGTACTGGGCCTCGGGCAGGTCCCTGAGGGTCTGGCTCACGTAGGTGATGAAAGGCTTCCGGTCCGAGGATGGTATGTCGCTGTGGACTAGCTGAGAGAGAAGTTCTGTGCTGGTCTTCATTGTGTTCCTGATCTCCAACAGCACACTGTGGTTCTGGCCCTCCAGTCTGCCTCTCTGCCTGCATCCTCTGGAGCTGGGGGTGGGGCTGGGGGTGGGTTGGCCTCTGGTGGCTGCTGCTTCTTCTTCCATTTGTGACAGTAGGGTGTCATCCTCCAAAGGATCCTCCAAGTCTGCCAGCATGGGGAATGCAGCTGTTGGGGAGAGTCTCTGCTGTGGGGCCATCTGAAGACACCTGCCTGGACAGGGCTGATGGCTCCTGGATGGAAGAGAACTGGCTGTCTGTGGGCTGTCTGAGGGAGAGGGGTCTCAGAGGGGCTGCTCCTCGGTGGCGGATCTCACCCTCCAGGAAACTGTACTTGGCCATGACGTACATCTCCTGGTCAGTGAACTTGACAATGGCCTGCCCGGATTTCTTGAGGTGTAGCTTCCCATACCAGGTGTGCATGTGCTTCCACCATCCAAGGAGTACTTCTGCAGTGTACCCCATGCTCTCTGCCTTGTCTCTCCAAGCTGCCTGCTTCTTCTTGGTGTCGTGATACAGTCTGTGGCCCTTTTTCCAGAGGTACTCGTTCTCCCTCAGCCATTCCAGCACCTCATCCTCATGCTTCTCAGAAACGGTGTACTGTTTCCTCTCTCCCTTCTGCTTCCCTTGCCTCTTCCTCCCTCTGGCAGGGGCTTCAGCAGGGCCTTCAGGGGCTTGAGCAACAGGGCCTTCAGGGGCTTGAGCAGGAGGGCCTTCAGCGGATTGCGCAATAGGGCCTTTAGCAGCAGGGCTTTGAGGGCCTTGGGACTGGTCCACCACAGCAGCAGCAGCACCAGCAGCTTCATAGTCAGTGCCAGGGGGTGGGATGCTGGTTCTGGCCTTCTTTCCAGGGCTGGAACGAGTAGGCATGGGTTTCCTCTTCTTGCCTGACTGACGAACCATGGTGTTCCTGCTAGATTTATGTGGCAGCATGTCTTTCTCTTGTATGCTGACTACATGTGTGCTGCATCCTTTTATATCCGCTGAGCTGATGCAATTCATACTCCCCGCATGCGCAGTGAACGCTTTGCATCTGATATACATCCGCGTGGCATCCCCTTTGTTTCCTATAGGCATCTGTGATGCATCCGCTTCATCCACTATGCATCCGCCCCTTCCGCTATGTGTCCGCTTTGAAATTCTCCCCCGGAACCCCTTCAGATGTATCATCCACTTCCATCCGCTGTCATCTGCTAGGCTTCCTGTGAACATCCGTTTAACATCCATGCTACATACTACCCACATCTGTTCTTTTCCGTTCTTTTCCGTTCTGTTTATGCAAATTTTCGCCACGTTTTGGAGCGGATGACAACGGATGGAGCCATCCCCAAAATTTTGCTCATCCGCTGTGTCCTTTATGCATCCGTTTTGCGTCCGTCGGCCAGTGGGACCGGGCCTTAAGGTTAACTACTTTTAGTCAGGCCATATGAATCAGTATACATTGATTGGTTTAGTGCTTAAATTATTAAAGCTATATTTTGGTTTTCCATATGTACAATCTAAATAAAAATGCATGAATCTTTATTTTCAACTTTCCTTAATATAAACACAACGTACTGCCTGAAAGTCTATTATTTTAAATACAAATTTCCCAGATAATAATTTTATTTTATATTTCAGAGGTTTTTCTACATAAATTTTCTGATACAAGTTTTAAAAAATTAAAATGTGTTTAAATGAAAATCTATGTTTTTCCAAATATATATAGGAAATGTTTTCTTTGTGGACATAATAGAAAATAGAAAGACTAATGATAATTCACTCCATTCAGCACTACCATCTATGGTCTGGTTGAAATTGCTTATTTATTATGCTACATATTGCTGAATCTATCAGGATAACAATATCCAAAGTAAGTGAGCGAAACAGCAAATAAATAATATATCTAAACAAATTATAGTAATTTGAGAGAAACATTATGCCAAATAAGCTGTTCCACAAAACCATATAAAAATTTTCTGTACATTCCCATTCTTGTTATGTTTTTTTTTTAAGTCTACACTGATCCCTAAATATAATGATAGGGAAACAATTGAATTAGCTTCTGAAGCACATCATGACTTAAGCAATTAATGTTAGCATATTTATCACATACAAAAATTGAGCAAATAGACTTTGGAACTTTTACAGGTTATAATTAGAAACATTCAGTTCATAGGATTCTTAAATGGAAAAAGTCACTAGCCGCAAATAACTTGGAACATCAGAAACAACCATAAACTGCACTTAGTTGGACTTTATCTACAAAGCCTTACTTTTAAAGTCCTCATTAGGTAACAATTTGTACTGACTAGGTTCTGGAATCATAGCAAAATTTAGTCTTCTCACTTATTATCATAATATTATTCTAAATATAGAGTAATGAAACAAGGCTATATATTGTTAGATTTTTATCTTTATCCTTTTTTCCTTTCAGCCAATATCTCAAAGACTGCCTGCACAAGTTCCAGCAATATTTTTGCCAAGTTTTTCAGAAGTGGTTTGCCATACCTCCTTCCTAGAGGTGGAAGAAAGTGATGGGGCCAATCCTGTTTTCTGCCTTAGTTCAGCATAAATTGTGACTAGTTAAACAGGTAAGGAATTAAGTAAGTAAAAAAAAAGGTGGCCTTTTGGTAGCTGAGTTGTGATGACCCAGGGTGGGATACAAAATAAACAGTCACAAAAAACAGGGGAAGCCCCTTTTTTTCCCCCTTCACTTTGCTTCCAGGCTCAAAATATCCTCGATTGGAGACAAAAAAATCCCACACAAACCAGGCAAGATAAGGGCTTGAAGACATCCACAGATATCAGAACACACACTAGGAAGGATTGCAAACTCAAAGAGGGACAATAAACTAGAGATATTTCCACACTTTGTTTCCAGCACTTGCCCGTATGCATGTCCATCCTTTTATCCATTTATCACAGCTACAGCCATGAAAAGGATCAAGGCCCTCTCCTCCCCAGTAGACCACGTCTCTCCATTATCCTATCCTCCCTGCATGCCCTAGGATAGAGAGGGGAATGGCCTGGGTCCTTCTCTGACAGGTCAGCCGGCCTCTGCCGTTCCCCAGCCTCCTCCGCAACCTCCGGGGCCACACTTCCACTCCCTGTTGGCTGTTCCTCCTCTCCTTCAAAGTCAGTCTCCACTAGGGGCATGACATGAATATACATCCAACAGCTTGTCTGCTACTTCACATCATGGCCATGGTTAAACATATGACACTCCTATGTGAATGAGAGAAAAAATATATTCAGCCAAGGTTTTCTACTTACCTACATTTTGTTTTGGTTTTTCAAATATATCCAACCTTGAGGAAGATGGAGGTTTCTGTTTTGTTGCATTGAAATCAGGAACAATAAGGTGCACTACACATACAGATAAATGAATCAGTTAATCATTTAGAAGGGTTTCTAAGATTCCAGTTATGTGGAGAATAAAATCAGTCATAGAAAGAATCAATTGGCAGAGTAGAGGTAGGAAAAGGATTATAGCTTCATCTTATAAGTATAGAAAATTATGTATTTATTTTTCAATAACTACCAATAATAGACATCCTTTACCATCCCAGAGAGATTTTATATAATTATAGTACACCAGCTTTTTAAAACCCTTTTACTTCTTTTCTGAATATATATAGTAGAATCCCAAAACAAAATGTTGATATTATTCAAGTGATAATGCTAACAAAATAAAGCATTATGTTACCAACAAAGTTGGCACTACCAATGACTGAAAAGTTTGACTGTGTACTTTAAATTTCTTTGTCATAAAAGGTCCATTAGCTTGTGCTCCAAATGCACAACAAGCTAATAAGAATTGGTTTAGCTATTATATCCATTTAGACTCAGAGCCTCCCCACCAATAAGTTGTGAAAGTAAGTCACAGAATGTTTATAAAATATAATGACCATCTTAATTACCTAATATTGGTCCTGATAAAGGAGAGTTTCCTTTATATAGAATTTCAGACTGTGTCCGATGTGTAATATTTTGAAGAACTGTGGAAGTAATAAGAATGAAACTGTTAGAAATCTATATATTTGTTTTGATATAATAAATCTGACACATTATGGTTGGTATGAAAGATTCTGAATGGTTCTTATAAACTACATTTTTATTAAATTGTACATATTTTTGTTATTTATGAAACACAATATTTAGTATGATGTAACATTATATAATGAAAATGTGGATTTGAAGGTGAAAAACTACCAAAGAAACTTTGGAAACTCCAGATAGGATACTAAAAATTCAAGGTGATGATTTTATTTAAAGAGTTTTGGCAGATACAAGAGTGCATTAATTAACATCAGATCTCTGAATTCCTGATATAATGACCATATGCAAAATTATAGTGGATCTCACCATTTACTACCTTCCAAACCTTTCAAAAGCTATATAACAATTTTGCTAAGTAGAAGATAGTATGGGGTTTGTGTATTTGGTTGGGAAAGAAACATACTAAATTAGAACTTATAAAATGTTATCAGTATGTTTTAAATAACCTACCTGATACAGAGAACAGCATCTTGTGAGTGATCAAAGTAAATATAAGGGCTATCCACAAAATAGATTACGTTTTGCGACAGAAAAAAAACAAAGTGTAGGAAAAATTTTTATTATATACACTTGAAAGTGATGACTAAAATAATACTTTTTAACATATTCACCGAACAAATTGAGGCACTTATCATAGCAATGAACAAACTTTGTAATTCCATTGTCATAAAATTCAACCACGCCCGCCTGTAGTTCCGCGTCATCGTCAAAGCACTGTGTTCCAAGCCAGGTATTCATCCTCAGAAACAAGTGGTAGTCTCTTTGTGCAAGATCGGGGCTGTAGGGTGGATGAGGTAAAATCTACCACTTGAAAGCTTTCAGGACTTCTCGAGAGCAATTTGCTGTGTGTGGTCGGGCATTGACATGCAAAAATAAAATTTTTGAGCTTAACTTTCCTCTGCGCTTGTTCTGAATTGCTTTTCTTAGTTTTTGCAACGTTTCACAATATCTCACAGAGTTTATTGTTGCACCATGTTCTAGAAAATCGATAAGAAGCACACCTTGCCTATCCCAAAAAACAGTCACCATAATCTTCCTTGCAGAGGACATTTGCAAACATTTTCTTGGTTTTTGGGGGGAATTTGTGTGCCCTCACTCCATAGACAGAAATTTGGTCTTGCAGTTCACATGTTTGACCCAAATGTCATCTCCAGTTATGATTTGAGCAAGAAATGAATCTCCAACTTTGTCATAGGAGTGCGGAAATGTCAATGATGCGGCCATACGCTGACTCTTGTGGTTTCCTGTCAGCATTTTTGGCACCCATCTTGCACAAAATTTGTGGTAGCTTAGCTTTTGTGCAACAATTTCATGCAACAAACTGCGTGAAATTTGTGGAAAACTAAGCGAAAGTTCCATTACTGTGAAACGGCGGTTTTCACAAATCTTGTCATCGACTTTCACGACCAGTTCATCAGTCACAATGCTCGGATGTCCACTCCGCTGTTCATCATGAATGTTAGTTCATCTATTTTTAAACTTAATGCACCATTGGCGCACTCCACCTTCAGTGATGATGTTGTCCCTGTATACTTCACATAGTTGCTGAAAAATTTCAATTGGTTTATGTTTTTTTGCCAACAAAAACCTTATCACTGATCGCACCTCACAACTCATGGGATTTTCAATTGCAGCACAAATTTCAAACTTTTGCTGTGAAATAACGGGCAACGATACGAATCTCCCACTAGCACAACTAGATGCAGACTAAGCGGCAGACGCACAGACCAAAGAGGGCCATGCTAGCTCCACCCCTTCTTGCTACGGATGAAAACATAAACTATTTTGTGGATAGCCCTCGTATATTGATATCAATAAAGTTTTATTTGCAAAAAGCTTGTGATAGTTATTCTGCATAACCTTCCTTGATTCGTTCCTGTCCACAAGGCTACATAAGAAGGGATTCTGCTTTGCTGCCAAACCATTGTTTGTGTTGGGGGGTAAACTCAATCCAGGTTTTGTTTAATTTCCTGCAAGGATGACAAGTTCTGCTATATAACTTGACTAATGCAAGATTTCTCTCACTGAGGGGAATTGTCTGAAACAATTGAATTTACTGAAAGAGTTGATATTTTAGAATATTTCCAGCATACTTAAGTTAAGCAGATGTATTTTTGGTCCAATTGCATATAAGCAACACATCTTTTTTTCATGCACATTCTTTCTGTTCTATAAGCACACAAAATACTACATTACCTTGTTTGATTACTTTAACTGGAACAAAAGTTTTTGAATCTGGTATAAACTGAAGAAAAGTAAAAAAATAGATACATGAAATACCTGTATATATATTTACAGACACAAACATTGTTCTTTCCTTCTAAAAAATATTTTTTTCAATGGTGCCTATAACTTTCATATGCTCAGCAAGTACATCAGATCACAACTGAATTAAAAATGTTTCGTTTATTTCATAGTAAATGATTTATGAAGTATTTTAAACATGTCATGAATATCCATTCCAGCGGCTGAATGTACCAGAGAATTAAAATGGTGGAACAATATTGTAATTTAGGCACTAAAACTGTTTCCAAACCTTTAAAGATTCTTAGAGGCTTAGTCAGAATGTTCATTTGAAAAGAAACCCACATATATTCCCCTGACAATCCTATAATAGAAAAAATATTTTTCATTGTTTTTGTCCAGTACTGATAATCCAGAGAAGTGTTGTCTGGGGAATTCTGGGAATTGAAATCCACACATCATAATACTGTAAAGGTTGAGAAAAACTGCTTTCTCTTCTTGAATGGCTAATTTATATTGTGGATGGAGCTCTACCCCCATCTGTCCAGTTTGGAATTTTTACCACCCTTTAAAGAGGTCCCAGAAACAAAACTTTCAGTGTGTACTTCATAGTTAAACATCACCTCATGTTTAAGTCTAATGAATGAATGCTTTTTTTGGATCCATTTCTTCAACATTCAAATTTTAATTTTTTGGCGTACATTAAACTGATATTAATTGAACAAAAAAATCCTTTAAGGACTAACTTAATTAGTTATGCCATGATATTTTATACCCAAAATAAAAATCCATCACAAGTAAGGATACAGCCTTTAAAATTCATTTTTTCATGATATGTCAGGAACAATCAATATTTTGAGAAAAATGCAATGGAAGATAAAAATAATTAATTCCATTTTTAAAAAAATAGTCATTGCAATCCTATTAAGAAGTACTCATAAAATTTTTACAATATATTTCATTCACATACACTAAGGCAAGGTCATTTTAGCTATTTATTGAATAAGTCAGGTATAAACCTGAATTAATCTTATATTTAAATAAAATAATGTTTTGATCAAAATGATTGATTACAGGTGAACTGTTTCACTTAACAATTCCCCTATCCCTGCTCTCTCTAAGAATTAAATGAATGAGCAGGTTGTTAAGTGGAGCACAGAGTGCCTCAGAAATGGGGGAAACCAGCCTCTGCTTACCTGCCTCAAGTCTCCCAAGGTCCTTTCCATCCTTGATACCCCATGCTTTGCTTCCCATCCATGCAGAGGTGGTATTCAGCAGGTTGAGAACCAGCAGATCCCACTTCTGACTGGAGATTTTACAGTATCCTTCACCTGCCACACTCACCAAGCCAGCCCACAGAATCGGTAATAAATTTTTTTGAATCCCACCACTGCATCCTTGGGTCTGCAACTACTCCCTTCATTATCAGTCATTTATCTTCTGAAGATCTACAGAACTCAGGAAGTTAGGGTAGTAAAGGAGGACAGGATGCTCCTTTGATGGACCACATGGCAAAATCCCGCAAGCAAAATCTGACAGCAACTACAAAGTGCTAGGTTACATTAGTCATAGAGCTGAAGCAGCATGCAGGAGTGCTTAGAAAAAGATGGCCGCTTGTGAGATTGTGCCTTGTGGCCATTGAAGAAACATGTTCTCTGTTTTGTTCGGAAAACACACGAGGAAGACCGGGTTCCAACAACAAATACTTTATTCTTCAACTGGTTAGTAAATAGGAACACTTGGCTGAAGCTGAGGCCAGCCTTTTATACAGGCTGGCTTGCCTGCTTGCAGCCAATGGCAGTTGTTTAGATTTGCCGCCTTTTAGCAGCTCTTTGGATTGGTTCCTAGTGAACCAACCCAATGTTCATTTTATTGACCAATCAGGTTTGTAGATTTGGAGTCACCCACTTTACATATAGAACACCCCTCCCCCCTTAGTTCAGTCCTACGTGGTGACGTAGTCTCGCAGGTAGTCGGGGCTTTTCCGGACTCGACTTGACTTGCGCGGTTCATTCTTAGTGAAGACTTCGACCGGTTCGGATGGGGCTGCTGTGTCGTCCGTCCTTCTCCTTGGAACCGTCTGGAAGGGTGAGTCAGCCATTTTACCGCCGCCTGAGTTTCTTAGGCTGACGGTTTTGCCGCTCCCTCCCGTTTCCTCTGGGCAGGTCGAGCTGGCTTGGCTGGCCCCTTCCGATGGGCTCTTCACGCAAGTCTCTCCAAACAGTGAGTCTTTTATTTGCTCTTTTTGTTTGTATGTTTCATTGGGTTTGGTTTTAAACAGTTCTTTATTTATTTCTCGCCTTCCCCCCCCCCACCTTGGTTTGCAATTCGCCGGTTTTTTCGGTGAATGTTTGTAAGTCTGTGGTTCTCTCTATAATTCGAGATCGAAGCTGGTCTATGTGCCGCTTCCATTCCCTGCCATCGTCTAATTTTAATCGGTAGGATTTGGGGCCTGTAATTTGGATAATCTGTCCTGGTAGCCATACCGGGTCCCCGGTGAAGTTTTTAGCGTATACCAAATCGCCTATTTCGAATTGTCTGAACCATGTAGAGGAGTCAGGGGGGTTTTCTGGGGTAAAATTTGGGTGTAACCTATCAAGGTGAGATCTTAATTTTCGCCCCATAAGTAATTCTGCTGGGGATTTATTGGTTATGGTACTGGGCGTTATGTGCTGGAGTGTGAGCAAACGGTTTACTTTCTGTTGGACATCTCCAGCGTCCATTCGTTCCAAACCTTCTTTAGTAAACTGGACCATTCTCTCAGCCCTGCCGTTCGCAGCCGGGTGAGCCGGCGCGGTTAGGGCATGTCTTATACCTAGGGAGGCTAGGTATTCCTCAAATGGTATGCTGGTTAGCTGTGGCCCGTTATCTGAGACAAGAACGTCCGGTATGCCATGGGTGGCAAAAAGGTTGTCCAGCTTTTTAATTACAGTTTCTGTTGTCGTTGATGGCATAACTTTTACTTCAAGCCAATTTGAATAGGCATCAACGACAATCAGAAAGGTATGCCCCTTGGTAGGACCCGCGAAATCAATGTGTATTCTTGACCAAGGTCCCCGAGGGTTTTCCCAGTCCTTAACGGGTGCTTTTGGTGGGGATGGTCTAATTGCCTGGCATTTGTGGCATGAGCTTACCCAATACTCTATGTCCTTATCAATACCCGGCCACCAAACATAACTTCTGGCAAGGCTTTTCATCTTAACCATTCCCGGGTGCCCTTCATGTAACAACTTAAGTACCCTGGGCTGTAATTTGGCAGGGATTACTACCCGATCACCCCACAACAAACACCCCTTTTGGATTGAAAGTTCAGTCTGTCTGGACCGGAAAGGTTTAAAGTTTTCAGTTTTTTGATTCTCCGGCCAGCCTTTACCTACCCAGCTAAGAACGCGGGCAGTCAATGAGTCTTTCGCGGTGGCTCTGGCGACATCATACGCTGATATGGGTAGATCGGGGCAAGTCTCGATTTGTAGCGTTGTCATTGCTGGTGCCGAGTCTTCGTCGGTTGCTGGTAAGGGTGCTCTGCTCAAAGCGTCCGCATGGGAAATTTGTTTCCCTGGCCGATGTGTCAGAGTGTAGGAATAAGCTGCTAGGAACTCTGACCATCTCGTCATTCTTGGGGACAGTATATTAGGTGTTGGCTTGTTTCCTGCCAAAATCCCCATTAGCGGTTTGTGGTCCGTTATGATTTGAAAAGTCCGCCCATATAAGTATTCGTGGAAGCGTTTTACTCCAGCGACAATTGCTACAGCTTCCCTGTCCAATTGGCTGTAATTCCGCTCGGTTTTTGATAGAGTCCTAGAGTAATATGCGACGGGTGCTTCTCTGCCATCAGGTAGTTGGTGGCTCAGGATGGCACCTACTCCATATGGTGAGGCGTCGCAGGTCACTGTTAATGGCAGAGTGTTGCTAAATTGGATGAGAACGTTTGTTGATGTTAGCAAGCTTTTAATATTTTGGAAGGCTTTTTTTTCTTTGTAACCCCAAGTCCAAGTTGCCTTTTTGTCTAGCAGACGGTGTAACGGTTCTGCTATAGTGGCTTTGTTTGGCAGGAACACATTATAAAAATTAATTAATCCTAAGAATGCTTGTAGTTCGGTTTTATTTCTTGGTTCAGGAGCGTCTTTGATTGCTTTAACTTTTTTGTCTGTGGGGTGGATACCCTCTCCGTCTATTGAGTAGCCCAGGAATTCGACGCTGTTCTTAATTAAACAGCACTTTTCTCTTTTTACCTTGAGGCCAGATTCCCTAAACTTAGTTAATACTTCTTTGAGTCTATTCCTTAATTGAGTTTCATCTCTGGCCGAGATTAGGACGTTGTCAAAATAGGGAACGACTCCTTGTATGCCATTTAGAAGGCGTTCCATCAGACTCTGGAAGACGCCAGGGGCCACGCTTACTCCAAATTGGAGCCGGTGACATTTGAATGCGCCCTTATGGGTGACTATAGTCTGTGCTTCTGCTGTTTCTGGGTCCACTGGGAGTTGTTGATAGGCTTGTGCCAAGTCGAGTTTGGCGAAAACTTTGCCTTTTCCCAGGGAATGAAGCAAATGCTGGACTACTGGCACCGGGTATGCGCTTGGTTGTAATGCGTGGTTCAGGGTAGCCTTATAGTCACCACAGATTCTGATGGACCCGTCAGGTTTAATGGTGTGACAATAGGCGTTTCCCACTTGGCATGGTCCACAGGTTCTAACACCCCTTGGGCTATTAATTTGTCCAGCTGTTCCTCTATTTTTGCCTTTAGTGCAAAAGGAACTCGCCTGGCTTTTATTCTTCGTGGGGCTATTTGGGGGTTTAGATTGAAAGAAATGGGATTTCCCCGATACTTGCCAAGTGAGCCGTCAAAAACCTCCTGGAATTCTTGGATGAGGTCGTCTTCCCAGCCGGTTGTAGTCACTCGATCGACCCCGGTCATCCCGGTGCCCAATGGCGCGAACCATTCGATGCCCAGGAGGCTTGGTCTGTCTTGGTCGACTATAGTCAGCGGAAGCACCTTGACGTGATGTTTGTAGGCGACTCGGAATTGTCCCATGCCTACCACAGGGATTTGGTTTCCCTGATAGTCCTTGAGGGTTAGGTGCTGCTTCTTCAATTCTTTGGGTTTGATACCTGGGACTAGCTGTTTTATTGTGTCCCACGATACCATGGAGAGGAAGGACCCCGAGTCCACTTCCATCTTGCAGTGTTTTCCTTCGATTTTCACGATGACTTTAATTTTTTTTCCACTTTCCGTCTGAGCGCTCTGTATAATGACAGTTTGGTGTGTATTGGCTCGCTTCTCTTGTTGCCACTTTCTCTCGGCTCGTTTAGGCTCGGCTCGTGTTGGGGAATTTCTGCATCTCGTCGGGCTGTAGTATTTTTTGTTCCTGCAGACCTTCTCGATGTGCCCTCGTTTTTTGCAATGCCGGCAGATGGCATCGAGAAATCTGCATTCGGCTCGGGGATGGTTTCCTCCGCAGCCAGCGCATTCCCGCCAATTTCTCCTTTCGCGCTCTTTTTTGTTCGTGAGCAAACGGTGGACCTCGTCGTTCTCTTCGCTCGATTCAATTGTTTAGCCCGACTCTTCGTAGTGGGTTGTGGTGGCAGGGTGCTTTCTGTCTTTGGTTGGTGTTTCTTCGCTGTGTGTGTTCATCTTTTTAATGGCTACGGCAGATTTTTTCGCGGCTTCAGCGGCTGTGGCTTCCGCGATGGCTTCGGTAACGGTGATGTTGGGTTTGTTGAGCAATTTACTCTGTGCGGCCCAGCACCACGCGATCCCTCATTGCCTCGTCTATGTTCAAAAATTCACACTCACCCCCTATTTGTCTGAGGGCAGCGATGAAATCGGCGACGGTCTCTCCCTCTCTCTGGTCTCTGCGGTAAAATTCGTGTCGCTTTATTAAGTTAGACACCATCGGAGCGTAGTGTGCTTTGAGGAGTCTTTGCAATTCTGTCCACGTTAGTTGTTTAACCTCCCGGGGCTTCGCAAGGGCCTTTGCCATCTTAAAAACTGTTGGCCCGCAGTGCGTCAGGAACACAGCTCTCTTGCGTTGCTCTGAAATGCCTTCCATTTCATTGTTCTCCAAATACATTTGGAAGCGATCAGCATAGGAATCCCAATCCTCTTCGTTGGGATTGAAGGGTGCTGGCGGTGCGTTGTTTCCAGACATCTTGGTTGTAATCTGGACTTCTTATCACCGCGTGCAGGTTTTTCCGTTCAGGACGATCCCACCCTCGTCGCCAGTGTTTTGTTCGGAAAACACACGAGGTAGACCGGGTTCCAACAACAAATACTTTATTCTTAAACTAGTTAGTAAATAGGAACACTTGGCTGAAGCTGAGGCCAGCCTTTTATACAGGCTGGCTTGCCTGCTTGCAGCCAATGGCAGTTGTTTAGATTTGTCGCCTTTTAGCAGCTCTTTGGATTGGTTCCTAGTGAACCAATCCAATGTTCATTTTATTGACCAATCAGGTTTGTAGATTTGGAGTCACCCACTTTACATATAGAACATTCTCCTTCCCTCCCTGAGGTCCAGAGAAGTTAATTGAGCAATTGGTGACTGAGGTGAGGAGGAGTATGTGGAATCGAGTGGGATGGCAAAGGAGGCAAAGTGCCTTTAGGGACCCAATGGTGTAGGATGTGAGGGAGACATAGGTGAGGGATAGCAGTGCAGTGTCTCTGCAGTTGGTCACAAGAACAAATGATCATGGGAGTGCTGTGGCAGCTGTAACTTGAAATCAAATTATAAATAGCTTTGTGGAAGGGAGGGTCTGTTGTAACTTCCAATGATTGCTAACTGACCATTTGTAAGTTGAGAAGTATCTGTGTCCCCCCCCCCCCACTTGATCTGCAAACACTTAGCAAACATTAATGGAATACTGAAATGAGTAAGTAATAATCTGGGAACAAGCCAAATTCTGGATTAAGACAGGGAATATATTAACAAAGCCAGAATATATAAGAAAACTACAATTTTCAGGTGTCATTTTCTAACAAAAATGAACTATTGTATAATGCTTGAAATGAATGCTCAAAATATTCTAAGCCTCAAACAAAAAAAAAATCTTTGATAAGACATTATGTATAAATTAGATCATTAAGTGAAGGTAACAATAGATCTACAGTTAAACTTATTGACAAAATTGACAACAAAGAAACCAGATGCAGTCAATTCAATTTGACTCAAATGTGTCAAATATGAAATTGATATGCTTTTAACTAAAACATGTAGCACATTGATATTATATAAAACTACTATAGTAGAATATAATATAGAAGGTCATGAGCCAGGACTGGGGACATTAGATGCGAGTGCCCAGCCCAGTATAAATTTCATTGTATAATTTTGAACCAGCCAAAATTTCTCTTTACAACCTCATTACAGTCTTTTTATTGCAGAGATAAAAAGAAGATAAAAAGACTTCCATGAAAGTATTTTCTGAATTTTAGGGAAAGGTAAACATAATATTACAATAACACCCCCTCTTTCCAGGATAGGCTCTGTTTCAAAATAAAACAAAAAAAAGTTTTCTTCTGAATATTTTTCAAAAAATTATGATCTTAATATATTTTCCAGATTAAATAGTGGACAATGTTGTTAGTTAAAATTGGGAACAGAACTTTTGCTGGAAAAAAATTATTAATATGACACCTGAAAATATAAGTCAGTATCACTAAATTTTAAAATTATTTGACAATGGCAAGATATATTAGAAATTTGAACAGTTCTTCTTTTTTCTAAAATTCTCTTTAAATATAACAGTTGGGAGAAATTCCAGCTCCTCCTTGTTTGAAAAGTGTAGTCATATGTAATTTACACAAAACAATTTCTTTGCATAAGTCAGCTGCAAATTGCTTTGTTTAGTTTAGTTTAGTTTAATCACATTTCTTGCCAAAGCAGCTAGTTAAGACAATTTAAAGCATGTTTGAAAATACTGAACTTTTCTTAGATGATATGGTAAAATATTCACTGAAAATATTCACTACAGTACATGTTTATAGCAAAGTCTGTCAACATTACATAATATAAATAAATCATACTCGATAGATGATCAATTCTCAAATAAAATATAGTCAGTTATCATACATCAAGAATATGTTCGGCAAGAGTGTATATAAAAGTAATTTAAAAAGTCAAGATGGTACAAAATATGTAAAAAAGGGAATAGACTTCAATTCTGCAGACACAGATACCATCTTGATCTTTTTAGCTCCTGAGGACATCTCTGAAACATTGTCGAATAAAACAAAATAAACTATTTTATTTTCATAGAACAAATCTGGACATTTTACAATTAAAACAATCCATTATAACAGCATGGTGAAAGAGAAAGAAAGTAAAAGGAAATATATATTCCAAGTTCTGTTTTTTATTTCTGGTATGCAATTGTACAATTCCTAATGATACAAAGAAAGCAAAATTGCAAAGCTCCTTTGGACCATTCCAAAGTCTCAGCGCTCTGACAAGTTCTAAAGATTTGCCTACTTAATTTTTAAACTTAACTTCTCTTTTATATAAAACTAGTTGGGGGGTGGGGATATTTTTTGTACCTTTTCCAGTGTAATATTATAATTGTGATGACCAGGAGTGTAACACAAATGTAACAAAATCCAAAACGTAAAATAAATGTCCTTTAATACCTCCAATTTGGTCCCACTGTTCAATAATTCTCAGTTGGAGACAAAACTTATGCAAAAATAGTCTTCAAAAGAAAGCAATACAGTCTGAACTTAAAAAGCAGATAGAGGTAAAATAAAAAACCAAAACAAACTACAATGAAAGAAATTCCACAACGGAGCAGGATAAGTAATTACCAGCTTCAAGGAGATAACAAGGCACAGTCTGTTGGAAGGACACCAACTAAGATAACTTCAGACCAAAATAAAACATGCTTTGCTTCTTGCAACGCTATGTTTTAACCGTTCCTCTTATATACTGTTTTCCCCAGCTGCAACCAATGAGGGGATCATGTCCACTTCCTCTCTCGTAAGCCAAGTTGTTTCCTTCTCCATTCCTCCTTGCATGTCCTAGGATGAAGAGGGGATGGGCCTGGTTCTTCCTCTGACTGCCCAGCTGGCCTCTTCCCCAGTCTCCTCCACAAGCTCCGGAGCCACACCTCCACTCCCTGTGAGTTGTTCCTCCTCTGCCTAAGAGTCCGACTCTAACAAGGGCATGACAATAATAATTTTCTTTTGAAGAAAATTGGTCTAATAAAATATTTCATGTTAACTGTGTCTTCAGCTAATCTTCAAGTTACAGTAGTTCATTTGGTGACTGTTTAAAGTAACAACAGCATTGAAAAAAATGACCTATGACCTATTTCCACACTTATGACTGTTGTAGTGCCTTGAGGTCATGTAATCAAACACTTGGCATGTAATCAAACAGACACTTGGCAACTGGTTCATATTTATGATTGTTGCAATATCCTGACAAGCAAAGCCAATGGGGAAGGCAGATTTACTTAACAATTATGCCACTAAGTTAATAACTGCAATGATTCACTTCACAACTGGGGCAAGAAAGGTAAAGTAGGTCAAAATTTACTTAACAAATGTCTCCCTTAACAACATAAATTTTGGGCTCATTTGTGATCATAAGTTGAGGACTACCTGTATTAAAGGGCCTGTCACATAGGCCGACGGATGCAAAACGTATGTAAAAAGGACACAGCGGGCGAGAAAATGTTCCATCCATTGTTATCCGCTCTCAAAAGTGCCCTGAATTTGCATAAGCAGAGCGGAAAGAAACAGACGGAAAGAAACAGACGGGGTGAGGAGGTAGCCAGGATGGAAAGCGGATGCTCCATGGAAGCCTAGCGGATCGAAGCGGATGGAGGCAGATGGCACATCCGCAGGGCTTCCGGGGGAGCACAGCGAAGCAGACACGCAACGGAAGGAACGGATGCAGAGCGGATGCCGAGCGGATGAAGCAGATGCAGAGCGCAAGCCTAGCAGATGCCTAGCGGATGCCGAGCGGATGTCTAGCAGATGCAAAGCGTTCACTGCGCATGCGGGGAGGATTCACTGTGCATGCGGGGAGGATATATTCAGCCCTGTGAATATAAAGGGATGCAGCTCGCAAGCAGGTCACCATTCAGAGGAAAGACCTGCTGCCAGACACAGCTCCAGCCAGCCAGCCAGCCAGCCAGCCAGCCAACAACCATGGGGAAGAAGAGAAAGCCTCTGCCATCTGCTGCCAGCCCTGGCAAAAAGGACAGGGCCACCATCCCACCCCCTGGCCCTGACTCTGCTTCTGCTGGGGCTTCTGCTGCTCGGGCTGACTCTTCTGATGCTGGAGCTTCTGCTGGCGTTGCTCCTGGTGCTGGGGCTTCTGCTGGTGCTTACTCTGCTGGTGCTGCTCCTGGTGCTGGTGCTTCTGCTTCTGCTGGTGCTTATTCTGCTGGCGCTGCTCCTGGTGCTGGGGCTTCTGCTGGTGCTTACTCTGCTGGCGCTGCTCCTGGTGCTGGTGCTTCTCCTGGTGCTTATTCTGCAGGCGCTGCTCCTATGCTGGTGCTTCTGCTGGTGCTCACTCTGTTGGTGCTGCTCCTGGTCCTGCTGGTCCTGCTGCTGCTCCTGGTCCTGCTGGTGGCAATACTCCATCGAAGAGGAACATGAGGATGAGGTGCTGGAATGGCTGAGGGAGAACGAATATCTTTGGCAGAAGGGACACAGGCTCTATTGAGACACCAAAAGGAAGCAGGCTGCTTGGAGAGAGAAGGCGGAGAGCCTGAACTACACTTCGGAGGTGCTCTTCGGCTGGTGGAAGCACATGCACACCTGGTATGGGAAGCTGCACCTCAAGAAATCTGGCCAGGCCACGGTCAAGCTGATGGACTGAAAGACCTATGTGATGGCCAAGTGCAGCTTCTTGGAGGGTGAGATCCACCACCAAGGAGCAGCCCCTCTGACAACCCTCTCTCTCAGGCAGCCCGCAGAGAGCCAGCCCTCTTCTGGCCAAGAGTCAGCTCCTGTGTCCAGGCAGGTATCTATAGAGCGTGCCACAACGGAGACCCCCCCCCGACAGCTGCACTCCCCATGGTGGAGCGCGGGGAGAACCCCCTGATGCAATGGGAGCAAGGAGAGGGCACTTCCACCAGAGACCAACCCACATCCACCCCAGCTCCACCTCCACAGAAAGCAGGCAAAGAGCCAGACCAGAGGGACAGAGCCACACTGTCCTGCTGGAGATCAGGGACACTATCAGAAGCAGCATAGATCTCCTCTCTCAGCTGGTACACACCGACGTCCCATCTTCCAACCGCAAGCCCTTCCTCACCTACGTCAACCAGACCCTCCTGGACATGTCTGAATCACAGTACCAGGTGATCAAGGACAGGATCACTGGTCTTCACAACCCTCCAGACCCAGCTGAACCTGCTCCCACCCAGTCCAGGTCTGCTCCTCCACCCCAGGTGATGTCACTGCCCTTCCAAGGCTTTCCAAAGGCCCTCACCTACCAAGGCTATGGCGACCAGGAGCTCTAGCAGCACAGGCAGCCCTTCCCAGTCCAGGCACAGGTACATCGTACGCCACTGGTGCCACCGATACCACCGATGCCACCGACGCCACCGACGCCACTGATGCCACCACACCACAGATGCCACCCACGCCACAGGTGCCACCTACGTCACCGATGCCACCCACGCCTCACCTCGCTCACCTGCAGACCAGACATCCCCACTACACTCCTTCTTCCTCCACCCCACAGAACATCTCTCATTGGTATTGGGGCTGACATCCCATGTCCTGGAGGAAGAGGCTCTCAACATCATAGGACTGAGCCAGCTCTCTGAGAGCTTCCTCCATACACCATCCCCTATTGTCCTCTCGGGGCCAGGCACCCCAATGGCGCCTCAGACCATCACTCCAACAGCAGCCACCTCCACAGCAACTGGACCCTTCACCCCTGAGACTGTGGGCACGCCTCAGAGTGTCTGAGAAGAGTGCCAGAGACTGGGTTGCTACCGAATGACTTTATCTTTGCTTGGGACACTTGGGTCATTTTGCTTTTACAGCTTTTTATTAATAAAGATTATCTTTGCTTCACACACTTGCTTCATTTATTTTATTAAATAAAGTCTTGGTGGAAACTTTTAGAAATGGTTTAAGCCTTTGCATGCTTGTGGGATGTGTAAGGATAGCTGTGGGATGGGCTATTGGGATGGGTAATAGCTGTGGGATGGGCAGGGATACCTTTGGGATGGGTAATAGCTGTTGGATGGGCAGGGATACCTGTGGGATGGGTAATAGCTGTGGGATAGATAAACCTCCAGTGCAAGCATAGTGGGACTGTATGGTCCACGCTCCCAGGTGCCACACCTATGGCCCTTTATTATCAACAACAATTTAATCATTCATCCACACATTTCAACATAAACAAAACTCTTTATTAAATGCCCTGTTCATTGTAGGGCCACTCAACATACATGGCACAATCTCATCAGTGTGATGAGACAGGCTGAAGGAAGCATCCATTAAACATCTATCATCATGTCTTGCCACTCCACTGCTCCAGCTGGGGAGTTGCACCAGTGTTTCAGGAGGTTGCGCTGCTTCTTCCCATCACATGAAGCTCTGTTGGGGCCTTGCACATCCACAGTGTCTATCAGGTTTCGCCCTTGCCTCCATTCACCAGGCTCCATGTCCCATTGCCTTGTTGGAGGTCCACGAGCCTGTTCTGCAATACTGAGTAGCAGGTGCGCATGAGATTGTGCAGGATGCAGCAAGCTTCCACGATCCTGCTCACGGTCTGTGGGCGATGCTGCATGGTGGTGAGAACTACCTGGGACCTGTTGGCCAGGATGCCAAAGGCGTTCTCCACCACCCGCCTTGCCCTGGACAGCCTGTAGTTGAAGATCCTCTCTTCACGGGTGAGGCATCTGGAAGTGTAGGGCTTCATGAGGTAGGTTCTGAGGGAGAAGGTGTCATCCCCCACGATGAAGTAGGGCACATCTTGTGTGTCGTTGGGCAGGGGGTCTGGATCTGGGAAGCCCATGAAGAGGTTGCATTCCAGCCCCTCCTTGAGATGACTGGTGTTGTATACCTGGGCATCTGAAGATGAGCCGTTGCCTGAAGCATCGATGTCCATGAACTTGTAGTCAGCATCGACCATGGTGAAGAGGATGATGCTGAAGAAGCCCTTGTAGTTGTGATAAGTGGACCCTGAGTTGGCTGGAGCTTTGCAGGCCACGTGCTTCCCATCTATGGCTTCAACGGTGTGGGGGAAGTTCCACTTCTGATACCACTGCTCTGCAACTTTCTTCCAGCCTTCTTCAGTGGAGGGGCACTGTAGGAGCTCCTCCAGGTATTCTTCGATGATGGCTTGCACCACTTCTCTGATCACAATGCTGATGGTGTTGTGTGGCACCCTCCAGCTGTACTGCATGCTCCTGTACGTGGTCCCTCACGCCAGGTGGCGCAGAGTCAGTACCACCTTGAATCCAGGGTCCAGGCTGGGCCAGAAGTTGGTGGTCTGCTTGGTCAACCTGGGTCTCAGCTGCTCCACAACTTCGTCAAACATGGCTGGTGGTATCCTCATGAAGTTCTGGAATGCACGAATGTCTTCGTTCCTGTGCTCCACCATCAGCTTGTTATATAGTCTCTACTCTGCTCTTCTGGCGATCCATCTTTGGACCCAGACACTTCTTGGCCGCCTCCTTTTCTTCACGTAGAATAGGTGAAAGAGCCTGTAGATGGCTTCGCACTGTTGTAGAACGATGGTGGCTACCAAAAGGAGTGTGTGATGATCCATGGTGGAGATGACTGGATGCTGTGGAAGAGCAAGAGCAAGACGAAGGCTGAAGAGGTCTGCACAGCAGGGCTGCTGGACTGAAAGTGAGATCCAGGTGAGTTCCTCCCCCTTTTTATAGGAAATATAGGTTTTCCGCTCGGTGTCCTTTTGCATCCTCTAGGCATCCTGCAGACATCCTAAATATCTGAGATTCATCCCCTATGCGAACGTTTTTTCCATTTTAATGCTTTGTATGCGAGCTTCATCCACTTTCATCCTTTCTCCGTCCGTGCTTCTAACGCTGCGTGTCCGTTCTGCATCCGTTTCGCTTCCTCCCTGTTTCCATTTTCCGCTGCAGCGGATGCGAGTTGCGCGGATGCGCAGCGGATGCCTAGCATATACAGCGGATGTGTAACGGATGTCGACGGATGTAGAACGGATGTTCCCCATATGCAGAATGATGTTCCCCATAGCGGATGCAGAACGGACGCGTTGGATACATTTTCCGCTAAAAAAGCTTTGTGCAGCTCAAAACTTTTTGAGCCGATGAAATGTCAATAGACAGATGCTGGACAGATAGAGAGTATGAAAAATGGACGCAGTGAATACGGAACGGAAGCATCGCGTTAACCAACGGATGGCAAGTGTTTCTCTCCATTTTACATCCTGTTTGCATCCGTTGGTACTGTGTGACAGGGACTTAAGTCTTTTTACATTTGCAATAATGTTGCAATACAGAATATTTATAATCTATCTTTAATTGTTCTTGTAATATTGCTACTCTATGCAATAAAAGGAGAAAAAGAACAAATGAGCTAATTATCTCATTCTCTGGAGCCAAGAACCCCATCTTCAATAGCCTTGCCTTTTTGTTTTTTTTCACAGAACATTATTTTAGAAAAATACTGCTTGAATCTATGCTGGGGTGGGATCTTTCCTGCATGCTGTGCACACGCCTGTAAATAGTCATCAGCTTGCTGCCTGGACCGCTGAGCAGCACTGCATGCAAAGAAGCAGCATTTGAAAAAGCACTTTTTTTCCTGCTTTTTCAACTGCAGCTGTGCCTCGTACGGCAGGTGAGGGTAAAAAAGCAGGAAATAAAGGTCAGGTAAGAGCCTAGGCAGGCTGGTGGACCAAAACAGCAGCAGACATAGAACTGGTTCTATGTCTGCTGCTCTTCAGAGCTACTGGTTCTACAGAGCTGGACAGAACTGGTAGAATCCCACCCCAGAATCTATGGTATTTAAGAATTCTTAACTTCACAAAGAGTTTTCACAATTACAAAAAGTCATCTATCAACACATACTTTTCATGGAACAAAAATTGAATGGCAGCAAAGGGAGAATGAAAATAGCATGCTTATTCTTGCTCCTTTCTCTGCAAGTAGAAGCAACACCCACTAATAACAACTAAAAAGGGTTTATGATCTTACATATGAAATATTTGGCGTAGAAGGGAAGAAAGATTTAAACATAGATGCAATTTTCAGAGATCAGTTTTCTAATTAAATATGAGATGCAATGCTGGACTGTAGAAATATACTATATTTAAATTCAAGATGGATTGCTAATATATTCTCTAACATACTAGAATGATGTGGGGTTTATTGGTTTCTGTCCTGCTCTTTTCTGTGAGTGAGTTGACTGGCCATATGCATTTTCTTAATAAATAAATTAAATAGAATGTAGTAGATGTAAATTAACTATCCTGTAAATTAACTAAGATATTATAAATTAAACAAATCATTATACTACAATCAGATTCAGCTTCTGATATTAACAAGATGATGATGCATGGCAGGAAATTTCCTTAAACTCTAGAAAAAAGAAAGAGGGAAAGAAGGAGTGGCGGGGGGGAGAGAAGAAAATCCATAAAGTAGTCATCAAGGTCTCTAAATAAATGGAACAGTTAGAATTTCCAATTTAGGAGATTTTGCATAGATTCATATTGTTTATGATGTGATCTTGCTTCCTTGAGAAGATGCCAATGACCATAACTGAGCCATATATCTATTTGGCCTGTTTAAAAACAACTTCCACTTATCTGGAAATCATATGTTGGAAACAACTCACCAATCTCAGATCTGTGTTCCTGTGTTCAATCTTCCTGATTTACTCCTTAACTCGTGGCTCCTTGGTGTGGGTCAGCTGACTAATTTTTCTGGGACTTGATTCCTGGACTGTTGTGGATCACATTTCCTTCTCTGTCATGGCTATGCTCCACTTCCCTGAAACTGTCCTCTCCTGTGTTTTGATTTGGGACTAAATTCTAAACTATATCTTCCAAGACATATATGTGTCTGCATAGACAATAGTGTAGTTGATTTTGTAATTAACTGGAATACTATTTGACAATGAACCACTGTAAATAGAGTTGGTGTGTTTGTTCAGCCTGAATCAGGACACTGAAGGGTCAGACATTTCCAAGGTGGTACTTTCAACGATCTCCAACAGCATTAAATACATAGTAATCTAAAAGTAAATGTTGAAGTGTATGAGCAGAAATGGAGATGCTTATAGTTTAATACTGCCTGCATGTCTGCATCTTAAAATATTGTAATGGTGTTGCTTATTTATGATAAAAATTAAAATAAGTATGTTATAAAAGTAATTTTTGGTGAATTAAATAGATACTAGACTGTGTTCAGAAAAATAAAAATAAGCAAAGGAAAATATCATCTTATATATATCAAAGATAAAATAATTATAATCCAAGTATTTCAGCTCTAAAAATCTTCTTGAATAATACACATAATCAAAAATATATTTAATATAAAATATAAAGAAGACAATTAAATCCAACTTATCTTCACCTTGATCTATAACTGGATGGAATATAGTTCTGATATGAGATGTGAGTAGCATTTGTAGGTTCCCTGAACAGGATTTAATAGCAGTATTTTCATATATTATTACATTTTACATGGAAAAGGAAAAGGAAAAGGAAAAAAAATTAGAGTCATATGTGATATATAGTACAGGTAGAACTTGAGGTGTGACTGTTCATTTAACAACCATTTGAAGTCATTTAACATTTATCCATTTCAACCATAATGGGCAGGCAATTTACCTGCATAGAAAATATGCTAATTTATAAAGATAAAAATAATTGTCATTGCATACCTGTCTATGGATTTTGTAGTTGTTCTGGAGTTCTTCATTTTCTATGTTTTTACCTGACATAAATAAACATAGATATATAGATATAGATATATATATACATATATATGTAAAAACCCTCCTCTAGTGATATAAAGATACATAATTTTTTTAATTCCAAATGTAATGTGATTTCTTACTACTTCCCATTGTTTATACCACAGTTAATGATAATTTTAATGAATGTATTGCTCTGTTCCTCAAACTATGTTTAAACTCCAGCTGATTTCTGCAGTTAAGTCAGTGATTTAACTAAGCTGGATGATATTTATGAGTAAGTATTCCTATTTTACTTCTTTATGACATTCATAGCCCATCATTCCCCTAAAGATAATGCTATAAGCATGTACAAATAGTAACTAGTTCAAAAATTAAAATAATAAAAAACACACAAATATATGTATATAAAATAAAACTAATGTCAAATGCATATCAATAAGTTGCCAAAAGCTATTGACATAAAAATGGCTGTCCTATACTCCTATAGCCATATATTTCAAAATCTAGGTTCAATCATTGTAAGATCTTCTGTAATTTTTCTGAAAATATTCCTGGTATTAGTAAAATGGAAAGTACTTCCAAAAGATTGTAATTTGAATAGGGCCATATGAAAAAAAAATCCAAAAATTCAAGTAGACTTGGCCTAGGTTTTATTCAGTTTTATAGGCCATAACTAGCACCTATACATATTCATGCTCAGAAATAGTCTATTGTTAACTGAAGAAGCAAGATGTTTGTGATGACCTGGGGTGTGGCACAAAAATGACAAAGTCACCAAAGGAGAAAAATTCCCTTTAATGCCTCCAACTTGGCCTCCAATGTCCAATTATCTTCGACGGGAGATCAAACTCTTCCAGAAATAGTCTACAGAGGAAAGAAATGCAGTCCGAACCCAAAATATAGATAAAGTAGAAATAAAAAAACCAACTCAAACCATGCTGAAGTAATTAACATGAAAGACCAGAATAACTTGCAGATTTCCAAAAGATAATGAGACACACACAGCTGGGAGGATGCCAAAACCCAGATAAGCCTTGACAAACATAAGGCATGCTTGCTTCCAGCAACTTTGCCATGTGCAGTTTGCCCTTTTAAACAGTGTTCCCAGCTGCAGCCCATGAAGGAGATCAGGGTCCTTTCCTCCCCTGTGAACCATGTTGCTCTCTTATCCAATCCTCCTTGCATGCCCTAGGATGAAGAGGGGCTGGGCCTGGGTCTTCCTCTGAATGCCCAGCTGGCCTGTGTCATTCCCCAGTTTCCTCCACAGTCATCAGAGCCACACTCCCTGTCAGCTGTTCCACCTCTCCTTCAAAATCAGATTCCAACTGGGGCATGACAATGTTTCTCTTTCATGCTTTCAAAATCAATTGCATCTAAGTTAAAACATTTAAGAATTTTCAAAGTCAGTCTTTTCAATAGCATTTTTTATTAACCTAAAACATGGAATGTAACAAGATTTTACATAAACAGGAATGGTCATAATTTGCATAATAGGCTTAGTTATTCTAATGAATCCTTTATATATTTCACTAATTTAACTTTAGTTTTTTTTTTTATTAGATAGGTTTTTTTAAGTACTCATGAAAGATCAGAAGTAGTTGGGTGATAGGATAAAATTAGAACAGGATGGATACTCTTAAGTGATACAAACCAGACTGGAATGGGAAGGAGAAAAAAAAAATCCAAGGGTACTTCATTCAGTTTTGCTAAAGGCCTGGGAAAAGGGCAAGCTTTTCATAGCCCTTCTTACCATAGCAGGATTATGGCCATACAAATCATGGGATAATCTCAATCTAAAGGCACAGTTCCAGGTTGCTTAATTTAAAGAATCTAGAGCATGCTAACTGTGCCATATAGAATTGGACAGGCAGATTCTATGAAGATAGTTTATTTAGTTTGGGTGTTATTCATTTCTGGTTATGTTATGTGGTTATGTTCCTCTTTTAAATTGCATGTTCTTTTAAAAATTATTATCCATGTAGATTCTCTTTGGAATCAGACAATAACAAAATAATAATAATAAATAATAATAAATAATATCCAATCAATAACTAAACTGCTTTTTAAGCAGTGAAAGGTTGAAACCCTTATAAATTACTTACCAGATATAATCACTTTGTGAATGAAATTCTTACTCCAGATCCCATCATCTGTATTATCTTTCACTCCAAATTCATAAATAGTGTTGGGTTTCAAATTATCCACCACTGTTTCTGTAGTTGGACAAAGCTGTAGGATCCATTTCTTATTCTTGTCCTTTTCTCTGTAGCGCACTGTATAAAATCTAGTTAATAACAATGTAAACTTTCAGACTGAAGAAAATGAAGGACATTGTGTGCATCTTTGCTAAAAGCAAAATACAAATTTATTGTGTATTGTCACAAACTTTGTGGGGTTTTTTTTTTAACTTCACACATTCTTGAATTGAGGGAATTGTGGAAAAAGGAACCTGAGATGGTGATATTTGAGATATTAGACAGAGTAATTTCATTATCTAAATTGAGTTAAGTGTCTTGAATCAGTTCAATCCAACTATCCAGACTCAGGCAAACCAGTGTTCCCGAATACAGTTTTCTTAGCAACCATTCTAAATTAGCTGACCTACATTATGTTATATGGAAGAAGTCTCCAAACTTTTCAGTCTGAGGGCAACATTGGACATTTTACAAATATTCAAGGGTCTTGAAAAATAATTTTATAAATGAATGAATAAAATTTAATGGAATGGTATTATTTTGCTCAATATGATATGATTCACAACAATAGCAAAAAAAAACCCCGATATGGAACAGCTAAAAAGAAGCAAGAGTGTGCTTATATGGACAAATGATATTTTAAAAATGTCAAACATTAGAAAATATTCTGAAGAAATAATAAATTAATAACTGCAGATGAGAAAAGAAGGCTGATCTTTATAACTTTAATTAATACAAATTTCACAAATTTATGGAAAAAGATAATGTAGTACAGCTCACTTCTCACCACCCTCACAGGCAAAGGAAGTAACCCTTCAGCTGGCATCTTCTTCCTCATCTGGTCAGCCCTGAGCTAGTTTGGACAGCACAGGGAGGGAACAATCCAAGGGTCCCCAATGACAAAAAAGCAACCTTCCAACTGACTGTCCAGCAGTCCTCCAGCTGGCTCATAACTCGTCCCACTGGAGAAATCAAGAGATCCTGTCTTCCTTTCTAAACAGTGATGAATACATCCCTACTTTCTTTCCCTGTGTTGTTTGGAAAGGATCAAAGTACAGTACATGGGAGAAGCTGGCAGGCCACAGGGAATCTTCCATAGGGCTAGTTGTAACCTGTAGGCCATTATTTGGAGAACCTTATTCTATAGAAATAAAGGTATTTTTTCATTTTATTGTAAATATCTTTGCAGATACAGAAGCTTTTAAATTTTCCATTAAAACACAATCTACTTTTCTCATCTGCCAGTGTTATTTGACTGTATAATGTATAATCTGTAATTTAATAACAGAACTTCTTTTTTGCAAACATAATTTTAGGAACTTGCCTGTGACGTAGAAACATTTCTTCAAAAATTATGACAATTCCTATTTAATCTAGCAGTTTTTATTTAATCTCAACATGATAAAATTCATCTGCAAAGCATCATAGAATGTATGTGAACAAATATGTTGAAATAGCACTTTGTCTACATCAGCATACAAACAGCAGCCTAATTAGCAACTTTTATAGAGGCCACATGATAAATTCTTGGCTGATTTATTGTCAGTTGTAGGTTTGTTATGTGAATTAAATTTTCAAATTACAGTGCCATTACATTATTCTTTCATTTTAAATACATATACCATATTCATTACAACTGATTAGATTCTCTAAAAAAAAAAATATCTTCCCAATTATTTACTTTGGTCTTACTGTTTGTGATTTGTTTTACTTCACTTATAATCCCTTATTATCATTATTATATTTTTAATTCATTTCACTTCTGTTGACATTCTTCATCCATTCATCCATCCATAACGGTAATAAAGATATGACTCTGTTTACAAGTATATTCAATTTACCACATCAAAGATAGCTGAATAATATCATTTCTAATTGTACAGAGTACCAGGGATTACAGGACTGAATGATATTGTGGATATATGAGGTCAAGATAAAACAGAATAAATGTAGTTCAGAAAAGGATAATAGTGAAATAGTTTCACTTAGTTGTTTCATTATATAAATAGCGTATGGTTACAGTGATTTATATGAGTCTCTTACTGTTCTATTCCCTTTCAATAAGTTGAGAGGTTAAGCTGAGAGGATGGGACTGTCCAAAGTTACCTAGTGAGTTTTTGTGATTGAGGATGGACCCGAAGCTGGTTCTGCATAGTCTGAAATCTTAACCATAACACACTATCTTCTACTCTGAGCAAAGTTGCTTAGAGTGAAGACACTTTTACCTTCACAAAAAGAAACATAGCAAGAATTTAATTATTATAGTGCATCTATTCAAATAGTAATTTCATGAATATAACACATTTTTGCATATAAAACAGATGCATTATGGAAAAACATTATAGTATCAACCCATTCCATTACCTGTCATTTGGACAGTTATTCATTGTGGTCCAATCATGCTTTGGATTGACTAATATGCCCCAGGAGAGGAAGACAGATGTTGGAGTTAAAGTGCCTATTACCAGCTGAAGGGGTTTGGGTGTCTTTGTTTTACCTATGTAAGAAATATAAAATTGCATTTTGTTATCTCTCTCTCTCCCTCTCCCCTTCTTTCTCTCTCTCTCTGTCTGTCTATCTATCTATCTATCTATCTATCATCTATCATATTGTATATCAGAAGGCTTCTAAATTTATAATTTATAATTTATATGGTCTGTATACTCTGAACCATTAGAACATAACATCCCTCTTTTCATTATTGCTAAAATTAGATATTAATGAGGAAATTTAAATCCATAGTTGATGAACTATTTTCAATTTAGAATCACTTAATTTAAAGTGATTGGGAAGATTACATCTCTTATATTTTACTATGATACAGTCAAGGTCAGATATTTATTCTCAAAATGTCTATAGTAGAACTTCATGATAATCAAAACCAGATAACATTGTTTATTTTACATAGTCAATTACTCATAATTATTTCCCTGCATAACTTTCTGGGCAATAATTTTACATCTATATTCCAACATATAAGAAGTAATGTAACGCTTCCTCTGCCAAGTCACTTTCTATCTACAATCATCCATAGATCATCCACAGGTATATATAATAGTTTACAGCAGAAACTTTTCTGTATATATTAGTCCCCATTGCCAACAATCATACTGTTCTCATGGAAGAAGATTCTTCAGTCATGTTATAACATGACTTCCTTAGGAAATGACTGCTCTATGCAATTATCCACTAAAACTTGAAGAATATAAATTGGAACTTGAATGTTGCAGCTACCCAATTCACATGCCCAATCTTTATTCTTAATCAAAGTTATTCATGAAAAAGTTGAACACAGTTCCAATTCTTTAAAAAAAAAACCACTTAGATTGTCAGCACAAATTCATCAGATAAGGAAACCCATCTCTTGTAAGCAAGTACCAAAGTTACAAGAGTGCACATTAATTACATGTTTCTATTCACAAGGGAAAGTGTGGTGGGAATAAGTCTGTCATTTCAAAATCTCTGAGCAGAAGCATTCTTCCAAGCAAAAAATTGTCTATACTTAGCACTTTCACAAGCAAGTTGGTTTACTGTTGATATGAGTCTTGTATATCAATAGTTGTATGCTCAATATATATATTTTTCTATTGAGAAAGAACCCCACTCTATGTCCAGAGAATATAATTAAAAAACCCAAGATGGTGGCAGTGATAGTACACTTGAAACTCTGCCTATTTTTCATTTCATGTG
This sequence comes from Laticauda colubrina, assembly GCA_015471245.1. Lineage (NCBI taxonomy): Eukaryota > Metazoa > Chordata > Lepidosauria > Squamata > Elapidae > Laticauda > Laticauda colubrina. The sequence goes on from BLBF01000006.1 coordinate 35,262,770, forward strand.
TCCTACGCACAGTGAACATAAAAGCAAACGAGACTTTGATCGTAGTATCTTTGCTGCTACTTTGCTGCTGACAGTCCTGTTATGAGTGGATAATTAAGGCAGTATTCAGAGGGATGCTGAATCTGTATTAGGTGAACTAGGCTGTCACGTAAGTACCAATTTGAGTATATTAGTGCCTAATTTTAGGTGAAAAAATAATTGATACTTTTTCATATGTAATTTCATGATAGAAGTTTTAAGTTGCTAATAGCTAGTTTAGAGTTGCAATTGTTTATATTTTAGGAGAAATAAAGAAACTAATGAAACTCTAAAAATACATAATCATAGGCATATAGCGAATTGCACATTCAATTGAGTTTTAACATTTCTCTCTCTGTATCAGATTTCTCCACTTTAATTTCTAACTCATTCTTCTTCATTCCTTTAAATATGTCTTATGTGTGCATACACATATGCTAAATTCTCATTTCCAAATGTCCCTTTCTTAATTCTTTGAATACTGCTTAGTTTTATGATCATACTCTAACAAATTTGTCCGTCTTTTAACAAAAACAAAATGAGATTTTTATTACTTGGGTTTTGAGTAGAATACGTATATATTTCATAAGATTTGGGGTTGAGTTGTAAGTAGTGCTAAAAGGCATAACTGAGTTTTTGTTATTGTTTAAAGATATGTAGTGGTTTTATTTCCATGAAGCATTTCCCAGACATATTGGTTTATAGCTTCTATTTTTTTTGTGCAAAACTCAGACAAATTGAAAAAAAGTGAAATGTTTGTGCCATTTTTTATGTCTACTAAATAAATATTATCCATTAATTAGAGTCACATGAGTTGCTCATGGAAAGAGGCCAACACCTGGCAATGCTGGCCAAAGATTAGCATCAGCAAAACTGAAAGGGAACTTCTTATTTTAGTCCTCATGGTTCAGGAAGAAATGTCTGTACAGACATACTTAGACAACTAGGGACAGCTTGCAAAGTAATCAGTGAATCTTGGAAAGGATGCTTTAACAGTTTGTAGAGCAGTGCTTGATTTTAGCTAGCACAATTTACAAAGCATCTGTTTTAAATAACAGAACAGAATAAGAGAGTTGGACCTTGGAGGTCTTGTAGTCCAACCCCATTGCTCAGACAGGATACCATATACCATTTTGGACAAATGGTAGTCCAATATCTTTTTAAAAACTTCCAGTGCTGGAGCACCCCAACTTTTGGAGGGAGCCATTCCACTGGTTGATTGATTGTTCTAACTATCAGGAATTCTTTTCCTTAGTTCTAGATTGGTTCTCTCCTTGATTCATTTCCATCCATTGCTTCTTGTTCTGCCTTCAGGTGCTTTGGACAATAGATTGATCTCCTCTTCTTAGCAATAAAAATAGAACTTAGACTTATATACCACTTCACAGTGCTTTACAGCCTTCTCTAAGTGGTTTACAGAGTCAGCCAATTGCCCCCAACAATCTGGCTCCTCATTTTATTGACCTTGAAAGGATGAAAGGCTCAGTCAACCTTCAGCTGGTGAGAATTGAACTGCTGGCAGTCAGCAGAATTAATCTGCAATACTGCATTCTAACCACTGCATCACCAAGGCTCTTCGATATCAGAAGATTGCTCTCATGTCACCCTGAGTCCTTCTTTTCATTAAACTAGATATACCCAATTCCTGCAATCATTCTTCTGATGTTTTAGCCTCCTGTTGCCTGATCATTTTGTTTATTAAGCTAAAATGTTTTAGCTTAATACAGAAGCCCAATGATCTTCATGGAGATCAGAATAGTCTCTTTTTTCCCCACCAAGTCATATTTTGCTGCATTTATTTGTTTTAATTTGCCCGACTAGATTTTTTTAAGCAGAATATTATTTTGGGATCTTCATGATTCCCTCTATGGTACACATCCTTCATTTTCAGGTTAGAATTCTCTACTTTTTTCTTTTTCTGAATCTTGTTTAGAAATTAAAAAACAAAGAGAGACTTCCGCCTTGCACATTCAAAAAAGTAGTTTCATATATAATATTCCTTCTTCCTTATTATTTTTTTTTATGAGACAAAAAATGCTGTGATTTACTTAAATACTATATGTTTATATATCAAATACATGGATGTAATTTAGGGATATTTTTTGACTATCAGCTTTTGCTTGAGGAGTGGGTTGCAGCTGTGATCAGGAAGCCTTCTGCTGCAAGATACAGCTTGTTTGCCAGTTGTGCTCATTCCTAATGGAATACCCTCCCCGAGCAGTGGTTATCTGATGGTTAAACTATTGCAATGAACTCTACCAGCGGCTACCCTTAAGCATGTGGTAGAAGCAATAATTGGCAAGCCTTGCTACGTCATTGTAATATCTCTGCAGCATGAGTACACTGGTTACCAGTTGGATTCCAGGTGACCTATAAACCCTAAATGTCTATAAACCCTAAATGTCATAACAAATAGCTAGCTGGAAAACTGTCTCTTTCCCACAGTATCTGCCCACTGTTTGTTTGTTTTCTGAGAAGGCTGGCTTCTCAGACACAGGAGAGAAGCTTTCTCTGCCTTTTGGAACAATATCCTCCTGATGACCCACATGACTCCATTTGCCAAAATTGCTGCAAGTCTTGAGTTTAATCAATGAATGGCTTCTGGAAATTATGAGGAAATTGGACAAGCTTTTTTTTTTTTTTTTGCATAGGTTTACTGAATAGATTTGGTTTTTATTGCTGGAGTTATTTTGTATTTATTATATTGTTTTTGTAAACAGCAAAAGTTAGACCTTTCAAAATCAATAAATACAATTCCTGTCAGTGAGCTTGTCTCATCTTCTTATGGCTCCATATGCAGACAACATGCTAATTAAAGATTGGCAGTGGCCTTTTATCACATCATTGAACTGGCAGGTAAACCAAGTTTTCAAATTTGTTTTTTCCTTAAAAAACAGATAATTGACTATCTTGTCATATCTCCAGATTTTCTCCCTTCCTTTCAACACCTAAGGTAAAGAAGCACCTTTCTTTCATCTTTTCCGGTTGTTCTGAGTGCAGCTTCATTGACCTTCCTATACAAAAGCCAGGATTTATATATATTTTTTGTTCTTGGCATAAATAGCAAACACAGACAATTAGAATAGTGACATATTGGCAGCTCCACCGAAGATAGCACTCAGCAGTACAGGCACTTATAGCAACATGAAACCTCTGCAGAAATTTGGAATTGTTCTGCAGTTTGTTGTCAGAGCTGAATGTCTTCCATTATCATACATGTGAATAATTGTGTCAATTATTTCTCACTGTTTATGAGCCTAAGTGAAAACATGGGCTAATTTATCTCTAAATTAATAGCAGAAAATATTATTACTCAGATTTGTGAAACAACAGAGCAAACAATCTTCTGGATGCATGTCATATATCAATAGAATGATTCTTCTCTTGGTCTCTTTCCACTATTTCATTCCATCATAAGAAAAAGCAAGAAGCTAACACAGGTTTGATTTTATGAACATGAACAATATGTAATTCTTCAAGATATTGCTGAATTTGTTAATATTGGTTTCTTCTTAAAAACAAGTTAAATAGGTTGGTTCATGTCTTAAAATTGTACATATATTTTATTATATAATAAATGTATATTTATTTATTTTTTATTTATCAAATTTATATTTCGCTTAACTCTAACTTGTCCAAATTCAAGGTAGGTTACTTTGATTGAAATATAGATCTCCTGAGTTTTTAAGGAAAAAATGTTTAATAGTTTTGAAATACCTGAGCAGAATTTCTTATTGGAAACTGGTCTCACCACAATCAAGTATTTTGGCTCTGCATCTGGAAAATACAAGTTATAACTGTTAAAATCAGACAAAGAGTAAATACTTGAATAATCAAAACCATGTCATACTATTTTTTCTACTATATTATTAATGTTTCATTAGCATTACATTTAGGTCATTCAAGTCCACTTTCAAAATACATAGAGAATATAATAGCATGCAAGTTTTGACTTTAAGATGTCTTGTATCAGTGGAATTTTTAGGGATGCCTATAATAAGCTTAGCATCACTACATTGCGTAAGAACTTTCAATTTCAGTAAAACAATATTTCAAAATCCCTCATTAATCACCTTTTCATTGTAGTAAAGTAATCAATAATTCTCAAGCAATTTTTTGAAAGAGGTGAACTATTTTGGATTACAAGAAAATGTTAAGTATTCACTTATTGCCTTGATGTAATAGCAATCATGTAGATACAAAGATAGTATTCTTCTAAAACTAACTGCAATTTTTTGGAATAAATTCCCTGCTGACTATACAGACTAAGAAGCAGTTTTCAAATTATTCAGAAATCATTGTTTTTTTTTGGAAACAAGGCCCAATGTGCTGGCATTTTTACTCATAAACTAACAAATTCTGTGGATTTTATATTCTCTGGAAAAATACATGGTAACAGGCCATAAATTCATTTAATGTTTCTAGTGAAAACCAGTGAAGTCATCCAGAGCTTAATCAAAATATAAACTGATTAAAACAATATTTAGAGAGAGAAAGGTTTTTTTTTACATAGTAATGTGTGTACAAATAGATATAATTTCTCAATGGATAAGAAGCAGAGTTTTAATTAAAATAAAAAAAAATAACCAAAATATTTATCTTAAATTCCATACTTATTCAAGTTATATTGAGCAAAAACAGTATGATGAAATATCTTGAACAGTGATTTAATTAAGAACATAAAAATTACTTGAAATTAGTTAGAACTTTAAGATAATAAACATGTTAATCAGTCGACTATTGTACGTGCAGAATTTAGGAATTTCAGGTCATGTGTATGTGTGTTAAGTCCTTCCAGGTAGACCAATCAACTTCCTAAGTAAGTCAAAACTATTTTTCATTGAAATTGGCTATAATAATATGTCAGACCTTCTTTCCTTACTTATAATTCAGTGAATTAGGCACATCTGAATCACTTTTAAATATTTTAGACTGATAATATGTTTTGCTATTTAGCAAAATCATCTTTCTTACACTCTATAGCAAGTATGCTGAAACACTGGCTATGTTTAAGAATTAGATAGGTTTCTTCTGAAAACTCAAGGCAGATTACTGAGAGCTTTATCTCAAGGGCCTGTCACATAGGCCGACGGATGCAAATAGTATGTAAAAAGGACACAGCGGACGAGAAAATTTTCCATCCGTTGTTATCCGCTCTCAAAAGTGCCCCGAATTTGCATAAACAGAGTGGACAACAACGGAAAGGAACGGACAAGGGGAGGATGTAGCCGGGATGTAAAGTGGATGCTCCATGGAAGCCTAGTGGATGGAAGCGGATGGAAGCGGATGACACATCCACAGGGCTTCCGGGGGAGCACAACGAAGTGGATGTGCAGCAGAAGGAACGGATGCCGAGTGGATGCCGAGCGGATACAGCGGATGAATCACAGATGCCTAGCGGATGCCTAGCGGATTCCTAGCGGATGCCTAGCAGATGCAAAGCGTTCACTGCACATGTGGGGAGGATGCATTGCATCGGCCCTGCAGACATAAAAGGATGCAGCTCACAAGCAGGCCACCATTCAGAGGAAAGACCTGCTGCCAGACACATCTCCAGCCAACAACCATGGGGAAGAAGAGGAAGCATCTACCATCTTCTGCCAGCCCTGGCAAGAAGAACAGGGCCACCATCCCACCCCCTGGCCCTGACTCTGCTTCTGCTGAGGCTTCTGCTGCTCGGGCTGACTGTGCTGGTGCTGGGGCTTCTGCTGGTGCTGCTCCTGGTGCTGGTGCTTCTGCTGGTGCTTACTTTGCTGGCGCTGCTCCTGGTGCTGGTGCTGGTGCTGGTGCTGGTGCTTCTGCTGGTGCTTACTCTGCTGCTGCTGATCCTGGTGCTGCTGGTGCTGCTGGTGCTGCTGGTGCTGCTGGTCCTGCTGGTCCTGCTGGTCCTGCTGGTCCTGCTGGTGCTGTGTTTGCTGCTGCTGGTGTTGTTGCTGCTGCTGCTGGTGTGTTGGAGCAGCCCCTAGAACCTCAAAGCCCCTCTGATGAGGGCCCAGAAGGCCCTGCCAGAGGGAGGAAGAGGCATACGCGAGATAGGTAGAGGAGGCAGTACTCCATCGAAGAGGAACATGAGGATGAGGTACTCGA
>BLBF01000006.1:35275220-35327683 GCA_015471245.1 Laticauda colubrina
CTCTCTCTCTCTCTCTCTCTCTCTCTCTCTCTCTCTCTCTCTCTCTCCCTCCCTCCCTCCCTCCCTCCCTCCCTCCCTCCCTCCCTCCCTCCCAGACAACACACCATTAAATGAAAGATGAATTGTATGTATTTTAAATTGCTGAAAGGCTGTCAAAGTGCCTTTCTTCTGAGGATTCGAATCTTCTCGCTGGGAGAGCTCTAGCGCAAGGATATGGACAACTGCTTCAAAACTGGAATCTTTTTATTTTTCAGGAAGGTGAGAGACAGCGAGGCTGTGTTCCTGGGGCTAGCTAGCTAACTTCGAATGGTAAGTCCCTGGTTTTTTATACCTTTTTCTCCTTTTGTGTGTGAATGTATGTTTAGTGTTTAGATATTAAAAAATCCTGTTAGAGTTTATTTTTTGCCGGAAGGCAAACTTCACGAAGTGTGGAAAATATACTCTGCGGGGTGGCTTGATTGTATTATCGGTTGTTTCCTAATATCTTGTAGCTGTATAATGGTTTTTCTATTTGTTTTGTAATGATCTCCTGTCTGTTTCCTTTGTAATTTATTTTGTGTCTTTTGTCTGTTTGTTTTGCTGATTTGGCATGTCTTGTGTTTGTAAGGGTTTTCTTTTTTTTGTTTTCCTAGTTTTTTTAATTATTTGGCTTTTGTTTAAGGGGCTTCTTTAATACCTTTTATTTGATTCTTTTTTCTGTGCAAGTTTGTATTATGGCTGGCTGATGTTCCCCTCGGTCTTTTCCTGCTTGGGTGACACCACACATGGAGATGTCCTTGTGAAGTTCCCTTTCCACAATCCCTCATATTTTTTTTTTCTAAGGGGTGGTCTCTGATTGAATGCCTGGGTATACTTGGTATTCATGATCAGTCTGGATCATCATCATGGCTGCCTGTCCCCCTTTTAATTTTCTCCTTTTGGAGGGAATATAGGCCTTTAGGCAGCTAAGGCAGGGTGGTATGCACCAACAAAGGCAACACATGAGGGCTCCAAAGACACAAATGGTGACTGTGGTTGTTATAAGGATTTTGAGCCAATGGAGATCCGGCATCCATGAGAAGAGCCATGAAAAGTCCAGGAATGATTGCTCTTGGCCAATATTTTGAGCTAGCTCTTTCAGGTGGTGGATGTCCCTCCCTACGAATTCTGAGGTTTCAATCAGATTGAAGCAACACATCCCTTTGAATGTTTCGCAGCCATCATTATACTTCAAGAGAAGGAAGTCTATTGCTGCCCTATTCTCCAGAGTGGCTTCTCTGACCTCCCTCTGTTCTCTCTTAAGGGCATTCAGGGCATGGGAAGTCGAATTCAAGCTTTTTGCCAGGGTACATGCTAGTCCATTCAAATTTTTGAATTCCGCGATGCCAATCCAGGTACCCCTACCAGGGATATTGCCAATGAGACATATTCTATTTTGGTGGGAAGGGAGACTTTGGAGTCACAGTCTGAGTCTAGGGTTTGGAAGGCTCTCCTATGTCGTCTCTGTAAGGATGGCATAAGCATGGTTAACCTTCCTAAGGTGCAGGAGCCATTGGTGGCATTTGCAGGAAGGTATGAGGAGGCTTTTAAGCCACAAAGAAAGCTTCAGGTAACTATATGGGAGCTTCAGGTAACTATATGAAAATGATATGGTCTCTGTGGAGTTGCATTTTAGTTCTGTGTTGTTAAGACTGGTGCATTCTGTGACCCTAGGTGAGCTGCACCCAGTGACATTAAAGCATCTCTCAGAGGTGGTTACTGCAGCAATGTATAGGATGTACATGGTGTGGTCCTTGGTTTTTGTAGAGTGGCCCCAGCTAAAAATGCTTTCGTAGGAGTCAGGAAGGTTTCTAAATGTGGTGTAGTTAATGAAGTTATGTGACCTAGTTGCTACTCCCATTAGGCATGTAGTTAAGATGTCCTTGACTGATTTCCCTCCTGCTAAGCAAAAGTTAGTGGTGTTGAGTATTTCTCTTGCTAAATATTCCCATATGTTTCCTTTCTCTGGGATAAGCTTTGGTTCCAGGAACGCAGTTGTTTGTGTTACAAGTGTTACAATTGTTACAGATAGTAATAATACATAGTATATATTGCATTTCATGATTCCCATTGCTATATTCCTTTTCTCCTGTTTCCCCTCCCCCCCTTTTTTTGTACAATGTGAAAATGAAAAAAAAAACAGGTATAGGTCAAGTATCAAAAATTATTAAAAGGTATGGTTAAAGTCTCTTCTTTGTTAAAAAAAATATGAAGAAAAAAGGGAAGAAAAAAAATGGAGGGGAAAAAATGGAGAAGGTTAAAAAAAAATTGAGTGTTATAACTCAGCACTTGGGAGTCAAGTTTTGTGGAATTCAACGTTTGTCCTCGGTTCCCCACAGATGTTTGGTTCAATAGTGTTGAAGAATGCTGCAAGTGTCCATTGATCTGTGTCCAGATTTTTCTTGAACTTGATGGGTGGGATTGATTGTGGTGGAGTTTGGCTATGGTCTATGACTGCTGGCTTTGCATGTGTCCAATGTATCCAAGAGTCTCGTTCTTCAACCTTAATGGCAGTGTGAGTAGTTAGTAAGACTTGGTAGGGTCCTTTTCACCTGGGTTGTAAAGGTGAAGTTCTGGTGAAGAACTTGATCCACACCCAATCTCCTGGTTCATATGGGTGCAGGGCTTCTTCCAGGGGTAGGGTCTGTGTCAGTGCACTCTGGGCGTAGAGGGTCTATAGTCACTTTTGCAAGGCTGCAAGAAAAGAAGAGAGAACAATATCCCCCCTATCTAGGCAGAGGGAATGAGGATCGAGGCCTTGTAAGGTATCGGGAGGCCGACCAAAAAGGATCTCAAAGGGGGAAATACCTATGTCCTGTCTTGGTCTAGTTCTGATATAAAAGAGGGCAATTGGGAGCACTTGTGGCCAGGAGAGGTGTGTCTCCTGACAGAGTTTGCCCAGTAGAGTCTTCACCTCTTTGTTTTCTCTCTCCACGGCTCCTGTTGCATGGCAGACTCCAAAAGTGTATTTGGAATCTGTGTAGATGTTAGTAGATCGGTTCCTTGCAGCTTCGCAAGCTTTAGTTAAAGCTATAAGCTCAGCAGCTTGGGCTCTGTGGGAGGGAGGAAAAGGGGGATGCCCAGATAATTTCTTGTAGGGAGACTACAGCTGCTCCTGTTACTTTTTTGTTCTCGTGCATGTAGGGGAACCATCTGTGAAAAGTTCAATGTTGAGGTTTTGTAGCAGAGTATCTGTTAAATCGGAGCGGGGCAGTTCAGCATCATGCACTAAATGGAGGCAATCATGGAGATTACCTTCCTCCTGTTCTGTGGGGGGCAGGGTAGCTGGGTTTAGAGTATTACATCTTTCAAACGTAATGTGATCAGAGGTAAAAAGTTCAGCTTCATATTGAGCCAAACGCTGCTAAGTAAAGGCTTGTGTCTGGCTCTTTAAGAGAATCGTAAAAACTTCATGGGGGACTTTTAGCAATAGTGGATGCCCTAGTACCAAATCCTTAGATTGTTTCACCAGTTTGACTGTTGCTGCCACTGCTCTTAAGCAGGGGTAAAACTTTCAAATAGTTTTAATCTTTCATTCAAAAGACTTGTCATATTACCCCAGGATGGATTATGGCTGTCTGTGATAGATTTCAGGGTTTGAATTACTGTTTGAGGATCAGCCGTGAAAGCTGGGGTATCCTTTTTCCGAGGCAGAGAAGGGAGTGTGGGTTAAAACATATTCTAATTGTCCCCTAGTTCTGCCTGGCACTGTTTTTTTTTTTTCTTAAAGGGAAGCCATGAACCGTGCCTCAGTTTTTCCTTCCAGGGAATGGGTTTCAGGTTTTTCCTGATCTTTTCCCTTGGTCAGGTCTTTCATCCTAGCCATTTCAGCCCAGCAGTACCATTAAAACCCAGTGGCTGAGTTTAATGTGTGTTCTAAGTGCTTTCAGGGTTTTATAATCTAAAGTACCGCTATCAGGCCAAATTTGTCTTCCCGTGTCATCTCTCAATAAAGCCCACTTTTTGTAAATTCTTTTTGCATCTCTTTTATTCATTACAGGCAGGACAGGCACTTGCCTTTCGTCCCAAGCCTCAAGTAATTTATCCAAGGGGGTCTCTTCCATTGCCCTCGAGCTACAAATTCCCATAGTCCCTACCTGATGTGGGGATTATTTTGGTTTAGCTGGGCTACCGCCATCAGTTTTCAGACAAAAAAGTTGCAGAAAGGACTCCGGTTTCCCTACACACAGAGTATGGGCCCCTTTCTCTTAGGGAAACTCTGCCATCAGTTTTAAGACCCCCCCTAAAAAATGGGGATTTTGGAGGACCATCTGCCCATAGCAGCACTGGTACAGGCCCCTCCTCACACACCACCATCAGTTTTCAGATCTCCCTTAAAGGTGGGGATCTGGAAGGATTTGCTCTGCTTTTTAGGCAAACTATTTCCAATCCTGTTTGCCAGCAGCCAGTATGGGCCCCTTCTAAATTCACAGGGCTTTGCTTGTGGGATGCACCGGAACTATTTTCCTGCTTTTTTATTTATTTCCTAACACCAGTTACTTTTGCAGCCCACTCGGTTTTTCTTACGTCCTTCAGAAGGACTCACACTCTGTGATCACCCCTTGCATTCCCAAATCCAGCTGGTCACGGCTTGTGTTTAAGCTAGCAGCTGGCTGGGGTATGGCTGGCAATCACAGAGGAGGTGAGGTCCCGCTGTTTCTGCAGAGAAAACCCACAATCACACACCTGGTCCACTCATGCTTCCACTCCCCTCCCTAGTAAGATTATAAATTTGAATCAGTACTCACCTGCTTTCAAGCAGCTGTTGAGCGGAAAAGCCCAAGGACTCCCTTTTCTATCCTTATGCCTTTCAGGCTGGGTCCATGGATGTTCTCCCTGGACAAAGAAGGTCCATGCCGGCTGGGAGTGGATCTGCGGGCCCAGTCGGGTGGCAGGGTTGGCTGGAAATTCTTCGTGGTTGCCAATTGCTGAAAGGCTGTCAAAGTGCCTTTCTTCTGAGGATTCAAATTTTCCCGCTGGGACAACTGCTTGAAAGCTGGATCTTTTTATTTTTCAGGAAGGCGAGAGACAGTGAGGCTGCGTTCCTGGGGCTAGTTAGCTAACTTGAATGGTAAGTTCCTGGTTTTTTATACCTTTTTTAACTTTTGTGTGTGAATGTTCGTTTAGTGTTTAATGTTTAGATATTAAAAAATCCTGTCAGAGTTTACTTTTCGCTGGAAGGCAAACTTCACGAGATGCGGAAAATAAACTCTGCGGGGTGGCTTGATTGTATTATCGGTTCTTTCCTTATATTTTTTAGCTGCATAATGGTTTTTCTATTTGTTTTGTAATGATCTCCTGTCTGTTCCTTTGTCATTTATTTTGTGTCTTTTATCTGTTTGTTTTGCTGATTTGGCATGTCTTGTGTTTGTAAGGGGTTTTTTTTTTTTTTCCTAGTTTTCTTAATTATTTGGCTTTTGTTTAAGGGGCTTCTTTAATACCTTTTATTTGATTCTTTTTTCTATGCAAGTTTGTATTATGGCTGGCCTGATGTTCCCCTTGGTCTTTTCCTGCTTGGGTGACACCACTGTCCTCGTGAAGTTCCCTTTCCACAAAATAAAATTTTAAACTTATTAAAAAAAAGAGAGAGCGAAAAGAGAAAGAGGAAGAAGGTCCAACCAGTCACCTGAATACCACCCCATAACAAAACCTGCCTGCTGGGAGGAGGCTGACCACCACCCCATCATGTGACCCTGGCAAGTAGAGGTGATCAGAGAGGGACCAATGCGGACTGGCCACCATACAAAGATGGCCAGGAGAACCCGGACTCCAGCGACCCTTATACGGATTAGCACTACACAGGTTTACAATTACTGAAATTTTATCCAGAAGTTAATACATACCACAAAGGAAGTAATCTGTCAGAACTGTATTTCACTGATCAAAAGTACTATTCAGTAAAGTATGATTCAGTAACCAGGAGAATATAGCAATTATGATAATAAACAGTCTGTTTGATTGATTTAATTTTATCTGCCTTTGAGATCTTGTATCCTCCCCTATTTCTATCTATCTTTAAACCAAGAGATTGTTTGATTTCTCCTGTTTTATCTTAAATTTCCTCTCTAACAGTGAGATTATCTCAATAGCTTCTTGTTCAGTTTTGATGATTAATGCTATGTCATCAGTAAACAATAGCAGTAATGAAATTACACATTACTTTCTCTTTTAAACAAACATGGATCAGCCATGCCAGCTACAAAACCTATCTTAGTTAATTCTTTAACTATACATTGGTTCCACTCATATCCTGATTGCTTCAAACCATAAGACTATTTTTCAATCTCCAGCAATCAGTTGTATTATCATTTTTGATACTTAAAGGTTTCTTTAAATATATAGTGTGTTGCAACAGTGCATGCAGATTTGCCGTCTCTACATCCAAATGATTTATAATGTATTTCTCCTTAGCTGCCCACACTAATGTTGCCCTTAATGTAGCCTTCAGACTAGGTGCAAACACCTCATCATAGTCATTTGCTGTCTGATTGAACCCTTGTGCTACTAACCTGGCTTTATGGGTAACAGTCCCATCCACACCTGTCTTCTATTTATAAATCCATTTACATCCAAAAGCATGTTTACGAGGTTGTAACTTAACATTTTCATATGCCTCCAGTTTTTAATGATTCTATTTCCTTATCCATTGCTTTCTGCCAAGCAGCCTGATCCTTAGCAGAACACAGTTTTAGTTCACTACAGTTACTTGGAACTGTATTAACTTGGCATACAACACTAGCCTGATATCTATCAGGAGGTCGTGTTACACTGTTTGAACATCTTGGTAATACAGGGCTTACTGGTGGACTCACCTGTGCCACCTGCTCCTGTTCTTCTATCTCTTCCTGTGCCTGTTCTCCTACTTCCTCCTGTCCTTCCTCTTTAATGGCAATTTGTGGTTTACTGATTTTATCTTTAGGGACTATTTGGGTGTCAATAGTATTATTGCTGGATTCCTGTTCCACTTTATCCCATCTAACATGCTCAAGAAATTTTGTACTACAATAAACTTGAGCTGTGCCTTGATCACAGTATCTAAATGATCTATGGTTGGCCTCGTAACCCACAAAAAATAATTTCTTTGCTTGATATTGTCCTTTCAGTTTTACTTGTGAGGAAATATGCACCCATGCTGGACCTCCAAATGTGTGTAGGTAACTTAAATTTGGTTTTCTGCCATGCCAACGAGTGAATGGCAATTCTCCAGTTGTTGTAATAACTTCATTGTTTAACACATGGTTACTACACATTATGGCCTCACCCCACGGTGTTTCAGACAAACCTGAATCAGATAACATAGTACGAGCCATGGCTTGTAATATTTTCCCTCCTCGTTCTATAAATGAGTTATGTTGTGGTCTGTAAGGTGCAGAACGTTTATGCTCAACACCAGCCAATTTCAGCATTGTTTGGAATCTTTTGTTAACAAACTCAGTCCCGTTATCAGTAACTAAAGTAATTATTTTACTTTTCATTTTTTTCTCAGCAAACCTTAGCTAGCTAAAGAAATGTTGGAATGTTTCTGTTTTGTTTTTCATAAGATAGCAGAAATTGTATTATGAGAAATGATCCATAATACTCAAAATTTAGCAGGCACCCTTAAACTAGGTTTCTTAGGATCAATTATGTTAGCAAACACAGCCTTTAATGGTTCTTTGGTCTTAAACCCATTAAGTCTGTTTGCAGGAGTTACCTTGTTCTTCTCTTGGCTACAGGCATTACAGTTTAAATACTTGCTGCAGGGTTTCAATTTTATTTCCTCTGACAATTCAACAGTTTGTTTGAGCATTTTGAAATTAATGTGCCCTAGACATCTATGCAGTAAATGTATACATTCATTATGTGACTTAACATTGTTATAAACTGAGTTAGCATCTTCAACTGATCATCATCTATCACATATAAATCATTCTCTAAAGTAGCAGTAACACTTTTACCCTCTTTCTCTATTGTACAGTTATGTCCCCTAAAGGTTATTACATAACCATGATTAACTAAAGCCCTTACTGATAATAAATTAAATTTCAGTTTAGTACATATAACATAGTTAAATGTTCGTTTATACAACAACAATATGCAGTACCTTCACCTGATGCTTTAATCTTCCATCCATTTGCCAATGATACATGTTGTTTACTTGTGGACATCTTTATAAACCTTTTTCTATCTTTAGTAATGCACTGCGATGCTCCACTGTCAACAACCCACAAATCATGGTTTACAGTTGAATTGCTAGACATAGCTAAACTGACATTCTTCTTAGCTTTCTGGTGTTTACTAGTATTCTGTTGTTTTCCTTTCTTACAGAATCTAGCTATATGTCCCCTAGCCCCACATTAGGAAAAACATTTCCTAACAGTATAGGCAGTTGAAGACAAATCTTCATCTTGTGGTTGTTCCTTCCTCAATGGATCTCTCCAGCTGTCTTCTTGCTTCTTCTAACAACCTTCCGGTTATGTCAATCAATGTCAGTTTATCTCTGGGCAGGACTTCCAGTGAAGAAACGTAATCATCATAACTTTCATCCAATGAGGAAAGAATGATATAAACTTGATACAGCTCTGAAAATATCAGTTCTTTTTCATGTAGCTCCTGAAAAGTTCTTTCCATGAAATTCAAATGAGCTAACATATCTCCACCTTTCAGAAGATGTGCTCTAAACAGTTTACGTGTAAGATGTATGTGTGCATCTACACTGTCGTGAACATAAATCCTCTTCAAATTGTCCCAACACTTAGCAGCAGATTCTTCTCCATGAATATGGACTAGCTGCTGGTCACTCAGTGTTAGTCCAGTTATACAAAGAGCTCGTTTGTTGTTCTGTTTAAAGTCAGCCAGCTTCTTGGCATCATCCTCATTGTTTGGATCCCAAGCATTTATATCTGGTGGGTCTTGAACTACATTCCATAAACCTTCTCTGCGCAGAAGTAGACTGCACTTCATAGACCAGGAAACATAGTTTGTCCCATCCAACCGGGTTATCAGTAATAGACTTGTTGAAGTGACTTGTGCCATCTTTACCAGGATTGTAACCACAATTAAACAGTAAACAGCTGTCGGCGTACAGTATTGTGTATTCACACCAACTGTCAATTATCTGAGCCTGGTATGGCCTGGGCCCGTAACCAGTGTTGAGGTAATTCCCCGTTAGGAGAATGAGCACATACAGAAAGACGTATTGAGAGTTGTGTTTGAATAATATACACACAGCACACAGATACACTGTACAATAAATGTAGGTTTGTACTTCTGGAAATGTTTAAGCAAAGTTCAAACACAGCCCAAAGTCATTTACAGGTAAATCAGTCAGTTTTCAATCTAGCGATAATTACAATATCAAAGTCCAGTGTCAAAAACAGTTAGTATCAGATTTACATCAAATCCAAGAATAGTAGTCAATAGAAGGAATGGCAATATTCTCCAACAGAAGGAAACAAAGACTCATTCCCACTCTCTTCTGAGACTAAGAGTAAATAACCCAGGTTTTTGGCTCCATCTTATGGCCATTTGAGAAACCACACCTAATTACAGTTTTGCATTTTCTTAAAGAGACAGTATTAAAATGTCTTTCCTGATTTATATATTTCCAACCCAAATAACTGTTAGGTGACTTATATTCCTAACAATGGGTATCGCTGCATTTGTTTTTTTTAATCACATGAAGGGTTGTGCTCTGTTTAGCATCATCCACATTTTCAGTGTATGATTTTATTTTCAGATTTTATAAAACATTGTTGCTAATATATGGTTGTGTAAAATCTGCCATTATTATGCATTTTGCAGTAAATACAGTGAAAATGAGATTTACTTTTGAAGACTCTTGCCAAATTATCTCAAATTTTCAGTGCAGTTTGGGTGTCATTTTGTACTGAATTGTACCTGAAAGATTAGCTTGGTTCTTTCTGGCATCACTTTTAGGCATGTTGCATTTTAAAATATTTACATTTGTTGTTCTATTTTTTCTATTTTAAGAACAATGCTTTTTTTTTTTTTTTTGCAAATCTGCATGCTGATATAATTAAAGGGTTTCCAGCATGGGGTTGGACTACAAGACCTCCAAGGTCCCTCCCAACTCTGTTATTCTGTTAATTTTTCATTCTTTTCTTTTCATTGACTAATATAAAACTATTTTTATTGCAAAAAGTTTACTTGCAAATGGATGCACTTCTAAATTACAATTGAGTATAATATTCTAGATTTTATAAAGGCAATGAGGTCTGCTGCTCCTAGTGGTGCCACTAGGATACTGCCCACTCACCAGGGCAGTGCTGAGTTGAACACAGACCAAATTGACATCAGGCGCAGGCAATTGGTGTGGGGGCTGTTGTTGGTTTTTTTGCTGTTGCAACCAGTGGATCTACAGTTATATCCATCAAACAATTCTAAATTTTATAAAGACTGTGAATTTATTTACTTCATCATTATGTGGAACTCCCTGGCAAGTGTTTAATTTGATTTTATTTGTTAGATTAGTTTAATCCTGGGAAAAGTATGGTTTCCAAATGTCTGGAATTATAAAGAAAAATGTATTTAATTACAAGGTATGTATTGGGTATATTTGCTCTAAATGGAGAAAAAGTCTTGTGCAGCACAATGTTAAAGTATTCACAAGGGTTTGTAACCTTAGAAATCCATCTCGGAAAACAGAGATTTAAACTTGCCAAAAATAGCCAGAAGGTATTTAAAAGTTCCAGTCCAACTACTTCTCCATTCTGAACATTTGTTTAACACAGCTGACTATGGAAACACTTATGGTGCTATGAAATAAAATTTGTCCTGATGCTTGCCAGCAAGTGCTTTGAGGATCTCTAAAGTTTCAAGAATATTACTCATCAAGTGCAAAGTTCTTACTTGTAATAATCTGCCTTAAGAAGAAACTGCCATTGTATTGCAAAAAAGTCAGCAAACAGGGTTTCTGAATTTATCATAGCCATCGAGTAACTATCTAGTTTTTTGCAGCCCAGATCTATTAGTTCTGATTTAATTTTAAGTCTAAATCTAAATTTGCTTCAGGTGATTAAGGCTAAGTGTTGCAACATTAATTACAGATCAAAAAATTATTGACTAACATGCAATCCTTATCTTGGAAAAAAAAGCTGTGTCCTTACTAATATTTGCAATAGTGTCAAATTAGCCTGTTTACATGTTCAGATATTTTGAAAAACATCAGTAATTGGAAACATGCAAACAAACAAATATGTGTATTGGTAACACATACTTTTTCTTTTCCTTTCAAAACCTCTCATCT
Source organism: Laticauda colubrina (assembly GCA_015471245.1). Lineage (NCBI taxonomy): Eukaryota > Metazoa > Chordata > Lepidosauria > Squamata > Elapidae > Laticauda > Laticauda colubrina. The sequence continues at coordinate 35,286,487 of BLBF01000006.1, forward strand.
ATCTTTGAGCCCAAACTAGAAGAAAATATATGTTCAATTTGTACAATCATTTAAAAAAAGAAAACAATCTATAAATTGTAAATAGCCTTACCAATTTCAGTCATGTACATTTTCCCATTAGATGGTAGGGGAATATATTGGTTAGAGAAGAAGTTGCTTCCATACCCCAGGACGAAACCTTCCAGTTTAGTGCTTGGAGTTGGACGAATGTATCTCATGCACACTGCATCACTGGTTACATTGATCTGAACTTTCAGGCTTTGTTTTTTAACTAAATGTAGCAAAAGAACAAGAAAAAGAGAAATTTGATTACAACACAAAATAATCACCATACACACACACACCCACACCCCCACACACCCCAAATATCACTCACGCAGCATCACGAAATCTCCAGAACTGTAAAGCTTACAAACTTGAAATTTGACACATATGTTCCTCTTGGCTTCTAGCTGCTCGCTAAGAAAGGATTTTTCGAAATTACCATCAGAGCATTAGTATTTTATATATTATTAATAATATGCGTTGATGCTAAGGCGATCTAATCCCCTCCCCACCTGAAAAGAACCCTGTTCCAACTGCCAGTTGCCTCACATTTCCATCCCTTGATAACTTCACAGCCATTTGCACCACTCAGGTGACCAAGAACACAGATAAACCTCCAAGTTGCCTCAACGACTCTCTAAAAGGATGAAAACTATACTTCCAAACAGGAAGCGACTTTGGCATTACCCACCATCTAGTCAGAGCTGAAGAAGCTCCTTGGATGAGAAACAAAACATCTTCAAAGAAAAACCAGAAAGTCCAGTTGGCTCCTGAAAAAAGCACCTTTGGGACAACAGTTGGAAGATTGTATTTTACAACACTTTTGCTGGATAGATAGATAGATGATAGATAGATAGATAGATAGATAGATAGATAGATAGATAGATAGATAGATGGAAAGGAATGGAAAAGAGAAAGGAAAGGAAAGGAAAAGAGGAAGGGAAGGGAAAGGAGGAAAGAAGGAAAGGAAGGGAAAGGAAGAAAAAGAAAGGAAAGAAAGGGAAAGGAAAGGAAAGAAGGAAAGGAAGGGAAAGGAAAAAAAGAAAGGAAAGGAAAGGAAGGGAAAAGAAAGGAAAGAAGGAAAGAAAAAGGAAAGAAGGAAAGGAGGAAAGGAAGGAGGGAAGAGAAAGGAAAAAAGAAGGAAAGGAAAGGAAGGGAAAGGGGAAAAGGGAAAGGAGGATGGGAAAGGAGGAAAGAAAGAAAGCCTCTTGCATAGCCTGATCACATAGTTTCATCACGAAACACGGGTATCCAGCGAGTTATACAATGTAAGTAAAATAATGGCTGCCATTATATATAAGTTGGCTTGTTTTGTTTGTGATTGTTGTTTCATAAGAGTCATCAAAAATACTTTTATTGTAATTGTTCTCAGTGCGGACTTTTTAAAAGTAGGATTAGGAATAATAAACCCAAAGTGAGGCTATATACGCGATAAATTCATTAAAATGAGTGACATTAATTGTGCTGCAGTTCAATTGTATACCAAATAGTATGTATGATTTTCAAAATGTTGACAATTTTATGAAACGCTGCACTAGGTAGTATAATATAGTCAGTTTTATGTCAAATGTATCCAAATAGTTAGCAATTTCCTGAATTAGTTTGCAATATATCAATTTATTATTCTCATTAGCTATATTTCCTAACATTGAGGTTCTCAAAGTAATGTGTTGCCAATAAACACTAAAAGAATGCAAATACAAATTAAAGTGTCAGAAAGTTACAATTAAATAAAGAAATAGATCAATAAACAGTCAATAAACAGATTACTGATTTACAGATTTAGTCAATAAACAGATTACTGGACCAAACACTTTCATGATTCAGATCTGATGAGAAATCTGGTCATTGTTAGCTGTTGAGATATTTATCAGTCTGACACATCACACTGTCCAGAAAAATTGTTGTAATTTGCAGTAACCTTGTTCAAACAGATATAAACATCCATAAACTATATTGTCATATAAACCACAGGTCGTGGAAACCTAAATGCTAATACCAAGTAGTAGGTAATAAATTATACTTCTGAACTATATTCTTGTCATGAAACAAAATTCAAAATTACTTTTGTTTTCTTTTCTCTGTCCCTAATTAATTTAATTCATTTGTAAATGTTATTATGTTAGCCGAAACACTAAAAGGTAATATTGAGATCACTGAAGATCTGGATTCAAACAAAAATGTATTCCTAAATTCAGCACTTTGCAATGCATTATCTTGTTTAAGCACAACATCAACTTTATGAATAGTGCTGTCATTTAAAAGAACAATGGAACTACTATATACACTGATAAATATGCTAAGGAAATTCAATATTGGTTAATCCCTAAGAGTCAAGAGCGCTTAGTTCCCCTTTTTAGTTTTTGGAATACATGAAATATCTTTTGATGTAGAAGTAAGGCCATACCACATATGGCTTTGGTTGTGGGTTTTTTTATATTTCAGCTTTTACTTTGTTGACTTTCTACAAAAATATACAGGTCTTTGATTTGTCATGGGTCATACAAAACCTTTAAAAAAATTGACATTGTTTAAGCCAGTTATTAAATAGAATGAAATGATATGCTGAAGTAACAATTCTGGAATGTACCACTATATATAATTAGGGACAGAGAAAAGAAAACAAAAGTAATTTTGAAGTAGTACATAAAGTTTTTTTTTGATAAACAAAAAAGAAAGATAAATATTTTGTTGATCTGAGAGAGTTTGCTCAGAAAATGGATGTCTGCATGTTATGTTTATGTGTTTTTGCTTCCCGTAATCAATATATCTCTTCTTGTTACATTTTTATGACAACTGAACTGTACAAATAGCATTAAATGCTTTTGTATCTTTCTATCTTTCAAGGCTTCTTAGCAATGGGTATGTCTACATACAATATAATTTTCATGACAAATACCCTTAAGAGCACTGAATGATGAATTACTTTCTGAAAAGTGAAACCACTACATTTGGACCAAGTGCTATTCCAGGTTGATTTCAGAGGCAGAAGTCCAACTCATAAGTCACTGTAGCCAATTCATTTTGCTCCAGAAAAGGCTGGAACTTGCCCATCAACCTGAGCCATGATGGTGAAGTGGTTAGAATGCAGTACTGCAGGCTACTTCTGCTGACTACCAGCTGCTGCAATTTGGCAGATCAAATCTCACCAGGCTCAAGGTTGACTCAGCCTTTCATCTTTCTGAGATGGGTAAAATGAGGACTCAGATTATTGGGGCCAATATGCTGACTCTGTAAACTGCTTAGAGAGGGCTGTAAAAGTACTGTGAAGCGGTATATAAGTCCAAGTGCTATGCTATCAACCTGAACTAGACAAAGATACTTTTGGTTATGGCTACTCCAGCCCTTCCAGCAGGAAAAGTGAACCTAAGACAAAACCTCAAGTCATAGTAATATTATCTCAAGGGCAGCAATTTTGTCTTATTGAAATAAATTTTGTCCTATTTTGTCCCATTCATACATCAACAGTCTCTACACACCAGGTGCAGATTTTGACAACATCCCTTGTGGGGCTTAAGATCATAATATAGAGCCAAATATCAGTGTATTGATGATATCAAACCATAATATTGCTATGAATATATTACATAGCAAGAGCAGAGAAGAAACAAACCTTGTGCAAATAGTCACCATCCTGACCTCCTCCATCATCATGGATTAGAATTATATCTTGAGATGTCAGAGGAACCACTTAAGAATGGTTGTTTCTTGCCATATTAATGTCTAGCACTCCTTAATACTGTAGTCGATGGCATAAATGCCAATGAGAGGTCTAAGAGGACTACAAAACTACATCAAAGTTCCTACAAAGATTAGAGTGGTCAATGGCTTCTCTATCCCATGTCAGAATTGCAATATGACTGTTCAGGAATCTAGTTAACCCACTTCCTATAGTTTTCTTTTGAGTTCCCTTAAGCAAAGGTACACCATAGCTTTCTTCAAGACTTTCAGTGTTGCCCTTTTCCAAAATGAAACAATGTCCATGTCTCAGTTCTACCATTTCTTTTTATATGCTATTAAGAAGCCAAGAAGGACCTGGATCAAGCTCATATATGTTAAATATATCAGTATTAGCACAAGATTCCTATGAAAGTTGATTAATTTTATTAGTTTACTCAGAGGAAGATTGTCAAGAACTTTAAAACTAAAATAATATTAGGAAAACAGTATTAAAATTACAATGGTCATTAGATAACCATTCACCAGAACTAAATTGTTATTTTAAAAATCTGGGATAGAATTTTGATTCAAATCTGTCTTCAAAAATCCATCTTGTTGCTCCATCTTTCTTAATGGTTATCAGAACAAATCCTCAGATATCTAAGAGTAGCCAGCTAACTGATCCTGCTATTAAAGGTCTCTCAGCCAAAATTGTTAGGGCATCCCATGAGGTTCTATTTTATCTCTCATGATGTTCAAAATATAAATGAACTCACACTCATCCTACCTGTTACCTAAGTCACATTTAGAAAGCCTGCTCTGGATATTGGACAATTTCAAGCCATATGGAAAAACTCCATCTGTTCAACATTGTTACTAACTTCAGAATGGGTGGGTGGGAGGTGTAGAAAGGTGCAATCATGTGATCAAAGCCCTACCTTTACACACATGTGATAAATATTTAAAAAGATAATTCTTGCTATTTTTACATGTTCTGGGAATTATAGATTTCAGATGCAAAACTAAAAGTTTCACTTAACTAATTACTTGTATGATACAGATCACTTAATCATAATGATATGAATCTGTACAATTCCAGTATTTTGAAAAAATATAATTGGCTATTTTGTTTTTATATAGGAGTTATCATTTAGCTTCATTCTGGAAAAAGATCTATGTGGTCACTTAAAGATAACATTGACTTGATGGAATACAGTCAATTAACTGGTTTTGTTGAATTCCAGTAAATTTTAGTAACATGATTTGCTAGGTTTCATTGCCTTTACACATGCAACAAAATCAATGGATTATCCACTGGAGAAGACTCTTGTGCCAAATCACAATAATTATGTACCACTTCACAGTGCTTTCCAGCCCTCTCTAAGCGGTTTACAGAATTAGGCTATTGCACCCAACAATTTGGGTCCTCATTTTATCCATGTTGGAAGGATGGAAGGCTAAGTCAACCTTGAGCCTGGTGGGATTTGAACTGCCAAACTGTAGGCAGCTGGCTGCAGAAGTAGCTTGCAGTACTGCACTCTAACCACTGCACCACAGAAGCTCCTATAACAATCGATTTTCATAGAATAACACAGTTGGAAGGGAGCTTGGAGGTCATCTAGTCCACCATCCCTGCTCAAGCAAATATTAGCCTCGACCTGGGATCAAACTCACAGCCTCCTGATTGTGAGGTGAGATTGTGAGGTGAGAGCTGCAGAGCCACCACACCTGTTATAGACACATGAGAAATCCAACATTATTGAGTTCACTGGCACATTTACATGGCTCAGTGAAGCCAGATTCACCTCATTAAAAACAAATTATCTGAGAAAGCTGTGCCATTGTCATTTTCAGATTTAGCTGTTATTCTCTTGCTATCAAAAAAAGGCAGATCAACAAAAGAAACATCTGCACTGTTTTTAAATTGCTCAGTCCATCTGTAGAATTCCCATGGTATCTGCTGAAATTAGCAAACTATGATTTATTTTATACTTTTTTACGTATCACTTTTTTTACACCCCCCCCCCTCAAAATCTCTATTGTATCATGGGAGATGAAGGAAATTGATACCATATGTCAAGTTAGTTAACAATACATCTATTTAAATCATAGCGTGAAGTAAGACTTATATTTGAATTAATACTTCAATGTTCTTCTGTAGATTGTAGCCTTTTAATGGTAACATGTTAAAATTAATTTCAGTAAATGTGTTCTGAGATACATGAGTATCTCAACAGGTTCTAATATGAAAAATGCATGAGGAAACCAACAGAAAAAGTCCATTAGTTTTCCAGTGCCTACTTAGTTGGGAAACTTATGACAAATTGCTTTTGAATTTGCCAGTTTTATTGTGCACAGTTTTCATATTTTACTAGGGAAGCAGCCAGATGCTATGATAATAAATATTCAAGGAGAGGAAGAAGAGGAAAAAGAAGAGAAAAAAGAAGAGGAGGAAGAAAAAGTATTTCTGAAAAAGGGTTCTGTGCAAATAGGTTAAAAACTATTCAGGGTTCCGTGCAAATGGGTTAAAAACTATTAAAATATTGCTCACTAAAAGTTCAAGTCCAATATAAATACTGCAAAATAAGAAAAGTTTATTGGTTGCATTTATTGCTGCAATAATGAGTGATAGTATGATCAACAACTGAAGGAATGAGATACAGCACTGTTAATATATAACTGGATAATATATTCAAAAGTCAGTTGCTTATTTAATACAGGATCAGGTAGGAATAAAAATCATCTAAAAAACTCTGGTTCAAATCTATTTCTTGAAAATTATAGTCCACTGTAAAAAGCAGCGTAGCTACACTATAAAGAAAAGTTATTTGCAAAAAAAAAAAAAAATCATTGTGGGAAGAAACTGTTTATGTTGTTCAGTCACTAAGTCATGTCTAATTCTTTACAACTCCATGATTATGCTATACCAGGCTCTTCTAATGTCCAGTGTCTTCCAGAGTTTTTCCAAATTAATGTTCATCGTGTTGATGAAACTAACCATCTCATCCTCTGCTGTTCCTGTCTCCTTTTGCTTTCAATATTTCCAAACATCAGGATTTGCATTGATTCGTCTTTTGTCATTTTCTCATCACTGGGGCAACATGCTGACTCTGTCAATATGCTTTAAAGCACTATGAAACAGTATATAAGTCTAAGTGCTATTGCTATTACTATTTGGAGTCCAGAGTATTTGAGTTTCAGCTTCAGTATCTGTACTTCCATAGAGCAGTCAAGGTTGATTTCCTTAAGGATTGACTAATTTCTTCTCCTTGCAGTCCACAGGACTCTTAAGTCTTCTCCAACACCACAATTTAAAGGCACCAACTCTTTGGCATTCAACCTTCTGTATGATCCTACTGTCACAGCCATACAAAAAGAAAATCTATCCTCAAATTAAGACAATCATATGATTATACAGAAAATTATACTCAACTCTTGTTCCTTTGAAAACAAGGATTTCTCTTTCCCTACTGGATTAGGCATGTACAGACTAACTTTGATCTGGCTCCACTGTCATCTCCTATCCTGGTCCCAAATGTTAGATGTTCTCCTACAGTAGCTATACTTATCTGTCATTGACTACCTGTAGCATCTAATGACTGAGAAAACAACCTTACCAACAATGCAAGATTCTAATAGTAGGCCATAAATTGTAAACAAATCTGATATAATTTAGAGGAATGAATTTAGTTCATAATTTCAACTAAAGTGAATTTATTTACAAGCTTCTTTGAATTTCATTGAATGATATAACAAATATTTTGGCTAATTTTTGTGTAATTCCTCATCCAAAACACAACTGTTTTCTGGCACATTGCAATTTGTTCCATTTACTTATGAGAAAGTATGTTCTGGAACATTTTTTAATACATGTTTGTAGTGTTGGAAACTGTGACACTGGTGTTATGTACCAAAGAAGAACAATATTATACACTGAGATTCAAGTCATGCATTGTCTAGTGTGTGAAACAAATGCCACATGGCAGGGCACTATGTCAGAAATTGGTGTTTAATTCGAGAATGAGGCCATTATCAAGGAAAAATCTGGAGCTGTTTGAAGCAGAATTTAAATGGCCTAAAATGGTACATTTTTTAAAAAAAAATCTGTATTTTACAAGAAATATGGTTATTATTTTAAATGTGTTTCATAAATTGTATCATATTGTAGGTGAGGTTGGCAATGTCTTTGTTCAAGACCTCTGTCTTCTCTTCAGTCTCAAAATGCAAAATCTTAACTAACAGACCTCCTTATTTCTAATCTGAATCTGTACATTGTGCTGGAAGACAAGTGTCTACCTAGATTATCAAATCAGTCTGTCTGAAATGACTCATACTATTGATTGCCTCAATGATGCAATTAGAATTTTGTGTTGGAATTTTACTTAAAGCAGAGAATCTGTTTATTTCTTTTTTTAGCTTGCGTAATGCTAATCAGTGACTATAATAAAGAAGTAACAATTGAATTGAAAATACACTGGCTCTTCGTCCTTCAGTTCACCAATGATTTCTATGAAAGAACAACCTTGATGGAAAGTTTGTGCTATTAATCATTTTTCTGATATGATTTAAATATTTCGATAGTTGTAAAGGCAAATGTGTTTAAGTAGCAAATACTTCTAATAACTGAGAATCATAAAATATTGTCTACATGGAGGTCTAGATTTAAACCAGACTTATACCAGAATCATAAGGGGATGTGGTACACAATGGCTTCATGACGCTGGAACTGCCAGCCAGAGCTGATCTGCAGTCCAGCAGTTTGAGCCCAGACAAGATAAGCTCCCACCACTTACTCCTTGGCTCCTGCCCACCCAACAGTTCAAAAGAATGCAATATACAAGGAAATAAATGGGTACCACTTCAGTGGGAAAACCTATCTACATTCTTACGTGTGGAGACCAGAAGTCGGCATTGGACCTGGCCAGAGATGAGGCAAAGCAACATGAGGCAAAACAAGGCAAGATAAGACCGGAGCAGGAGCCTGGAAGAACCAGCAAGCCTAGCATGGCTGGTCAGCTGGTGTAACCTACTTTTCCTCCTTCAATGCACCAAGGATAGCCACACAAGTCCTGAATAGAATGAACTGGATTTCGATAACAGAAAATAGTGAGGGAATTTAGCAATCATAAAATTAGAAAGAATTTTGCAAATGTACTCATTTTTGCTGCAAAGGAAATTGGAAACTCCTTCCTTTCTTCCTTCTCTCCCTCTCTCCTTCTTTCCTTCCTTTATATTTATATCAAAAGTATCTGATCTCAGATCATGTAATATTTCCTCCCTCCACATTTAAAATTTTAAGATCAGTTTTATAATCATATGTTATGACATTAGAATATGCTTGGTGATAGGAATTCATTGAATATGAATAAATCTTGATACAATAATAAAATCTGAAAATTCAGCTTTTAGTCAATACTAAAAGAACAAGTAGCAAGATAAATTGTTGTTTGGTGATTGTCATTATTTTAAAGTTATCTAATCAAAACATGTTTTCTACCCTGACAAATGTATAATCTAACCATAGACAAAAATAATAGACAACTGAAATACAAAGAAGACAAACATTTACCCTTAACCTTACTACAAAAGCCCACTAGAAGACAATGTTGACCAAGCTAGCAAGACTGTGGCTAGTTCTAATTATCAAAAGCTGTTGAGAGAACAGTCTTTTTTCCCCCTCAACTTTTGTTGCCCACTTAAAGGGAAAGTTTTTGCGTTGCAATTTTTTCAAGGACCATGCTCTCTTTCCACAAAACAACTCTTATAAATCTGCATATGCTAATATTTATTTTTTTAAAGTCATGAAAAGACTATTTCCTCTTCATTATTTTTCATGTTTGACATGTTGAGGTATTCAATTTGATATTAAAATATAAACCCAAACTCTTCTACTTTTACTTCTTATGTAATAACAGTGCCTATGAACTGTGATTTTCAGTGAACAGTATTATACCTTTCTAGATTTGATGGAAAATGCCATTCTGTATATAGAAGTATGGCACAATGGTATTTTGCCATTCTTGCAAAAGAGATATAAAACAGGCATAAATAGAGTTATGTGGAAATACTGAATCTAAAGCTGTGCTCTTAACTTGAACATACCTTATTCTCTAGGGTCACCAGTTTTTATTTAGGCCATATATCAATTTCTCTCTTGCCAACTTTCTTTCTGCTTCCTTTAAGCAGCTGTATTTATTGTCACATTTCCATAACTGAACAACTTTTCTCGTTGTTAGTGTTCATGTGTGAACATTTCACATTATCATATCATAACCCAAAGATTAGTTCACAGATATGTGTAGCTAGCCATAATGCCAAAAGAATGAAGTGTACATTGTGACTTCAGGATGCAAGTTTGTCCATTCATGCTTGTGTCACAGTGTTGCATACAAATTTTCATAGGGATAAAGCATTAGAATGTTCTTATGTGCTTGTATTAACTTTTTTTAAGCTTCCACTATACATCTTTTTTTAAAGCTTCTGCTATACATCTGAAATCTTGGGATACAACTCTCAAAAAGCAACCATTTCTGAGCATATAATTAATCATAACTAGGTTATCTGAGGAACACTCTCATCCCAATGAGATTGGCCCATTCCATTTCTTCTTCTGGCAGAAGAGGAATACTGTGGAGTGTCCAAGAATTCCAGCTGGTAAGGTTCAGGAGAAGGGCTTTTTCTGATGTGGCCCTCACCCTCTGAAGTATTGTCTTCCTCGAAATGAGATCTGCTCTCACACTCTTGGCCTTGCAGAAGAGCTTCAAACTTGGCTCTGCCAATTGGCCTGAAGGTCCAGTAGGTGCCTTTCTGCATTGGACATAATTAATAGACTAGAAAGAAATTCCCATGATTTTAAACTAATTTTATTTTTGTTCATTTTAATATTTTTTGTTAATATTTTTGTGTCTGTATTTTTATGAAAGCTATATAAATGTTGTAAGCTACCCTGGATGTTGTAAGCTACCCACTACTCACTTGACAGTGAGATATGTGGCATATAAACAAACAAACCATACTAGCTCAAATAAAGCTAAAATGATGAGAACTGCTATTTCAATATAATTTACTGTAAGAATAAGTTACTAGTGTTTATGTTTAAAATGAGACCAAATAAATTTTAAGCCATATTGTAAACTGTTTGCGAAAGAAAAATGCCTTTCTGAGAACTATCCATTTTGTTAATTACATTATAAGAGATGGATTAATAACTTTGTACTAAGACAGAATTTAAATTGCACCAAACAAAGTGAGATTAGTAAAATTGCAGTTAAAGACATTTGAGAGAATGGACTAAGTCATGAACAGTGAAATATTGCACCTGTTTTGCCTAAGTCCATAAAAGGAGTAGCAAACTGCCCTGAAGGCATTCAGTGTCTGCAGAAGACTAGCTCTTGAAAGTTAACATTTAATACTTCCATCTGTGAATTTTTTCCTGTCATTGCTTGCTATCTGGTTTAACCAAGCAGTAATGGCTGCTTCTGCTATTCTTGATAATTCTCTCTGCCATGTGTAGACTCCCCTTTTTCCCTTCATACAATAAGGTATCTAAAGGTAGCAAAAAGATCGAATCACAACCTCCTAAAATAAGAATATCTTAATAAATCCATTTGGTTGTGATTATCTTCTGAAAAACTGTTTGATAAAGTAAGATTGTTTATAAAAATTATAAAAAATAACTGCAGTAGTGTCAGTACTATATGGCAGTATAGTTCTAAAGCTGTACATAGAGCCAGCTTGGTCTAGTGATTAAGACATCAGGATATAAAGTAGAAAAGCATGAGTTTAAGTCCTGCTTTAGCCATGAAAGCCAGATGGGTGACCTTGGGCCAGTTACTCTCTCTCAGTTCAATTTTCCTCTCTCAGTTCAATTTTCCTCACAGACTTGTTGTGAGAAAAATAAGAGGAGGAAGGTATGTTGGATATGCTCCATGTCTTGAATTATTTGTAAAAATAATAAATTCAGACAGAAATAAATAAAAATATACAGGGCAAATATACATGTTCCGGGATAATGTTGCAGGATTCAGATTGGTTCGGTCCCTGGGACTAGACATCTAGTCTTTTGAGTTTTCAGACTTGTGTTGAAAGTTGGGCTCCAGGAGGAGTCAGAAAGCTTGGAAGTCTAACCCTCTGGTCCTGGTGACTGATCCAGATTGGATCCTGCAATAAAAATATACCTTCTAGTTGTAGGTTTGGTAATATAGGGCTCAATCTGCACTAAAAAGTCATTGTAAGCCGCAGAAGAGGAAAGTGTGAATAAAGGGAAGGAAGGTATAAGCAATGCACATAGTCAGGAAACCTGGCTATAAAGAAAGAAGTCCAGTCAGTCCCTCATATTCTTGTGGTATGTGTAGCAGATCTTTTAGTCTCTGAAGATATCAGCCACAGCTGTCAGTGAAACATAAGAAAATCTGTGTTTCTCAACCTTAGTAGCTTGAACATGTGTGACTGGCTGGGGAATTGTAGGTGTTGAGTCCACACAACTTCTAGTTGACAAGATTGAGAAACATTGCTAATATTTATAATATTTATAATAATATATTGGGCGCGGGCCAAATGCATCATGTGCTGGCCCCGTCCCTGCAGAGGGGAAAAAAGTCCCATACATCATGTGACAACAATGTGAAAATGTGAGTTTGACACCCCTGCTCTATTCCATGGTCACCATTGTTTACATAGTCAGATTGTTAAGATAATTTATTCAAAAGGCACAATAGATTTCATTCTATTTTTAAAATTTCTATTACTAAAGACAGCATTTAAACAGCATAAGATGTGATTATAATGAAAATGAAAATGAAGAAAGAAGATAATAAAGAGTACATATATTCTGTGATTAATTTAAAGTTCTGACTGGTTAAATAAGTTAATATAAAGTTCTGACTGGTTATAAGATATGAAACATTTCCGAAAATGAGTTGGGAAAGTGTAAGAAAGAGTTGAACTACATTTGTTGCTCGTGGAACAGTTTTAACATAATAGTCTTACACTGTACTGTCAGAAATGAGCATAATACACCACAGATAAATATCTTTAAGCTCATTCATAAACAAACAGAAGGATTACATTTCCTTTAATAGCATTGATGGTAAGGAAAATAATAGTATGCTGATCCATAAGCACAAAACATCTGCAGTCTTCTAAAATCCAACTTGTTTAATCTTGTTTTCATAGATAGGATTTTATTGTACTTATTCTGTAACATTAGCAAGTTGAGTCATGTACATTTTTTTCATTCTGTTCCAAGTTTAATTCAGGTATCTTAGCTCTTTGTCCTCTTTGTCAGATAAAGCTTAGCTTGCCATCTGATCCACATTTCTAATCCCCTCAGAGAAACCATTTTAAATCAGAGGTATTAGTAATACTGCATTGTTGGAATGTATTCAATGAGGTAACCTTGTAAGACAGCTGGAGGGTTAATAAAATATAAGACATTACCTAAAATGTGGCACTAGTTTTTATTCTTATTATGCTATTTAATACTTGTAATAACAGTGCTTCTTTATATTACATTTTGGCCTCACAATTGCATTGTCCTTTTTGTCTGATTTAGAGAGTATTTTAAATGGAATGCAAATAAAGGCATATTCACAAGTATCACTTAACCCTTCACCACTATTCCAGAGTGCAAGGACAGGCTGATATTAGGCTATCATGAAGAAATGCCCGAAGAATAAGTAACCCCAAACCATCTGCCTAAATAACAATTTAATTCAAATAGTGATCTAGTTTCTTAGTTTTGTGAACAAATGTGTTGTGTATGGAACTTGGTAGGTTCTAAGTGCCTTAATATGATTGGCTGAAAAGGCCGTTCTCAGATTGGCTATTAGGGAACCAATCTGATTGGCCCGGCTGATGGCGGGAACACTCAAAGTACTGTCATTAGCCACAAGCTGCTAGCAAGCCGCTATAAGAAGGGCTGCCACAGCTTGGGCTGTTGTTCCGTTACTATTGCCTTACTTGTTAAAATAAAACAGTTGTTGTTGGAACCCGGTCTCGTGCAACTTATTTCCGAATGGAACACTGGCGATGAAGGTGGGATCGTTGTAGAAGAGCGAGACCGAAACATGCCACAATCAGAACCAAGCAAAAGAGATGGCCGGTAACAATGCGCCGCCCGCACCATTCAACCCTGATGAGGAGGATTGGGAGTCATATATCAATTGCTTTCTAATGTTTTTAGAAGGCAATGAACTGCAGGAGATATCTGACCAAAGGAAGAGGGATGTCTTCCTTACACACTGCGGACCAGCTGTTTTTAAAATGGCAAAGGCGCTAGCCAAACCAAGAGACATTAAACAGATGACTTGGCCCGAGCTGAACAGAATTCTCTGAGCACATTATGCACCAGTGATCTCCAACTTGATAAAAAGGCACGAGTTCTACAAAAGAGACCAAAAAGAAGATGAGACCATTGGAGATTTTGTAGCAGCCCTGAGACACATTGGAGGAGCCTGCGAGTTCCAGAACATGGACGAGGCCATGAGGGGCTGCGTGGTCCTCGGGTTGAAGGTGCTACACTTCAGAGTAAGCTGCTAAATAGATCGAACATCACTGTGGCTGAGGCCATCGTAGAAGCCACCGCCACCGAAGCAGCAAAGAAATCCGCAGCCACTATGCACCAAATGAATTCAATTCCAGATCTGCTAAATCAAACCAGAGAAAAGAAGGCAGAGAGAAGCAAGAAACAGCCCACAGCGACTGCCCACTATGAAGATCTCGACTCCCCGAGCAACACTGATGACGACAATGAAGATGTCCATAGACTTCAGTCAGACAAGAAATGGCTTATTTTGGTAATATTTTGGTAATATTTTGGTAATATTAGGATATGAATTGACAATATGAGTGGTTATGTAATATAACTGTAATTGAGACTATAAAATGAATGCACAAAACTGATGAACCAACCGACACACCGGAAGTATATATGAGAGTAGATGTTTTTAATGTTTTGTATGTTATGTCTGTTTGTAGAAAATTAATAAAATTCTTAAAAAAAAAAAAAAAGAAATGGCAGGAAAAAAGAAGAAACAGGCGGGAATTACAATGTGCTGGATGTGGAGGCAACCACCCGTAATCTGAATGCAGGTTCCTAGATGCAATCTGCAGAACTTGTAACAAACAAGGGCACATCGAAAGGGTCTGCCGAAACAAAAAGAGCAATAGTCCTAAAAGAAGCGGCAGCACTCCCCCCACACATGAAGCAGATGGAACCGAGATAGTAGAAGTAAAAGAACGAGTGAAATAGAGGAAATACACCAGATGGTAACAATCGGAAATGCCAGGACAGCAAATGTGAAAAAGGTCCTGATAGAGGTGAACATCGAAGGGAAGCCCTATGAGATGGAAGTCGACTTCAGATCCTTTTTATCCATGGTAACTTGGAACACCATCCGATGCCTGATACCCAACATAAAAAAAAAAAAAATAGAACTAGAAAAAGAAGAACTGATCTTAAAGGACTACCAGGGAAATCGAATCCCGGTAGTGGGCCTTGGACATTTCCTCATCGAATTTAAAAATCATGCCAAAATTTTGCCCCTGAACATCATCAACCATGATCGCCCTAGCCTGCTAGGAATCGAATGGTTCGTGCCCCTGCGAATAGGGATGACTGGGATCATCAGCATCGTTGTGGCCAACTGGGAAGAGAGCCTGTTACAAGAGTTCCAGGATGTATTTGACAGAACCCTAGGCAAGTACAAGGGGACACCAATTTCGTTTAGCCTAGACCCAAAAATAGCCCCCATCCGGCTCAAAGCCAGATGCATCCCTTTTTCCTTAAAACCAAAAAATGACGAACAAATAAACAAACTAATAACACAAGGGGTGTTAGAGCCAATCGGCCATGCCTGGTGGGAAACACCCATCGTGATCCCTGTCAAACCAGATGGGTCAGTGCGCATCTGTGGAGACTATAAGGCAACCCTAAATCATGCACTCCAACAAAGTGCATAACCAGTGCCGGTAGTGCAACACTTATTGCACTCCCTACGGGGAGGAAATTTTTTTGCGAAGCTTGATCTTGCACAAGTGTACCAACAGCTACCCGTTGACTCCACTATTGGCTATTAGGTAACCAATCCGATTGGCCCACCTTACGGCGGGAACACTCAAAATACTGTCATTGGCCACAAGCTGCGAGCAAGCCGCTATAAGAAGGGCTGCCATGGCTTGGGCTGTTGTTCCGTTACCATTGCCTTACTTGTTAAAATAAAAGAGTTGTTGTTGGAAACCAGTCTCGCGCAACTTATTTCTGAACGGAACAAAATGTAAATCTAACAGGTATTTCAATAAGGGACTCGATAAAACTGCACAGTGTTTTTCAGAGTTTCATGGTTCTAAAAACTGAAAATAACAACTACTTCAAAAATCATGATACCACAAAATGGGAAAACAGTTAAAGATGTACACTTTTATTTAAAGCTAATATATTCGGATGATAACACAAAAGTTGAGTGAACTCTGATAATAATAGTGGCAAAGGGACCCTTGCAGTATTGAGTCATATGTCCTTGACTTTACTTTTGCCAGCAGGTTCCTGTAAACACTGTATTTACAAAAATGTCACCAAGGTACTTCTATTTCAAGCTCACTCAGATGAAATTCACATTGGGAATAGGGAAAGAATGACTTCTACCTTCTATAATTCAGGTTAAAAGGTCAACATTTTTCTTTCTGTGGTTGCTCATTTTCTAGAATACTTCTGCTAGCCATAGAAACTTGAGTTCTGGGCACCTAATAGTATGAAATAATATTTTATATACCTTATATACTTAGTCTAACATTATCTGGTTGGGACATGTGTCATATTCCTATTCTGGTTAGAAAAAAATGTAAAAATAATTCAAGAATTCTTCTAGAGAAGGAATGGACAAGAGCCTGCACTTAACAGTTTAACACAGGCAAATGCCACAGTTGGTATGGTCATTCTATTGTCATAGATACTTTTTAATTGGAGATGGGGAGATTTAGACAGCTACTTTTTCATTTTGTTAAATATAGACTTGATATATTTCTAAAACATCTTTGAATACTGGTATTTATATGTTTCTTCCAATCTCAAAATTGTGGGAAAGAATTCTCCAAACTTTAGCAATTGAGGTCAGATGATATTCCAACATAAAGGTCTTTGAGGCCTCATGAAGACTAGGGCCTCAAGTTGTTCATTTTTGTACTAGAAGAATACTTTCCATTTATAACCCTGATTTTATTCCACAGCAGGGTAGGTTTTTCAGTTCAATAATAACTAGCAAAAATAACTTTTGGTACTAAAATACAGGAAACAGGAAGCAGTACACAATGATCATGTTTTTTAATCTAGGTGGGAATGGTCACAATAAATCTTTTGGAGTCAGGCAGTATCACATGACTTTTTGAAAAATAAAAAGGAATTTGCAGTGGATCATTCAGAAACTACCACCCAATTGCTTGTCTCTTTGGGATACAATATACTGGAATATTTTTGTTTCTGGAATTCTTTTCTCCAGAGCACCAAACCAGCTATGGCCCATTTTTCAATTTGTTCTTTTTTCTACCATTTTCTTCCACCGTATAAAATTTAGTCCCATTCCAACCAGTTTTTGCAGGTCTATCCTGCACATGGAAAAATAGAATTCCAAACTCCCTTAGATAATTTTACATAAAATTAATATCTTTTATATAAAACTGCTATAAAAGAGCTATTTTCAAAATGCACGCACTGTACATACTTTTAAAAAGTGGTTGGCTTTTCCTGATTTCTAAAATATGTTTTTATAAAACATTTAGACAACATTTACTTTTCACTATGAGCAATGTGAGTAATATTATTACATTAGAACTTCAAAAATTCTAGCTGTTCATAATTGGAGAATTCCATGCAGAATTCCATCCAGAGGAGCGTTTGCTTGTCAGTACAGATTTTGCAGAAGGAAATACTAAATAAACATATGCAGATACATTAAGAAAAAAAATATTTTGAAGAAGAATGCTAGGAAACAGAGATCTCTCTTGTTCAATCCTGTGTAAGGAAACTCACTCCTTCCTTTGGTAATTGGTGTTATTATTATTGAAGTGTTCTCACTATTCCAAATGTGCTTTTTCAAAAGGCAACTGGACTTTCTTTGTTTTTTTTGTTTTGAGAAAAGTTCTTTGAGAACTTTTTGCTTCTCATCCAAGAAGTTTCTTCCATGCTTACTGAATGAGAAGTGAAATGCCTTCAAGGAAAAAAACAAAGAAAACCTAGTTGCTTTTGAAAAAGAACTTTAGGACAACCATGGATGACTGAGAATTTCCATAGGCAATTGCTCTAACTATTCATTCAGTTCATTCCAAAATTGATCAGAATGGAACTAAATTTTTATGTGGTAGATTACATTCAGTTGGAATCTTCCTACAACATCAATGCATTATTTTGTGTTCTGCACTCTGAACAAAAATATTCCCATTACTTTTTTCTATGCTTTGTACTGTACTTTCAGATATTTAAATATTAATATATTCTTCCTCAGTCCACTGGAGTTCCTTCAAATTTTCTTTTAGAGGACTTGATAGTGCCTGAGCATCACTTATTCTCTTCTTGATTTTTCCTTTTGTAGTTCTGAGAACTGGATATATTATTCCAGGGTGGATAGTCTTATTAGAACAGAATCATATGAAATGATTACTTCCAGTGATTTCAAAACTATACTTTTTAAAATTGAATCCTAAAATTATATTTGACGTTTTGCATCCAAAATACTGTCAATTCATTCTCAGTTTGTAATGACTACTCTGTCAAGATATATTGAACAAATATGGTTACCAGGCAAGTTTTCACAATCAATTTTCATAATGTTATTTTGAAAACATACCCATCATTTTCAAGGAAAACATAAGGGATAAGCTTGAAATCCTGAACATTACATTAGTGGTAGAAAACTAGAGTAATTTTTGAGTAAAATCAAAGAATTTTTAAGCATGAATGTGAAAAATCAAGAAACAGTAAAAGTAGAAATGTGGATGTCAGAAAAATGTGGAAATAGCCAAGACAGAACCTAAGGCCAAAAAGGACAAAGATCACAGGAAGAATTTTTTAAAAAAATTCAGAACATTGTTAGATGAGACTGGAGAGAGCACTACAACATCAGTAAAGACAATGAAGATGGAAACATGTATAGAAGAACAGGAAAAGTCTTCCAAAAGAGCTCCAAACTGAGATGGAAATTCTAGCTTTGAGTTGGTATGCAAAACATCACCAGTGAGCAAATAATAATTGATTCAAAGATTTTAAAAGTTGGAAATATTCTCTGTAGTAGAGATATCACATCGACTACAGTAGGAGTGTCCCATTCCAAGATACCTTAAAAATATTTCTTACTTGTAAGGACCTATAAAATGAACCCCCCCTCCTCCTGGCCTTTCACAAAATGGTCAAAACATGACTCTGCAGCCTTGCAGGGGGGCACATAGAGGACCATGTAGTTGACTGGCCCCATAGGAACCCACGCTTTATTAATTCTAAATGCCTATCTTGCAATTTTTAAAATAAATATATAAGCAAATAGTACTTACAGATGAAGTTAAATAAATACTATTGTCATTACATTAACGGTAATGAAATATCAGAAATATGACAAGCAATGGAAAAAGCAATAGATGAAGAATCAGACTGTGCCAGCTGATCTGAGAACACAGTGCCAACCAGACTGGAAGAGACTTGTCCCTGTCTATAATGCCAACATCAAAGAAAAAAGATTTAACAGAATGTGCAAACTGTTATACAATATCTTTAATTTACATATTAACAAGATAATCCTTAAGACGATCCAGCCCAAATTACATGGAAGTGCTTTGGTTATGCAAGACTTCTGAGGATTTCATGAATAGCCATGAAAACATCAGATCACAGAAAAAAAATTGAGTTTTCATTCAAGACACTATGATTTGACTCACATTATTTTATTTTAGATATACCATGCAATAACCTAGCTTCCTTGAAAAATCTATAATAGGAAAGGTGGAGTGATAGAGAAGACAAACAGCAGCAAGATATATGGATTCAGAACAGTGATATATGTGCTGTGGGAAGACAGAAAGCCAAGCTGAGGACAGATCACCCTAGAAATGTTCTACCTACGTGGTTGCTAAAGATTAACCCTGAATAATGGCACATAATCTGTCAATATAGAATATGACTATACCAAGTATGTTAAGTACAAGTTTTATCATCATCAGTTTCCAATTCTTTATCCAAATCATCCAGATTAAACTATATCATCAGTTTATGCTATATCATCCATATTTCAATTAAGTTTTGCTTTCTGGGGAAAAAAAAAATCTATACCTCCTTATTCATCCCATGACCCTACCAAGACAACCCTACCAAGCATTTGGTTTAATTCTCCTTTGCAGCTATTATTGACCTAGCAGCTTCAACCTTTTAATTTGCAAACATTCTTTTTTTTATATTTCTTAATGTTTCCTATTAAACATATGTTTTAGAACAATTGGATACTGCAGTTCTGAATCTGTTTATAGATAAGCATCTATGAACACTTGGGAATGATTTTTGCATAATTATCCATAAGATCACATTGTACAAGCAGCATAATTGACAGACTGCAGGATTTCTTCTGGATTGTTCACTCTGCACATATATAGAAATTCATAAACACTTGCTGGCTTCAGTCCATCAAGCCTTTATTATATAGGCTATACCAGTGGTGGCTAATCTTTTTGGCACTGAGTGTTGAAATGGGAGTGCACGTGCATGTTTGTGCACTGAAAGCTAGAAAAACAGCTCCCTGATGCACATGTGTGGTAGCACCGGAAACTGGAAGCTTTGTTTCTTGGCACAATCGTGCATGCTGGCCACCTGGTCTTCCAGTTTCTAATGCACATGCATGTGCATAGACCAGCTGGCCAGCATACATGCATATCCCATAACCCAGAAGAGCAACAGGCAACAGGTGGCATGTCAGAGATGGCTTTTTGTACCATTCTGGCACAAATAGCATAGGTTCACCATCACAGGGATATATCCACAAAACTAGATCAGCAAAATTGCTGTCTTTACAGGAAGGTGGAATCTATCACTTTGGAGGTTGCTGTAGGGAAAGTGTTCTGTATAAATATAGTAGACTCCAAATAACTCATTCTGATTGGTTACTAAAAAACTAATGGGGATAGGTTCAAAAGGAACCAATCCTTGAAGCCGCACAAAGGCGGCAAAATCAAATGAATGTCATTGGCTACAAGCTGGCAGACAGAAAAGTATAAAAGGGCTGTCGCGGCTTGAGCCAATGTTCCGTTTTGCAACTGTATTTGAAATAAAGACTTTGTTGTTAGAACCTTGCGTTTTTTCCGGACAGAACACTGGCGACGAGGATGGGATTGTCCTAAATGCGAGACTGAGCACGCGGTGACAGACAAGCCAGACAAAGAGAAATGGCTGGAAACAATGCGCCGCCCGCACCCTTCAACCCCAATGAAGAAGATTGGGAATCTTACGTAGACCGTTTCCTGATGTACCTAGAGAGCAATGAGATGGAGGAAATCTCAGATCAGCGAAAAAGAGCAGTTTTCTTGACACACTGTGGGCCCGCGATTTTTAAAATGGCCAAGGCTTTGGCAAAGCCCTGAGATGTCAAACAATTGACGTGGACTGAGCTCCAAAGAACATTAAAGGCCCATTATGCACCGGTGGTGTCAAATCTAATAAAGCGGCACGAGTTTTATCGGAGAGACCAGAAAGAAGGCGAAACCATCGCTGATTTTGTAGCTGCCCTACGCCAAATAGGGGGAGCGTATGAGTTTCTCACTTAGATGAAGCGATGCGGGATCAAGTGATATTGGGGTTAAGAAACTCAACTATACAGAGCAAGCTACTGAACAAACCCAACATATCAGTAGCCGAAGCTATTGCAGAAGCCTCGGCTGCCGAAGCCACCAAAAAATCGGCAGATAAGATGAAACAAATGAATGCAAGCAACGATGAAATAAGCCCGGCCAGAGGAAAAAAACAATCTCCCACAACCACTCATTATGAAGAGCTCGAGGAGACGTCAGAATCCGGGGAGGAAGACGATGAAATCCACCGCCTATACTCTAACAAGAAAGGGCGCAAAAATAGAAATCGGCGGGAATGTGCTGGCTGCGGGGGAAAACATCCCCAAGCCGATTGCAGATTCCTTGATGCCATTTGCAAAGCATGCAAGAAAAGGGGGCATATCGAGAAAGTCTGCAGAAACAAAAAGAATTACAGCCCAAAGAGACGAAACGACTCCTCAGCAAAGCCTGAGCCAAGACTCTCCAAGAGAAAGTGGCAGCGAAACAGGCAAGCCACTAACCGGGAGAAAGCATACCAAACTTTCACTATCGGAAGCGCTCAGACGGAAAGCGGGAAGAAAGTAAAAATAGTTGTAAAAATCGAAAACAGCCCCTGCGAAATGGAAGTTGATTCTGGATCGTTCCTATCCATGGTGTCATGGGACACCCTCAAAAAACTAATTCCAGACATCAAAATTAAGGAACTCCAGAGATAAAAACTAACCCTCAAAGATTATCAGGGAAACCAAATTCCTGTAATCGGCCTGGGACATTTTTGAGTCGCTTACAGGCAACATGTCGCAGTACTACCATTAACGATAGTCGACCGAGATCGACCAAGCCTCCTGGGTATCGAATGGTTTGCACCATTGGGCATCGGGATGACCGGAGTAGACCGGGTGGCCGCAACTGACTGGGAAGAAGACCTGATCCAAGAATTCCAGGATGTCTTCGACGGCTCCCTAGGCAGGTATCGGGGACCCCCATTTCTTTTAGTCTAGACCCACAGATAACCCCTAAAAGGCTAAAAGCCAGACGGGTTCCTTTTGCTTTAAAAGCAAAAATAGAGGAACAACTAAATAAATTAATAGATCAAGGGGTTTTAGAACCGGTGGACCACGCTAGATGGGAAACACCAATTGTGACACCAATTAAGCCAGACGGGTCGGTTCGAATCTGTGGTGACTACAAGGCTACCCTGAACCACGCGCTGCAACAGAGCACGTACCCAGTGCCAGTTGTGCAACTCCTACTGCACTCTCTTGGGGGAGGAAAAGTTTTTGCTAAACTAGACCTAGCACAAGCGTACCAACAGCTCCCAGTAGACCCCTTAACGGCGGAAGCACAAACAATAGTGACTCGCAAAGGGGCATTCAAATGTAACAGACTCCAATTTGGAGTAAGCGTAGCCCCAGGCGTTTTCCAGAGCCTCATGGAACGCCTGCTAAATGGCATAAAAGGGGTTGTGCCATCCTTTGATGATGTCCTAATTTCAGCCAAAGATGCAACACAGCTTAAAAAAAGGCTCAAAGAGGTCCTAAATAAATTCAGAGAATATGGCCTGAAAGTAAAGAAAGAAAAGCGCTGCCTAATGACTGATCGCGTTGAGTTTTTAGGATATTTAATTGATGGAGAGGGCATTCACCTCACCGAAAAAAAAGTCAGAGCTATAAAAGACGCACCAGAACCAAGGAATAAAACTGAGCTGCAGGCATTTTTGGGACTAATAAACTTTTATAATGTGTTCCTACCCCAAAAAGCCACAATAGTGGAACCATTGCATCGATTACTGGGCAAGAAAACAATTTGGACATGGGGGCTTAGAGAAAAAAAGCTTTCCAAGGAATAAAAGACTTATTAACATCAAACACCATTCTTATCCAGTTTAGCAACACACTGCCATTGACGGTGACCTGCGACGCCTCGCCATTCGGAGTCGGTGACATCCTGAGCCACAAATTGCCTGATGGGAGAGAGGCACCCATCGCATACTATTCAAAGACCCTGTCCAAAACCAAGCGTAATTACAGTCAGTTGGACAGAGAAGCTCTAGCAATTGTCGCCGGAGTGAAACGCTTCCACATGTACCTATATGGAAGAACTTTTCAAATCGTAACAGACCACAAACCGCTACTAGGAATTTTGGCAGGAAACAAGCCCACACCAAATATTCTGTCCCCACGAATGACTAGATGGTCAGAATTCCTAGCAGCCTATTCCTATACTCTGACACATCGCCCAGGGAAACAAATTTCCCATGCAGACGCTTTGAGCAGAGCACCATTGCCATCCACAGAGGAAGACCCGGCACCAACGATGACAGCATTGCAGATAGAGACTTGCCCCGATCTACCCATATCTGCGAATGATGTCGCCAGAGCCACCGCAAAAGACCCATTGACTGCCCGCGTACTTAACTGGGTAGGTAAAGGCTGGCTGGAAAACCAAAAAACTGAGAACTTGAAACCTTTCCGGACCAGACAAACTGAACTCTCAATCCAAAAAGGTTGTTTATTGTGGGGTGATCGGGTAATTATTCCTAACAAATTACAAGCCAAGGTATTGGGTATGCTTCACGAAGGCCACCTGGAAATAGTTAAAATGAAAAGCCTTGCTAGAAGCTATGTCTGGTGGCCGGGTATAGATAGGGACATTGAATACTGGGTAAACTCGTGCAATAAATGCCAAAGAATCAGGCCGTCCCCGCCAAAAGCACCCATAAGAGACTGGGAAACCCCAAGAGGCCCCTGGTCACGAATCCACATCGATTTTGTGGGTCCTACCAAGGGGCATACATTCCTTATTGTCATGGATGCATACTCTAATTGGCTGGAGGTAAAAATTATGCCATCAATGACAACAGAAACTGTTATAAAACAACTTGACAAACTATTTGCAACCCATGGCCTACCGAACGTCCTAGTGTCCGACAACGGGCCACAATTAACCAGTCTCCAATTCGAGCAATACCTAGCCTCCCTAGGTATAAGACATACCCTAACTGCACCGGCTCACCCGGCTGCAAACAGTAGGGCAGAGCGAATGGTCAGGTTTACCAAGGAGGGTTTAGAAAAAATGGACACTGGGGATGTCCAAAATAAAATAAATAGATTACTCACTCTCCAACATATCACACCCAGTACTACAACCAACAAAACCCCAGCAGAATTACTGATGGGAAGGAAACTAAGGTCGCATCTAGACAGATTGCACCCAAATTTCACACCAGAAAACCCCCCCGACTCCTCCATTCGATTCAGGACCTTTGCAATAGGTGACTTAGTTTATGCAAAAAATTTTACCGGGGACCCATTATGGCTACCCGGACAAATTACACAAATAACAGGCCCCAAATCCTACCGACTAACGGTAGATGACGGCAGGGAATGGAAGCGGCACATAGACCAGCTTCACTCCCGAAACATAGAACGAAATGCAAACACACAACCACACATAGAAAAACATGACGAAATTCAAACCAAGGAGGGGGAGGAAATGCGAGAAATCAATAAAGAACCGTTTAAATTAAACTCCAAAAATAATAACAATCAAAAAGAGCAAATAAAAGACTCACTGTTTGAAGAAAGTTGCAAGAAGAGTCCATCCGAAAGGGCCAGCCAGGCCAGCTCTACCTGCCCGGAGGAAACAGGAGGGAGCGGCAAAACCGCCAGCCTAAGAAACTCAGGCGGCAGTAAAATGGCTGACTCACCCTTCCAGATGGTTCCATGGAGAAGGACTGAAGACACAGCAACCCCATCTGAACCTGTCGAAGTCTCCAACAATAATGAACCGCGCAAGTCCAGTCGAGTCAAGAGAAGCCCCACCTACCTGCGCCACTACGTCACCACGTAGGACTGAATTAAGAGGGGAGGGGTGTTCTGTATAAATATAGTAGACTCCAAATAACTCATTCTGATTGGTTACTAGAAAACTAATGGGGATAGGTTCAAAAAGAACCAATCCTCGAAGCCGCACAAAGGTGGAAAAATCAAATGAATGTCATTGGCTACAAGCCGGCAGACAGAAAAGTATAAAAGGGCTGTCGCGGCTTGAGCCAATGTTCCGTTTTGCAACTGTACTTGAAATAAAGACTTTGTTGATGGAACCCGGTCTACCTCGCGTTTTTCCGGACGGAACAGAAAGCACAGTCAGATGCAGCAATAAGAGAGAAAAAGGAAAGGCAAAAGAACCCTGTTCTGGCAAGTAAGGATAGTTGTTGGAAAATCATGCTGTTTTTCTTTTTTGAAAAGTTCCACGCTTATTGCAAGTGGGAAAAATGTTCATTGATGAAAAAGGGGGTGGGGCAAAAGAAGTTGTCTAAAGTGAAGTGACAATGAAAGTTAATAGAAGAAATGAATTGCTATTCCTTCATAAGTCTTAAAAAATAAAACTGGTTTATGAGTTATGGTTTGTCCTGTTCTGTCCTGTCCTGTTCTGTTCAGCAGCAATGGGCTATTGAGAGCCTTTCCTTCAATGAGACAGTTGGAATGCTGGAAGCCACCAATTTCTGACATTTCTATGTTAATTCCATTTTTTTTAGTGAAGATGGTGTTGAATTTCTGATGGAAAATATTATTTTATGTCCAATTGCTTTAATAGAACTGAAGCAGGTATCACTGATTTAAAGGCCTGTTGAGAAGAGATATTTAACAAATAGCTAGTATCTATGTAGCTATTTAATCTATGAGGCTATTTAACAAATAGCTGGTACCTATGTATTGAAGACACCTCTTGACACAGGCAGAAGAAAATGTATGGCTGAGGACTTAAACAATTAGGGGTATATGATTTGATCTCAATTCTGAAGTCCTGATTTGAGTTTATTTATTCACAATAGAAAATCTATTTTTTATATAACAATGCTTTTTCTTTTCCTAATTTGATCACAATATGGATTCATTATTCAATATAACATGTGGCCCTTTCATTTAGTTAAATATCTAATTAAGGTACTTTACTTATTTTTTTACTAACTACTGAAATTATTTTTGTTTATTTGCTTTGCTGCTGTGGATTTATAATTTATCTCACAACATTCAATTTTATACAGATAGTGCTCAACTTACAACAATTCAGTTTTTTTGACTTCTGGTTGCAGCGCTGCAGCGTGGTGGGGAGAGAAAAGCAAGCTCTGCTCTCTTATCCCAATGTGCGCATTTGGAGGCCCCAGCGAGGGGCATGTAGACCCTGGAGGGGAAGACGAAGGTTTGAGGAAGCCCAAGGAGAAGTTTGACAGCAGCGGTGGTTGACAGCTTGAAGAAGACCCCATTTGCTCCGACATGTGAATAATCGGCCATCTCGATGGCGGACCGAAGTTGCAGCGCTTTAGCCCAATGAGGAAGATACAGCATTTTTGGCATCAATGGATGGATTGAAATTGGAGTGAAGGAGGTGGAAGTGAAAGTTGAAGAGAGAAACGGCAGAGAGAGACAACAGAACTGTGAGTCTTAAATAAGAGGATGGAAGTCTGAAGGGAATGGTGATTCAGCGGTGAAAGCAAGGAACTCTTAAGACAGAGATCAGAGCCAATTTAGTTTTAAAGATTGACTGGTGTTTTGGACTTGTTCTGAAAAATTTGGAATTGATTTAGACTGTTTATCTAGGAATTTGGAGTTTAATCTGATGGATCTGTGATTTGTAAAAGAAGAACAACAGTGGAAAAAAAGTAAGAGACAGGACTAAACCCAAGAAGTGACATTTTGAGATTATACAGAGAGAAGAGAAGCTGATGTAACAGACTGTGACTAAACAAAATGTGAACGGACAAGGAAAGGAAAGTGATTGAACTCTACTGGACTTCTTTTCACAGAATATAATTAATGGTTTGGTCTTCTGGTTTTGAGCCTCTTCGGCAACAGACAGAAATCTGTGATCATGCGTGGTTTCAGTCTGGGCTCGCTGCTGGAGTGCCCTGAGCCAGCTGATTTTGGGGCTAAGCCATCCCTTAGAGGTGGTGAAGAGGGGGGAGACTGCCAACGGGGTTGAGGAGAGCCACATCTCTCCTCCTCAGCTGGCCATTACTCCCTTTCCTGAAGGCAGTTGCAGCGGTGGTCACAAATGGCCTCCTCAAAGAAGAATTCAACTGGAAAAGAATGTGCAGGAGGAAGATAAGAAGTGAAATTTCTGGCTGACCGGGTTAAATTGCAAAAGCAACAACTAAGGTACCCTGAAATTTAAACTTTAAAAAAAATGACATCGTTCCCAAAGAAGATTCGGAAGCAGTGAAGGAAAGTGAAAAGGGAAAGTTTTTTTTTTCTTCTCTCCCTTTCCCTATATTGACAACCAAGAGACTTAAATGAGAAATCGGAAAAAACATCCACTTTGACATCAACAGGCAATTAAGCTGAAAATAAAACAAAATGTCAAAGGGATAATAAAGATTTCTGGACATTAAAAAGTTTTTTATAAATAAGGAAGGAGAGAAAAAGAATAAAAGGGCAAGATCTGGAAAAAGAGAGGAGACTGCCTGGAATTAAAAGGAATCTACAGTAAAACTTTAACAAGACTTTTAAAATATACATTTTAACTGAAACTTGGTGACTAAATTGTAGAACTCCAGGAAGAGAAAGTGCAAAAAAGCAAAAAGTATATTTGGACCACTTAGTGATCATTGGACTCTAGGTTATTGCATTTAAATGACTAAAATTAATCAGGTGGTTGTTTAAAAATTTATATAATGGTACTACTTCTGGATGAATTGAAAATGGAACTTAAAAAGTACAAAGAAGATGCACAAGAAGGGAGAGGCTCTTTCAGCTTCATTTTTCAATTCTTAGAAATGGAGATTTGGAACTATGAGAAACATCAAGAAACGTCTGTAAAACAAGAAAACTGAGACAAAGAAGAAGCCATCTTTAATGAACAAGTAATTCTATGTGTGGAAGAAAAAGGAAAGTAGGAAAAGAGAATGGAGAATTTAAGACTTAAAAAAACAACCAAAGAAAATAAAAAAAGTCTGAAAAATAAGTATAATATTGGAAAGCAACAGAAGAGGGGAATACAGAAGAGAGAAATAGAGGTAGAGAGACAAGGGGTAAAAAGGGGAGAGAGAAGAAGAGAGGAAAGAAGAAAAGGAAAAGAAGTTATAAAGGACAGAAACAAGGTATAGAGAAACAGGGCCTATTTAGAGATAATGGGTGAAAAATTAACTGAAAAAGGGATTCTGTAAAGGTACATAAGATTGTATTGTTATATTAGTATTAGAAATAATTTTAGAAAATTTGAAACAATGTATGATTAAAATGAGGGATAAAATAGCTGTTGTAATCTTGTGAAATGTTTGTTAATAAAATAAATGAGAGAATTGAATTAGGAAGGGACGGGAACATTTTAATTAGTTAATGTTTTATAAAATATAAATGAAGTGGGGGGAAGTTAATTATGGAAAACTTATAACTGTTCCCATAGAAGTATGATATTTAATTGAAAAGAAATGTTAAAGAAGTTAAAATTTTAATGAATATTAATATTAATGATAGAATTGAATTGGAATGGAATGTGTTATTTTAACTACATATATTTATAATCCTTTTTTTTTTCTTTTTAAGAATATAGTGTGTATTTTAAGAATGTACCGAGCAGAATCCAAATTGAAGTTATGTATTATATTGAATGTTAAACTTTAAGGTATATATTGAAGCTTAAATAAGAGTTAAATGGATAAAATTAAAATATATAAAGGTGTCATACTCCAATCAGCAACTATAGGAGAAACTTTGTTTAATGAGAAAAGATAATATGAAATTGAAACAGCACAGACAAAAAGTAGAAATATAAGGATTTGAATTGAGATGAGATAATTAAAATAAAATTAAGAAAATTAAAAGAGGGGAGAAGCTATGTATAAAATGTAAAACAGTAACAAGATATGGAATTGAACATAAAAATGAGCATAAAATTGAATTTATGTCTGTATGAAGAAATGTAACCCGGGATCACACTACTTTCAAAAAAGATGTTTTATTTGAATTTCTTTGTAAAAACTCAAATAAAATTTACAAAAAAAAAAAAGAATATAATTAATGAAATAACATTTTGATTAAGGTTTTATTGAATTTATTAAGAATTTAAAAGTTTAAATGACATGAAACTGTGAAAACTGGTGAAATACTATTTTGATGATTATTGATTGATTAACTACTAACAACTAATGAAATAAGTAAGGTCATATATATAAGAAGTGGAATATAGAATTGTTTAAAGGAAACCAAACTTCACAGTTAAAGATAAAGAATACAATTGATATACCATAATATAGTAATATAAAATAGTTGTATAATAATAATTTACAGCAAGTATATTTTAGGATATTATATTACACTCTTTCTCTCTTTTCTCTCTCATTTTGATATTATCCTTCCTGTCATTCCTTTTGCTCTCTCCCTTCTTTATCTTCTTTAATTTTGGTGATTCAGTTAGTTTCAGATTCTATAAAAGATTGAATCAAATCTGAAAAAGTTTGAACATCATAAGTGGGAAAAATATTTATATTCTAAAGGAAACTACTAAATAGAACTAATAACAAAAGAAAAATTAAATAGTGAATGGTAAATTGGGAATATGGCTAGTACTACAACAGCGAACCTGAAAGGGAAAAAACTGATGTCTGGTTCATCAATATCTATTGCATCTCCAAGAAATAATAGAAGGGAGCCAAAAAATAATCGAAGGAATGTTGAATACTGCGGTATCTGCTATCCCGCATCAGATGGGCGTCTCATGACAGGGAGCGAAGGAGAGAAAAACGACAGGAGACGAAGTTCCTCAAGATGAGTGCGCCCAGAATGGCTGGGTACAAGCTCTTTTATTATGCTCATTCAAGAGAGGGTGATTGTTTATTCAGAACCTAGGTTAAGCCTAGGTCAGACGGAATATACAAATTTAACAATGACTCAGAAAACAGCAAGATATCAGGACAGACAGGATGGCAGGAATTATATTTGATCAGGATATTACTTCTTTACCAAGCTGCATGCCAGACAATGTAATCCCAAGTGAATAAACCATTTCTGCAAATGTTTGACTCCTTGTCTCTGTACGTGCCCTGTAAAAGGTCACTGAGAAGACAGAAGCTTAATGATTACACGTGAAATGTCTGAATGATCCATAGTTGCATTGATATACAATTGAAAGCACATAAATGATACATAGTTACAACATCTCCTCTGTTTTTATTTTTTATGACGAATCTTCTTCCTTGTCCAAGAAGACAGGAACCTTTTTTCTAAAATGTTCACCGTCCCAGTCATCTAGGCAGGGGTGCGATCCGTCAGCATCAGGGTTGTCCAAGGAGCGGTAACTCAGCAATGACATTTTTTCATCCGGTGTTAAGGGCTTGACATGAGTTTGCAATAACACATTAACATTAGCAGTTATGGAGGATAATTGATTTTTCAAAAATTGCAATATTCTATTAAAACAACAAGGTCCTATAATACATATTAATATAATGATTATTAATGGTCCTGCCAATGCAGTTATAAGGGTTGTAAGCCATGGTGAAATAGAAAACAAGCCTTGATACCAATTATACATGTTTAACCTTTCGTTTTCTCTGTCTTTTAAGTGTTTTTCTAATTCCTTCATAGAATCCAACACAATCCCTCTGTTATCAGCATAAAAACAACATTCTTCTTTTAGCGCAGCACACAATCCCCCTTGTTTTAAAAATAACAGATCTAAACCTCTGCGATTCTGCAAGACCACTTCTGAGAGGGAAGTCAAGGAGTTTTGCAAAGCTGTAATTGACTTCTCAATTCGTAACAAATCATCATCAATGACTGAACCTAGAGCTGTAATTTTTTGTTCAGAGACAGCTAGTCCTGCAATGCCCGTGGCTGCGCCCGTGGTGCCCAGAGCAAGCAGTAAACCTAGAGTGAGAGTACTAATAATTTCTCGCTTTGCTCTGAGGGGGTATTCCATGGGTGCCTGTAGGGATATAAAATCATCAGAGTTATACACACTAATTTTTGGTACAAGCCATACTTGAATGCAAAATGATTTGGATTTTAT
The DNA here is from genome assembly GCA_015471245.1 of Laticauda colubrina. NCBI lineage: Eukaryota > Metazoa > Chordata > Lepidosauria > Squamata > Elapidae > Laticauda > Laticauda colubrina. The sequence goes on from BLBF01000006.1 coordinate 35,317,996, forward strand.
AAGTTCATCCCCATAGACACATGCTGTGAGACCGGTGGAACAAGCCCAGACAGAGTTGTTGCCAGGGATAAAATACATTCCTTTCAGGCGTGATGTTAAATTTCCTCCTGAAGTGGTGTAGACTGCAGAGTATCCTCCGATGGTGTGGAAGCGGCCAAGGCGGTTCTTAGGAAGATATACATTACAATGATAGCCATTAGAAACATTATGACAATATTGTGAGTAAGTGGATGGAATATTTCCCAAGCAACAACCAACCCCAGTGATGGAAGAAACAGTAATAGTGGAGTTCCTCCAACGGCAACGTTCGTCTGATGTGGAATTGGCAATGGTTTCTTGGGAAGCGATGGCTTCGTAAAAAGGTGGAGAGGCAGAAATACAAAGCCAACATGTAGAGGCAATTGATGAGTTTGAAGAGTTCAGCAAGGCATAGGAAGCTTTGATCATTGGAATCAATGGGTTAACTCCTTGTGTTATGGGTTGCAAGAATGGGGATTTATGACTAGGCTCAGGTGGATGAGAAGGTGAGTTGTAGGCGGTGGAGCCTACAAGCATTTCTGCCAAATCAAATTGAAGTGGTGGGTAGAAGTCTTCTATGCGAGAAGAATTGGTTGTAGAGCTTAAAGGAATGCCTTGAAAATCTTTTATAGTCCAAGTAATATTATATTTTCTATGAGGCTTCTGTGGATCGTCATGGACAGTTCTTTTGAAGCGTTGTTTGTTGACAGGATCAGAGTTTGGGTATATAAAAGCATTACAAGTAGGAGAGAGGACTATGGACAAGTTAGTTGTAGAACATTTAAGAGATGAAAAGGGAATGCAATTAGTAGAAAAAGGATAATAATTACAAAAATGACAATGAAGATTAATTTGATCATTCATCAAGGATGTTAATTGGGTTGGAGGAATCCATAATACAAGAGAAGGACATTTAGGTCCCCCTATATCTAGCTTGAATAGAGGAAAAGTTTTTAAGGTTCTTTTCCATAGGAGGAGTAAGGAAGGAACAAAAGAGTGAGTAATAGAGTGTTCTGTAAACAAAACAGAAGTGACAGAGTGAAAGTTATGGGTAGCATTTTCATGACGTACCCACATGGAACAAGTATAATACAAAGAGAAAGTCAGTGACACCAGGAAGATAAGTAACAGTTTCATTAGCAACAAGATCGTAAGGGAAAGAAGAAAATGTTGCAATTTTCAGCAGCCTTTGTTGTGGGGCTGGCTGCCTGCCCCGTTTCTAATTCTGACTCCCAGACCAAAAATTGTCCTCATCCATTTCTAAAAGGCTTGTTGAATGGCTTTTACAACACCCCCCCCCTTTCGGGGGGGGTGGAGGACACGAGAGCTCTCCTTTTAAAGAAGTGGATTGGATGGAGGGAGGCTCTCCTAAGGATTTTTGATCATTGGGAGCGGAGGGTTGAAGGACAGGAAAGTTATCACAACTTGGTGGAGGAGATTCAAATTCTATTTTATAATGGACTTTTAAAGCCTCCATAATTTTCCTCCAAGTGACTAAAATGCCAATAGGTGCACAAGGAGGATTATGGAGATAGTCACCAATTTTTTCCCAAATGGAGATTTTTAAGGACCCTTGCTCTGAATAAGTGGGACAATGTTGCCACACATAAGCCAATAATGTAGCAATAGGTTTAATTTTTACAGGCGAGCCCTTTAAATTAGCAGAATATTTAGAAGAAGAGGCAACTAACTCCCTCAATTCCTTCAGATACTCCGTCTGTTGTTGAGAAAAGTTTCCGCCCATACTTACGAAAGTCGAGACCGTGTTTCAGATCCGATGATGTGCACAGCTCCCATCGAGCGAGTAAGATATGAGCGCGTTGCGGCGTATCCCCCTTAGGGAATCACGTCGGGGTCACCAGAATGCGGTATCTGCTATCCCGCATCAGATGGGCATCTCATGACAGGGAGCGAAGGAGAGAAAAACGACAGGAGACGAAGTTCCTCGAGATGAGTGCGCCCAGAATGGCTGGGTACAAGCTCTTTTATTATGCCCATTCAAGAGAGGGTGATTGTTTATTCAGAACCTAGGTTAAGCCTAGGTCAGACGGAATATACAAATTTAACAATGACTCAGAAAACAGCAGGATATCAGGACAGACAGGATGGCAGGAATTATATTTGATCAGGATATTACTTCTTTACCAAGCTGCATGCCAGACAATGTAATCCCAAGTGAATAAACCATTTCTGCAAATGTTTGACTCCTTGTCTCTGTACGTGCCCTGTAAAAGGTCACTGAGAAGACAGAAGCTTAATGATTACACGTGAAATGATACAATGTTGAAATGTCTGAATGATCCATAGTTGCATTGATATACAATTGAAAGCACATAAATGATACATAGTTACAACAGAATACGGAAAAGATGAGCAACACGGCCAACATGCAGACAATGCAAACAACATTAACAGCTATTCAGGAAATGATGCTTAAAATGCAGAAGACAATGGCTAATAACCATACAGATATGAAGACGGAAATGGGAAAAATGAAGGGTAAGATTCAAAATTTAGAGGAGAAGATGGGAATGATCCAACAGACACTGGAGAAGAATGAACAAAGAATAAAGAATATAGAAGTTAAAGCTGAACAAACAGATAAGAGATTGGAAAGGATGGATAGGAAAGTAATCGAGATGAACAGAGACTTAGAAGATTCGATCATCCATCTCAAAATGGAATGAGCAGCATTCTATTTGAGGTTCCAAAATGTATTAGAATCCAAAAATGAAGACCTGGGAGACATAATGTCCCACTTAATAGCAGAGGCATTGCAAAGCGACCAACAGGAAATAGTGAAAGAATTAGATGAGGTCTACTGAATCCATACAAACTAAGCCAGACGAAACAAGCTGCTTAGATCAGGTTCGCCAAAAAAAATGTAAGAGATATTGTATATAGAATCACAAAGGATGAGCCAATGGTGTACAAAGAAAAAGAGATCACGACCTTGAAACAAATTCCGAGATGGGTAAGAAAGTTGAGGAAGGACTACAGATCTCTGGCAATACACTTGAATAAATGAAAAATCTGGTTTCAATGGCTGGTCCCTGAAGGAATGCTGGTGACGTGGCAAGAAAGAAGAGTAAAAATTGATAGTATTGAAAAGGTGCAAGAACTTTACAATCAGTTGATGGAAATAGAGGAACAGGGCAGCAGCAAAGAAGAGTCAGAAAGCAAGAGTCAGGAGAACCAACAAGAAGATCAGCAACAGAGAATACAGGAAATGGACCAAGAAGAGAGAGGCAAAGAAAAGAGAGAATATCCAAGGAGAGAAGGGCTAAGAATAAAACCCCAAAGAGAAGCAAGAGCAAACAGAAAATTTAGGTAGACTCAGAATTAACAATGGAAGAAGAAATTAAATTATTCTCAATAAACATCAATGGATTAAACTCCCAGATTAAGAGGAAACAAATATTAACCAAATTAACTAACAAAATGTTAATATTATATGTCTATAGGAGGTACATATCCAAAAACAGCATAAAAATATCTAGAATATCCCAAGTTGGGTGTATTATTTACAGCATTGGCAGATCAAAAGAAAAGGGGGGGTATCAATTTACATAAAAAAGGGATAAATGCAAAAAAAAAATCTATGCAGATGAACAAGGCAGAATTTTAATGATACAAATTAATTTACATTAAAAACAATTACTATTGTTGGGGATATATGTCCCTAATGATAACCAGAAGAAGTTTTAAAGGACTGTATGATAAAATAATTAGTGTAAGTGAAGAAAATATTTGCTTGATAGGGGATTTTAATGCTATTGTTGATGTTAAAAAAGACTATATTAATATGGAAGAGACTAGGAAGAAAAAAAAGAGAATTCTACCAAAAATTTTTTTTGATTTAACACACAAGACCAATTTGGAAGATATATGCAGGAAAAGGAATCCAAATGAGAAGATATGTTTTATTCTAGTAAACAAAAATCATGGTCAAGAATCAATATGGTATAGGTTAATGGGGCAATTGAGAAAGACATTAGTGAAGTAGAGATAATGCCTAATAATATATGGGCTGACCATAGCCCGGTTAAAATTACATGGAAAGGACATAGTAAAAGGAAAAGGAGATGGATATTAAATTCACAAATAACAAAGGAAAAAGAATATATCTCAAGAATTAAAAATGAGTTAGAGGGGGTTCTGGTTTAAGCCTCTTCATGGACAGACCAAAACTGTGATCATGTGTGGTTTTGATCCGTGCTCGCCACTGGAATGCCCCAAGCTGGCTGATTTTGGGGCTAAGCCACCCTGTAGAGATGGTGAAGAAGGGGGTGAAGAAGGGGGAGACTGCCAGCAGGGTTGAGGAGAGCCGCATCTCTCCTCCTCAGCAGGCCATTATTCCCTTTCCTGAAGGTGGTTGCAGTGGTGGTCAAAAATGGCTACTCCAAAGAAGAACTCGACCAGAAAAGAATGTGCAGGAGGAAGATAAGAAGAGAAAGTTTTGGCTGACCAGGTTGAACTAGAAAAGCAACAACTAAGGTACTCTGGAATTTAAACTTAAAAAAAAGTAACATTGTTCCCAAAGAAGATACTGGAGCAGCGGAGGACAGAGGAAAGGGAAAGAATTTGGTTTTTTTTCTTCTTTCGCTTTCCCTATACTGACAGCTAAGAGATCCAAATAAGAAATTGGAAAAAACATCCACTTTGACATTAATAGGCATTCAAGCTAAAAATAAAATGTCAAAGGGATAATAAAGATTTCTGGATACTCAAAACCTTTTCATAGCAGGAAAGGAGAGAAAAAGAATAAAAGGGCAGGATCTGGAAAAAGGGAGGAGACTGCCTGGAATTAAAAGGATTTTACAGTAAAACTACAACAAGACTTCTAAAAGATACATTTTAACTGAAATTTGGCTACAAAATAGTAGAACCCCAGGAAGAGAAAGTGGAAAAAAGAAGCATGAAGAAAGAAGCATGAAGAAGCATGAAGAAGTATTTGGATTACTTGGCGATCTCTGGATTACTGCAATTGAACGACTAAAATCAATCGGGTAGTTGTTTAAAAGTGTTTTAAAATGACACTACTTTTAGATGAATTGAAAATTGAACTTTAAAAGTACAAAGAAGATGCACAGGAAGGGAGAGGTTCTTTTGACTTCGTATTTCAATTCTTAGAAATGGAGATCTCAAACTATGAGAAACAGCAAAAAATGCCTGCAGAACAAGAACATCATTAATAACAAGTAATTTTATGTGGGGAAAAAAAGGAAATGGGGGAAAGAAAATGAAAAGTTTAAGATTTGAAAAAACAAAAGGAATAATAACTTGAAAAATAAGTATAATATTAGAAAGCAATAGAAGAGAGGAATACAGAAGAGAGAATGAGAACTAGAGACACAAGGGAGTAAAAAGGGGAGGGAGAAGAAGAGAGGGAAGAAGGAAAGGAAAAGAAGTTATAAAGGACAGAAATAAGATATGGAGAAACAGGGCCTATTTAGAGATAATGGGTGAAAATTTAATTGAAAAAGGGATTCTGCAAAGGTACATAAGGCAGTATTGTTATATGAGAAATAGAAATAATCTTAGAAAATATGAAACAATGTATGATGAAAATGATGGATAAAATAGTTATTGTAATCTAGTGAAATGTTTGTTAATAAATAAATGAAATAAAATGAATGAGAGAAGTGAATTAGGAAAGGATGGGAACATTTTAATTATTTAATGTTTTATAAAATATAGGGGAAGAGAAATGGGGGAAAAAATTAATTACAGAAACCTGATAAGTGATCCCAAGGAAGTATGATATTTAATTGAAGAGTAATGTTAAAGATGTTGAGACTTTAATGAATATTAATGATAGAATTGAATTGGAATGGAATGAATGTTTTAATTACATATATTTATAATCACTTTTTAAGAATATGGTATGTATTTTAAGAATGTATCAAGCAGAATTTGATTGGAAGTTATGTATTATATTAAATGTTATAACCTTAAGGTATATATTGAAGCTTAAATAAGAGTTGAATGGATAAAATTGAAATATATAAAGGTGTCATACTCCAATTAGAAACAACAGAAGAAAATTTGTTTAATACGAAAAGAAAATATAAAATTGAAACAGGAAAAACAAAAGTATAAATATAATTATTTGAATTGATATGAGATAATTAAAATAAAATTGAGAAAATTAAGAGAGGAGAAAAACTATGTAGAAAATGTAAAACAGTAAAAAGATATGGAATAGAACATAAAAAGTGAGCATGAAATTGAGTTTGTGTCTGTATGAAGAAGTGTAACCTGGGACCATGCTATTTTCAAAAAAAAGATGTTTTATTTGTATTTTTTTGTGAAAACCCAAATAATATTTTCAAAAAAAAAAAATGAGTTAGAAACATTTTTTAAGGCTAATCTAAAACAACATACTAGTTTACAAAATTTATGGGACACTACAAAGGCTTTCATGAGTGGCATATCAATAGCCTATATAGCTAATAAAAATATATAAAAATGGAAGAAACAGAATGAATGAGAAGAAAGGATTTAAAAATTTGAATATGAACTCCAAAAAGACCCCAGAAATATGGAAGTTAAGAAAGAAATAGGGATAATTAGACATGAACTAAATTTGATGGATATTGAGGAAAATGCACATAACTTAAAAATTCGTAAACATAATTTATTTGAATGAGCAAATAAACCAGGAGGGTGGTTAACCCATAAATTAAAAATAGAGAAAGAAAAAAAACTAATTCAGCAACTCAAGGATGAGGAAGGGACAGTGCATTATTAGATGGAGGAGAAAAAGAGAATTGCGCAAAGTATTTTGGCGAGTTTTATAACCAAGAAGATGTTAGGGAAGAAAACATTATATACTACTTGGAGGGAAATGGTCTGAGCCCAATTTCAGAAGAAAACAGAGAAGTACTTAATAAAGAAATAACATTAACGGAGTTACAAAGGTGATACAAAAACAAAAAAATCATAAAACACCAGGCCCGGATGGTCTACCAGGTGAACTATATAAAAATTTATCTGAAATATTTGAACCAATATTACTGGAACTATACAGTGAGGCATTAACACAAGCTAGACTTCTGAGATCCTGGTCTGAGGCATACATTTCCTTTATTGCAAAAGATGGCACTGATCAACAACTAATTGTGAACTATAGGCCAATCTCATTGCTAAATACGGATTATACATTCTTTAGGATAATATTAGCAGAAAGAATAAAACCAATTTTGAATGAACTTATACATACAGACCAGAATGGTTTCCTGCCAAGTAGACAAATTAAAAATAATATTAGGACAGTACTAAATTCAATTGAATGATATGAAGAAAAACCAGAAAAATAGGCAGCTTTAATTTTTTTAGATGCACAAAAAGCATTTGACAATCTCAATTGGAAATTCACGCTATATCAAATTAAAAGGCTGAGCTTTGGCACTAATATAGAAAAAACACAACAAGAAATATACTCAAATCAAAAAGCAAGTGTATTATTGAATGGAGATCGAACCGAAGATTTTGAAATTGCAATAGGAGTGAGACAAGGGTGTCCATTATCGCCTCTGTTATTTATCTTGTCTTTAGAAGTGTTGCTAGGTGCAACCAGACAAAAAACAGAGATTTATGGACTTAAGATTGGAATGAGGAATATAAAGTTCAGGCATTTGCCGATGATTTGGTATTTATAGTGGAATATCCAATGAATTCAGGACCAATATTGTTGCAACAAACAGAAAAATTTGGAGAAGTGGCAGGATTTAAAATAAATAAAAATAAAACTAAGATGATAGTCAAAAACTGTACAACAAAACAGAAAGTAAAATTAGAAAACATAATGGGACTGCAAATAGTAAAAAAGGTGAAATACCTGGGAATTTGGATATCACCCAGATGTTCATCATTCAGAGAGGACAATTATGTTAAACTGATTAAGCAAATCAGAAAAGAATTGGAATTATGGGCCAAATTGAAACTGTCTATATTAGGAAGAATAGCAACGTTGAAAATGAATACCTTACCAAAACTAATATATCTATTCCAAATGATTCCAATTAAATTAGGGAATTTTTTTTTATAGAACTAAATAAAATGACATCCAAGTTTGTCTGGTTGGTCAAGCAGCCATGTCTTAAAATGAAATTATTACAAGATAATAGGAGCAGAGGCGGTCTCGGACTACCAGAATGGGAGTTTTATTACCAGGCAGTGGTGTTGACTTGGATTAAGAATTGGATTAAATTAAGAGACAAGAGAATCTTAACATTAGAAGGACATGATCTCTTGATAGGCTGCCATGCATTTTTGTGGGAAAATAAAAGTAATATACATACCTATTTCAATCAACACCTAATAAGAGACTCATTAGTTACAATTTGGAAAAAAAAATCAAAGGTAAACACTATACAGAAATCCCACGATAGCTGTCAACCATGGAAGCCATAATACATCCAAATAGATTAGATCTACAGAAAATGGTAAGCTATGAAGAACTATTAGATAGTCAAGGGAAATTAATTTCAAACCAAGAACTGTAGGAAAATGGAATTATAATCGATTGGTGGCCATATCTGCAAATTCAAAATGAATATAAAAAAGACTCAAAAGATTTTGAATTTGACAAAAGGCAGAACTAACTAGATAAAATATTAATGGGACTTATAAAAACTTATAACTAAAATATTTATTAGATTTTAAAATGGAAGAGGAAATAGTCAAAAGTACAATGATTGCATGGGCACAGAATTTTGGATACACTATAGAATTAGAGGAATGGGAGAAAATATGGAATATAAATTATAAATTAACTGTATCTGCAGCATACAAAAAAAACATATATAAATTGTTTTATAGATGGTATTTAGCCCCAACAAGATTGACAAAAATCTACTCTAACATAAGTCCTAAATGTTGGAATTGTAAAAAAGTTGATGGTACATTTTATCACATGTTGTGGATGTGCCCGAGGCCAGGACATACCAGATTCAAATTAAAAATTGGTTAAAAGAGATTACTAGCTATCAGATTGAGCTCAGACCGGAATCCTTCCTGTTAGGAATCATTAAAGAAAGACTACCAAAAGAAGTAAAATACCTAGTGTTACATATTATAACAGCCGCCAGAATAGCCTTTACGCAGGTATGGAAAACACCAAATACCCCCAATGAAGAACCAATAATACACAAAGTAACAGAAAGTGGTGAGATGAATATGCTAACAATGAAATTGAAAGAAAAAGACGACTCTGAATTCTTTACAATTTGTAACAATTGGTATAATTGGCTAACAAACAGAAACAAGAAGTGAGACAAAAATGTTAATTGAAACAACCCTTAAAAAAGTAAAATAAAATTGTGTAAATTATATAAAGTTATAAGAATAGTAATTATAGCTAAAGATATTATTTAATAGTAGATAAACACAATATAATGCATTACGATATTTAAACCAAAATCTTGTATAGATGCCAAGAATGTTGTTGATACCATGATGTTTTACAATGTAAAAAAAATTATTTATATATTTATTTATTTATTTATATAAATATATTTATGCTATTTTTTTGTCTGTAGTACCTCTTATGTAGGGCATAAATAAAATCAGTAAGATACTACACAGGCATCACATCAAGACTGCCTTCAAAACAGACAAAAAAATAGCAGCCATCCTGAGGAACCCCAAAGACAAAATTGACCTG
>BLBF01000006.1:35348226-35394749 GCA_015471245.1 Laticauda colubrina
CACACACACACACACACACACACACACACACACACACAGTTTTATTTTTTATGGTACATCCTAAAGTTTAGATGGTATTAAATGTCTCTCTCTGAGTTCAGTCTCTGAAGAAACAGAGGAAAAAGGAACCAGAGCAAAGAATCTTTTTTATTATTTTTTGGGTTTGGATTGTCTTATTCAGCAGTTGGCACTACATTTTTTTTTTTTTTCAGAAGACCATTATGCTCTTTTTTTCTGTAAAAACAATGTTTCCTGGGAATACTAGGATTTTAAAGCTTTGTGTACAGATAACTAAGACTTTGGCCTGGAATACATTTCTTGTCAAAACTAGATTTGGAAGATATAATGTGAAAATATGGAGGAAACCCAAGGAGTAAATTTTAAACAGTTTTAAAATGAACTGATGATATTTTGATAAATACTGTATTTCCCTTGCATGTTTCATAGTATCTTTTGTTTTTGGAAAGCTTTGGGTGTAGTTAAAAATTGGGAGCATGCATTTGCTCAATCATTAAAAAATTTTATGGGAGAATTTCTTATGTGATCTGTTGTGTACAGAAATTAGAATACTCCAAATAACTAAATCTGATTGGCCGAGCAGGCCTTAATAAGATTGGTCAATAAAGTACCATTGCAATTGGCCCGCCTGATGGCGGGAAATCTTAAAGAACTGTCATTGGCTGCGAGCAGCTGCTATAAAAAGGGCTGCCGCGGCTCCGGCAAATGTTCTGTTACAAGTCACTGAGTGTTATAATAAAAAGAGATGTTTGTTGGAACACCGATTTCGTGTACCTTTCTTCTCAGAACAGAACACTGGCGACGAAAGTGGGATTGTCTTAGAAGAGTGAGACTGAAGCACGCAGCAACAAGAACCGAGCAAACAAAATGGCCGGTAGCAATGCGCCACCCGCACAGTTCAACCCAGCCAAAGAAGACTGGGAGTTATACATTGACTGCTTTCTAATGTTCTTAGAAAACAATGAGCTACAAGAAATAACCAACCAGAGGAAGAGAGCCGTATTCCTCACGCACTGTGGCCCTGCCATCGTAAAAATGGCCAAAGTATTAGCCAAACCGCGGGACGTCAAACAAATGGCATGGCCAGAATTAAACCAAATGTTACGAGCCCATTACGCACCTGTGGTCTCCAATCTTATTAAAAGGCACGAATTCTATAAGCGAGATCAACAAGAAGACGAGAGCATCAGAGATTTCGTAGGAGCCCTAAGAGATATCGGAGGAGCCTGCGAATTTCTCAACATGGACGAAGCCATGAGAGATTGCGTGGTCCTCAGATTGAAGGATGCTACACTCCAAAGCAAGCTACTAAACAGACCAAATATCACAGTGGCTGAGGCAATTGCATAAGCCACCGCCGCTGAAGCAGCCAAGAAATCCGCAGCCAACATGCGCCAAATGAACTCAACAAATCCAGAATCACAGAACCAAAGGGGGAAGGAACCCAGAAACAATCCACTGCAACTGCCCACCATGAAGACCTCGACTCCCTGAGTGACACCGGTGATGACAATGACAACAGGCTTCAGTCAGAAAGAAAAGGGCGGGAAAAAAGAGGAAGGAGGTGAGAATTCCAGTCTGCTGGATGCGGAGGGGACCACCCGCACTCCAAATGCAGATTCCTGGATGCTATTTTGTGAGAAATGGGGGCACATTGCAAGGGTCTGCCGGAACAAAAAGAGCTATAGTCCAAAAAGATGTGGCAGCACCCCCCCCCCCCCCCCCGAAACAGAAATAGACAAGCCGGAAGCCGATGCAGCCAAGAGAACAGAAGCTGGCGAATGAACGACAGAGAAGAAACACATCAAACAATAATCATAGGAAATGCCAGGGCAGCAAACACAAAAAAGGTCCAATAAACGTAAAAATCAAAGGAAAGCCCTGTGAGATGGAAGTAGACTCTGGATCATACCTGTCAATGGTATCATGGAACACCATCAGAAATCTAATACCAGACATCAAGCAAAGAGAACTGGAACAGCAAAGCCTAATACTCAAAGATTACCAGGGAAACTGAATCCCAGTAGTGGGTCTTGGACATCTAATAGAATTCAAAAACCATGCTGAAGTACTTCCTCTGACAATCGTCGACCATGATCGCCCTAGCCTGCTGGGAATCAAATGGTTTGCGCCCTTGGGAATCGGAGTGACAGGAATCAACAGCATCGCCGAGACCGATTGGGAGGAGAGCCTGATGAAAGAGTTCCGGTATGTATTAGACGGGACCCTAGGCAAGTACAAGGGGACCCCAATAACATTCAGCCTAGACCCTAAGATAGCTCCCATCAGGCTCAAAGCCAGATGTGTTCCCTTTGACTTAAAGCCAAAAATAGATGAGCAGCTTAACAAACTCATCGCACAAGGGGTGTTAGAGCCAATCGACCATGCCAGGTGGGAAACTCCCATCGTGACTCCTGTCAAACCAAATGGGTCAGTATGCATCTGTGGTGAATATAAGGCTACCTTCAATCATGCACTCCAGCAAAGCGCGTACCCTGTTCCAGTAGTTCAAAACCTGTTGCATTCATTAGGGGGAGGAAAAATTTTCGTGAAACTTGATCTAGTGCAAGCATATCAACAGCTGCCGGTTGACCCCGAAACTGCAGAAGCACAGACTATTGTCACGCACAGAGGGGCATTCAAATGCAACAGACTTCAATTTGGCGTTAGCATTGCCCCAGGCATTTTCCAAAGCCTAATGGAGCACCTTCTAAATGGACTAAAAGGGGTCGTCCCCTATTTTGACAATGTATTAGTATCAGCAAAAAACAAACCCCAATTAGAACATAGACTGAGAGAAGTCTTGCAAAGATTCAGGAAAGAAAAAAATGTAAACTAGCCACCAATCAAGTCGAATTCTTAGGCTACCTTATAGATGAGCAAGGGATACACCCCACTGAAAATAAAATAAAAGCAATTAAAGATGCACCCAAACCTAAGAACAAAACAGACTTACACGTGTTCCTAGGTCTCATTAACTTCTACAATGTCTTCTTGCCCCAAAAGGCAACCGTAGCGGAGCCATTACATTGGCTATTAGATTAAAAAAAAACTGTCTGGAATTGGGGCCACCGAGAACAAGCAGCATTCCAAAACATTAAGGACTTATTAACATCCAAAACCATTTTAATACAATACAGAAACACCCTGCCACTGACGGTCACCTGTGATGCATCGCCTTTTGGAATTGGTGCTATACTGAGCCACAAGCTACCAGACGGCAGAGAAGCTCCAATCGCCTTCTATTCCAAAACTCTGTCAAAATCTGAAAGGAACTATAGCCAACTTGACCAAGAAGCCCTCCCAATCATAGCAGGCATCAAGAGATTCCACGAATACCTATATGGTAGGACATTTTCTATTATCACATACCACAAACCCCTGCTAGAATTCTGGCAGGGAACAAACCAACCCCGAACATCCTATCGCCAAGAATGATGAGATAGTCAGAATTCCTCGCTGCATACAATTACATACTCATCCATCGCTCAGGAAAAGCCATCACCCATGCGGATGTCTTAAGCCGTTCCCTGCTGCCCAACATGGAAGGCGACTCTGCTCCTATCATCGCAACTCTTCAGATCGAGACATGGCTGAATCTGCCACTAACCACAGCATACGTCGCTAAAGCTCCCGCGAAAGACCCATTGACAGCTCGAATTCTGCATTGGGTAGGTAAGGGCTGGCTGGATGAGGATAGAGGTGAGACTTTTAAACCTTTTCGCACCCAGCAGACTAAACTGTCCCTTGAAAAGGGTTGTATACTGTGGGGAGACAGGGTGGTAATTTCCAAAAAATTGCAGTAAGAAGTATTTTGCATGTTGCACGAGGGACACCTAGGCATAGTAAAAATGAAGGTCCTGGCCAGGAGTTACGTCTGGTGGCCAGGGCTGGACAAAGACATTGAAAAATGGGTGGCAACATGCCATGACTGCCAGAAATCAAGGCCTACCCCCCTCTTGCATCAGTCCTGGAATGGGAAACTCCCAGAGGCCCATGGTCGAGACTCCATATTGATTTTTCTGGGTCAACGAAAGGGAACACATGTTTGATAATTGTTGATGCTTATTCAAACTGGCTAGAGGTTATTCTTATGGTGTCCACAACTACTGAAGCAGTCATAAAACAATTGAACAAACTGTTTGCTACACATGGACTGCCAGATGTAGTAGTTTCTGACAATGGCCCCCAGTTTACTGCTTTTGCTTTTGAACAATACCTAGCTGCACAGGGCATCCAACATGCCCTAACAGCACCAGCTCATCTGGTTTCAAATGGATGAGCTGAACGCATGGTTCTTTATACTAAAGAAGCCCTAGACAAACTGGACACTGGGGACATCCAAGATAGACTAAACAAACTGTTAACAATTCAGCATATCACCCCAGCACAATCACTAACAAAAGCCCCGCAGAACTCCTCATGGGTAGAAAATTCTGTTCCTACCTAGATAGACTACACCCCACCTACACCTCTGAAAAAACCCCTGACTCCTCAAGTAAATATTGCTCCTTTACCATTGGAGACTTAGTCTACGACAAAAATCTTACCGGGGACCCATTATGGCTTCCAGCCACAGTTACTCAAATTACAGGGTCCCGGTCATACCGGCTTACACTAGACAACGGCAGAACATGGAAACAACACATCGACCAGCTTCTCTCTAGGACATTGGAACACAATACTAACCTACCTAGCTCCAAAGCACCACTGCAAATACCCCCATCAAACAATCCAAAACAACCGAGGAGGGGGAGGAAACACAAAATAATAAAAAAGGGAGAGATGAACCACCAATAACACGACAAAAGACACAACACAAACCTGAATTAGAACCCCTGGTAAGATAAAAAGAGCACTTACCCTTCGACGACCTCCAGAGAAAAGAACCAATAGCAGGGAAGCGAAGTGAGGCCTTCCTGGAAGGAGACAGCCAGGCCAGCTCGACCAACCCAGATAAACCAGGAGGGAGCAGCAGAACCAACTCAACCAGCCCAAGAGACCCAGGCAGGAACGGCAAAGCTGACTCACCCTTCCAGGAGGTTCCATGGAGAAGACGCGGAGAAAAGGTGATCCTGACTGAACCGATGGAAGACCATGCTGAGACTGAGCTGCACAGGTCAAGTAGGACCCGCAAAATTCCCACCTACCTGCGTGACTATGTTACGCACGTTGGATGAAACCAAGAAGGGAGGGAAGTTGTGTATAGAAATTAGAATACTCCAAATAACTAAATCTGATTGGCCGAGCAGGCCGCAATAGGATTGGTCAATAAAGTACCATTGCAATTGGCCCGCTTGATGATGGGAAATCTTAAAGAGCTGTCATTGGCCGCAAGCCACGAGCAGCCGCTATGAAAAGGGCTGCTGCGGCTCCGGCAAATGTTCTGTTACAAGTCACTGACTGTTATAATAAAAAGAGCTGTTTGTTGGAACACCGGTCTCACATACCTTTCTCCTCAGAACAGAACATGATCCATCTTTCTGGGCATTTCATGAAGGCTTGCCAATCTCCAAGGAGAAGATAAAATGATTGGTTAAAGCAGGGGTAGGGAAACTTGGCTCTTCTATCACTTATGAACTTTGACTCCCAGAATTCCTGAGTGAGCCATAAAAAGTTCCCCATCCCTGGCCTACTGCTTTTTCAGTTGTGGGAGAAATCAATTTTTGACTTGAATGGGACTCTTTAATATACAAATGTAGGACATATTCTTTATATGTCCTACATTTATATATTCCCTACCCCTGGGTGAAAGGAAAGTGGTCACTATAAGTGCTAATTACTGCAATCTTCAGAGTACAAAGGCAGTTCTTGGGCAGTTAACATTTAATTGGTTATATTAGCACTTCTTCATTTCCAAAATGTAGGTTATATTTACCTTCCCTGAAATCTCCCTGGCAACTTTCACTCAAACGTGAGTGGACAATGTCTTACAAAGATTATGAAGGGGTTTCCATTTCCCAGCTCTTCTTGCCTATTTCTTTATGGAAGAAGGAACAGAGGACTCAGTTTATGTGTCCACTTTCCCCATTGCAACACTTAGAATGTGAAGCACCATATTTCTCTTTCAGTATGATTGAATTGCTGGTATGGGAGGAGCAGTGAAAAGCAAGTTAAAAGAGAAGAATAGAGTAAACCTATAGTTCTAAAATTAAGTTAGGCTAATTTCAAAGAAATGATGAATTAGTTTACTGTCATTCTGTATCACTGATCCATATTTAATCAACAATTCCGCTATTTCTCATTTGGCACAAATCTCAAATTTTTAAAACTTTTTATGGGAAATATGAGTCACTTTCTTCTTGGATTTGTTTACTTTAAATCTCATGATATACTATGAATAATGGGAAGAAGGAAAATAGACATTTTGTGATGACCCGTAGTCTCTCAAAATAACCCAAAACCCAAAACTTACATTAAAGTCCGGTAATGCCTTCAACTTAAACTTCACTGTTTTATTAGGCACAGTTTAGTCACAAAAGTAAATAATGAGGCAAAAAGAAAACCAAAACAAACCGCATTGATGAGAGTTCTGAAGCAAGACAAGATAAATAATCATAAACTCCAGGAAAATAACCGAGGAGAGTCCATGGGAAGAACACCAGAAAAGACAAACCTCTTTCAAAGAAAACTCCAGCAATTCCATCTGCATAGTTACAAACTTATATCCATAGCTCCCAGCTGCAAGCCATGAGGGGGATCATGAGTAGATCTCCTCTTGAGTAGACCTCACTTTTCCCTGATCCTCTCCTCACTGCGTGACCTAGGATGAATAGGGGATGGGCCTGGATCCTCCTCTGACTACTGAGCTGGCCTTTGCCCTTCCCCAGCCTCCTCCTCCACCATCTCTGGAGCCACACTCCCACTCCCTGTTGGCTGTTCCTCCTCTTCCTCAGAGTCAGTCTCCACCAGGGACATGACACTATCCCCCCCCCCCAGGGCACCCTTCCCCGGGACTAGGCAGATGAGGACATTTAGGAAACCGAGTGTGAAAGTCCTGCACCAAACAAGAAGCATGAACATCCATGGCATCGACCCAGGTGAAGTCCTCTGGTCCATAACCTTTCCATGCCACCAAAAATTGGCCTCGTAACTGGCGTGAATCTCAGATGCTATCCACTTTGAACTCCTCCTTTCCCTGAGAGGCCACTGGAGCCAACTGTGATGGAGCCGGTCTATGAGGATTGTCGGCCAAGTCAGGGACTAACAGGGAATGATTAAAAACAGGATGGATACGCATGGTCCGTGGCACAGAGAGATGATAAGCCACAGGATTGATCACCGCCTTGACCAGAAAAGATCCCAAGTAACGGTGATCGAGCTTTTTTGATGGTTGCATTTTTGGTAAGTATCCAGTAGAGAGCCAAACCCAATTGCCTACTGCTAAAGGCAGAACATTGTGACGATGTCGGTCTGCAAACCGTTTATAGTCTTCCTTGGCTCTCTCTAGTTGATCGCGGACTATGTGGTGCACGGCTTTTAACTTCTGCAAGAATGTATCCACTGCCAAAACTGGGGAATCAGACGGGGTTAAAGAGAAAAGTCATGGATGAAACCCATTGTTAGCAAAGAAAGGAGACACACAGGTGGATGCATGTTGAGCATTGTTATAAGCAAATTCTGCCACTGGCAGCACTTCCACCCAATTGTCCTGTTGAGTATTGCTGAAACAACAGAGGTACTGCTCCAAAATAGCATTCACTCTCTCTATCCCCCCATCAGTTTCAGGGTGATGAGTAGATGACAGACATGCCTGAACCTGCAGTTTTGCTAGTAGGGTCTGCCAGAAGTGTGCCGTAAATTGTACCCCCTGATCTGATACCATGCGGTCTGGTAACCCATGCAACTGGAAAACTGGGAGATAAACAATTGAGCTGTTATCTTGGCTGATGGAAGACCCGCACATGGAATAAAGTGGGCCATTTTAGTCAACATATCCACCACCACCAAAATGGTTGTGGCACCACTCAAAGGTGAAATCCAATGAAACTGCCCCCCACAGTCATTCTAGCATGGGCAAGGGCTTCAAGAGATCAGGGGGCACACCAGGAGCATACTTGGCTTGTCGACAGATCCCACAGGATGCCACATATCCTGACACATCATGTTTAAGTCTCAGCCACCAAAATGTCCTAGAGATGAGGTGCAGTGTTTTGAACACCCCAAAGTGTCCTGCCACTGGACTATCATGACATTGACCTAGGATAAGGCTATGAAGAGGACATCCAGGCATGTAAATGCGATCACGGAACCACAATAGGTCCCCAAGGAGTCTCTTGTCTCCCATTCTCATCCAATTCTCAACATTGAGCTGCCACAAATGGGTCCTGCCACTGCGCTTCCTGAATCCTCACTTGGAGTTCCACAGGTTCATCGGTGGCCACAAACCACTCCAACAGAATCACTGTCCGGGGCAAGATTTTATTCTCGCTTCGGGTATACTCGGGCTTCCGAGATAGGGCATCAGTGCATTGATTCCTTCCACTCGGAACATAGGTCACCTGGAAATCAAATTGAGCAAAGAATAAGGACCATCTCAGCTGATGCTGGTTCAATGTCCAAGCTGTACGTAGGTGTTCCAAATGGCATTGATCCGTTTGAACCTCGATTTGGTGATGAGCCCCCTCCAGGTGGAGCCCCCATGTCTCAAAAGTGACCTTAACCTCCAATAGATCTTTGTCCCAAATTGTATAGTTGCATTCTGGAGCCGACAACTTCTGGGAATAATAAGTGCACGGGAATAAGGTGCCTGTGGGAGCATAGGCCTGGAGGAGCACTGCACAACAGCCACAATGGAAGCATATGTTTTCACCACAAATAGCTGGCCTGGATCAAGGTGTTTGAGGATAGGCTCAGAAGCAAAGGTGACTTTTAGCACCTCAGAAGCTGCCTGCTCCTTAGCACCCCAATGGAACTTCTCTCCCTTCTTGAACAGATTAGAAAGGGGAGCAGTCAAGGCAGCAAAGTGGGGAATAAATGTGCGGTAGTAGTTTGCAAACCCCAACAGTTGTTGCACATCCTTAACCTGCTGTGGAGGTTCCCATGCCTGCAACGATTGTATTTTTTCCAGGTCCATTTCTACCCCAGCAGGTGGAATATGATGTCCCAAGAAGTCAATCATGGTTAGTGCAAACTAACACTTCTCACGCTTAGCAAACAGGTGGTTATCTTGCAAACGTTGCAGTACCAGTCGCACATGTTGCCAGTGTTCCTGCAGGGAGCCTGAGTAAATTAAAATGTCATCTAAATAAATGACCATGAATTGATCTAGCAAATCACAGAAAACATCGTGCATGAAATGCATGAACACAACTGGGGCATTGGTTAATCCAAAAGACATCACAGTATACTCAAAATGCCCCTACCTCATCCCAAAAGCTGTTTTCCACTCGTGCCCTGCATGAATGCGAACCAGATTGTAGGCTCTATGCATGTCCAACTTCATAAAGATCTTAGCTTGATGAAGCCGCTCAATCAGTTCAGGGATGAAGGGAAGTGGGTACCAATTCCTCACTGTGATTGCATTCAACTTTCAGTAATCACAGCACAAACATAGCTCTCCCAATTTTTTTTTTACAAAAATCACCGGTGCAGCCAATGGGGAGGTAGAAGGCAGGATAAACCCTTTCTGGAGGTTCTTGTCAATAAAATCCTGCAACATAGCTAACTCCAGTTCTGACAGGGAATATATCCGACCCATCGGCAATTTTGTATCAGGCAACGAGTCGATTGGACAGTCATACGACCGATGCAGAGGCAACTGATCTGCCTCCTTCTCCCCAAACACTTCAGCAAAGTCCACCAACTCCGCAAGTAGATCCAGGGCATAGCCACACTCCCTGCAAAGGAGCTCAAGCAATGGTTGGTCCACTTCCTATCAAGAAACTGCACAGCTCCAGATGACCAGACAATCTGTGGATCATGGGCCTATAATCACTCCAAACCCAGCACCACCGAAAAATGAGGCACTGCAGTAACGTAGAACACAGTTTTCTCCACATGTTGCCCAATACGCATGCAAAGAGATTTGGTTGCAGCAACCACAGGTCCTGAACGAAGAGGCCGACCCTCAATCATCTCTACCATACTGGCAGGGACACCTGTTGCTGAGGAATGAACCGCTGTTCTACAAAATGAGCATCCATGAAATTGGCTGTGGCACCTGAGTTGACCAAAGCTTGGATCTCCACCGCTCCCACACCAGGCACAAACATACTTGCTTTCAGCACAAGATGCTTCGCCAATAACAATACGGTGGAGATGTCAAAGGTGGCGAGGATGGCAAGGTTGGTGAAGATGGCGGGCCTAAGGACTTTTCACCCTAACCTACAGACCCCCGTAGGCCAAGCAATGCTTGTTTCCCACCACTGCAGGCGTCGCTGCTGTGGATGTCTTAACAGGACACTTGGCCACAAAATGGCCTCGATTGCCACAATAGAGGCATAAACCATCACGATGACGTCTCTCCTTTTCTGCTTGAGTCAGGCGAGGGCGGCCAGACCCCAACTGCATGGGTTCCTCCAGAGGCACTTCCACCAAGGGTGCCAACTTGCTGGAAACAGATACAGTCTCTGTCCGTTGTCGCACCCGTCGCTGCTGAAATCTAGCATTGATATGAAGACACAGATGTATGAGTTCCTAAAGGGTGTGAGGGCATTCGGTGCGTGCCAACTCATCCAGGAGCTCCAATGACAAACCCTCCTGGAACTGGTCTAATAGTGCTGCCTCATTCCATTGTACATCCTGAGCAAACACCCCAAAACTAGCAAGATAATCCATAAGTGAGCCACACCCCTGCTTCAACTCTCTCAAATGTCTGTTTGCTCTTTGGCTTCAAACAGGGTCCTCAAACATGGCCTGAAACTGATGGCAAAACTTGGCGTAATTGTTCAACACTTAGTTGAGCTGAGTCAGCAGAGGCATCGCCCAACGTGCTGCAGAGACTGACAACAAACTAATCAAAAACCCCACCTTATCCTGGTCAGTGGAAAAGTCCTCAGGCTGAAGGCTCATGTAAAGCTGGCACTGCCCAAAAAAATGCTTGAAGTTGTGCCAGCGAACCATCAAATTTATCTGGCACTGCAACTGAGCATTTTCGGCATTTGTGCCACCTGTGCAGTCAAAAGAGTCACTTGCTGGGTTAACTGGGCAATCTCTGCTCTGAGCTGATCCATGGTCACCCCACAAAAAGCAAAAATAAGTTGAAGGGGTGGCTGGAGTCAAAATGTGATGACCCATAGTCTCTCAAAATAACCCAAAACCCAAAACTTACATTAAAGTCCGGTAATGCCTTCAACTTAAACTTCACTGTTTTATTAGGCACAGTTTAAAGACACAAAAGTAAATAATGAGGCAAAAAGAAAACCAAAACAAACCGCATTGATGAGAGTTCCAAAGCAAGCCAAGATAACTAATCATAAACTCCAGGAAAATAACCGAGGAGAGTCCATGGGAAGAACGCCAGCAAAGATAAATCACTTTCAAAGTAAACACTAAACTTTGACTCCAGCAATTCTAACTGCGTAGTTACAAACTTATATACATAGCTCCCAACTGCAAGCCATGAGGAGGATCATGGTAATCTCCTCTTAAATAGACCTCGCTTTTTTCCTTGATCCTCTTCTCCCTGCATGACCTAGGATGGATAGGGGATGGGCCTGGATCCTCCTCTGATTGCTCAGCCAGCCTCTGCCCTTCCCCAGCCTCCTCCACCAGCTCTGGAGCCTACTCCCACTCCCTGTTGGCTGTTCCTCCTCTTCCTCAGAGTCAGTCTCCACCAGGACATGATACATTTACCTATGAGGGGGCCATGTCTAGATCATTCCTTCAGAGAATGGTTGATAAACTGGTTGGTTGGTTTATTTTCTTCCACAACGAGAAAGTAACAATGGCAGAAGTTGGGAATCAAATGACATGTCTACATAGTTTCTAGGACTATGTAGGTCTGATTTAAAGACTAAAGAACAACAACAAAAAATTATAAAAAAACATTTCATGGACTTTTTTTATAACACGTACTTAACCCAATGACTCCCTTCAGAATCCATATTTTCATATGGCAATACCAAGGGACTAGGATGACTGGAATGTTCGACTAGAATCCTTGTTTATAATCCTTCTGTCATAACAAAGATTGGAGCCTGTCATTCATAGAATTACAAAGATGCTATTATGCTATAGTTTCAAACTGAATTAGTTTTGTGTAGTGATTATAAGCACCACTGTAAGTTAGATGTTGCAAGGCCATGATTTCTCGTCTGGCCTGAGGCACAAAGCCATCCTTTTTCACTTTGCAATTGTTTTATACCTAGTGTTGAGAGAGTGTCTAATTACAATATCTATATAGAAATCAAACACACTGCTTTGAATTTCCTGACAGAACGAAGATAGGATAGAAATACAGTAAATGAATTATATATGTTAAAGATATGAATTGGTTGGTCAAGAAGTTGAAGCTCTAGTATTATTCTTATCCATTATTCCAGTCCATGAAGGAGGACTGAAAAGATTACTTTTAAGAAAAGTCTTTAGAAAAAAACCCAGAAAAAAATTAAAAAAATTATAAAAAACAGAGCTATTCAATAGAAAAGTTGTAGACTCTTCTTCACTTGATGTGTTTATACGGAGGAGACCACAGAAAACTATTGGGGATACAAATAGTCCTCAACTTACAATAGTTCATTTACTGACTATTCAAAGTTAGAACTGAAAAAAGTGATTTATGACCATTTTTCACAGTTGCAACCTTTGTAGCATCCCCATAATCATGTGATCAAAATTCAGATGCTTGGCAACTGGTTCATACTTATGACCATTGCTGTGTCTCATGTCATGTGATCATCTTTTGCAACTTTTTGACAAGCAAAGTCAATGGGGAGTCAGATTCACTTAACAACCAGCTTACTAACTTATCAACTGCAATGACATACTTATCAATTATGGCAAGAAAAAATTTAAAATAGGGCAAAACTCACTTAACAAATGCTTCACTTAACAACATAAATTTTGGTCTCAATTCTGGTTGTAAGTTGTAACTAACTGTACTTCAATTTGGATTCTTTCACTGAACTCTGAACTGAATTCAATATTCTAAGTAGTCTTTTATCATTGTAATTCTGTGGTTCTGGATTTACTTGGGGAAGGCACAGTTGCTTCATACATAATAAAGAGAAGGAAATAAGCAAAACTATTTAGTTAAGACAACAAAGAGTAGGACGGTTTTAGATTAAATTACATTACAAGGTAGTAATATGAATAATGGTATTCTGTAAGATCTGGAAAGTAAGTTTGAAACTGAGTTTCAAGAATTCAACTGATCTGATTTACAGATTCCTTAACTAAAATACAGCTTTTTGTACCAATAAAACTGATGATCACTGTGAATTTTTTTATATCTTTTGGTAAGATCCTGATGTTTTGTCATATACTTGGTTTAATGATCCCAATACCTTGGCTTTTTAGCAACTGCAGTTGTATGTAGTATTATTTCTATTATATTCACGTTTGGAATTGCCATTTATTTTGGTAAAGATCTGTTCTTTATTTCTGTTTTCCACATGTCTTATCTTTGGGTGCATACAAAGTTTCTGATTTAGAAAATTCATTTAGACTTTTTTTTTTTCACAAAAGGTTTTTTCTTTCCAATAACATAGGCATGCAAAATCTTTTGTGTAAAAGCACACACAGTAATGATTTATAATAGCCTATTCTACATATTTCTTAGCAAAATCCTTATAAAATATTTAAGTTGTTCTTGCTTATTCAGCTTGTTGTGATCAAGATATATACTTGGAATTTGCTTCTTGAATTTCCTTCTATCTTTTAATTCATAAATATTAAAAATCTAAAATAAATGCTTTCCAAATAAATTTTCAAATTGGTTGATAGTAGGTATATATCACTTCAATTTTCTGCAGAACTAAAAGCTGAAAGATAAGAATGTAGGACTTTTACATATTAATAGATAGGTATTTTATATATCGGTTGAACAGGTTTTCAGCTAAAAAACAAAAGACACAATTTTCATTTAAAATATTTGACCTACACTGCTAACAATATTCAGTGCATGCAAAATGACATTAAATCCTGGATATATTTATACAATGCTCCTACAGAGCATTTCCTTAGCATCTCAACATGACTTTTATCTGTTTCTGGGCATCAGAAATAAGTTTAATGCTGTGCTGCTGCACTACTAGATCAGAAAATGTCAGAACACCAAATTTTAATTCAATTTTTATTATTAATAATAAAATGTTATGAAAATATGAAAATGTTACCACATTATTTAGATTAATGTAGAATCACATCACTGATTTTGCGATGAAAAAAGTAGTAGTGTTGATATTATTAATCATTTAGGGATCTGTCCTGTGTTTGCATTTTATTTGAGTGCTAATGATAAATGTTCTATTCCACAACTTCCATGTGGAAGAAAACACCTTTAACAGCTTTTGCATGATTGTACAGCAAAAGCATTACAATGTTTCACTATCCTAAAAGATATGAAGGCTAGAGAACAATTGGTATCAAAATATACTTTAAAATGTAGAAACAGTCCAATTTCCCTAAAACATCTGCATAATTTAAAGCTTCTCAAGCCTTCTTTTTGATAACAAGCTGCAAAAGTATACTTTCAAATGATATTTTTTTAATTTATGCAGATAACATGCATCGGCAGTTACACTGGGTTATCACTGACTATGTAATGTACATTTTGCAGATTCAATATGAAGAAAGAGCACAATGCTGAGGAAAGTAGCCATGTTATATTGCAATAATTGTTAGCTACCTGCTTTATAAGAAGGAGGGACCTGGACAACAATCTTTATAGAAATAGAGAGCTGCAAGATGGGAAATCTCAGGGATTTGATTTGCTGGCAAGTTTGGGAAGATAGGCAAGTCCTTGTCAGTATATTTGGGGATAGTTCACTTGCTAGACAAAATTGGCCTTTCAAGAGGGCAGCAGATCTGGAGAAGTCCATTGTTAAAGGAAATGGAATGTCAGCTAATAGACAATGAAAGATTGGTTGTAGGTTATGATTTTCTTCGTCTGTCCTTGGGCTAAACTGTAAGCTTTGGATGGTATTTCTATTCTTTGGTTTAGAAGAGATTGCAAGGAGACTTTGTCTGGATGCAAGAAGGGTCAGTTTGGTTCTGATGGGATTAGGAAAAAGAGTTTTGTTTCTGGTTGTATTTAAAAGAGAAGAGAAGGGTGCAAACTCTATCTTGTTTCCTAAGTTTATTTACTCTACTACCATGTCATGTTCAACAAAAGCGTATGGAACGCCAGAGGTCCAGCTCTCTAATTGCAAATTAGTATAATTTCATCTTTGTATTTATTCTGCAGGCAGAAAGCATATGCAGTCCTAATTTAAAAAAAAAATTAAATGCAATTGAAATGATAGTAGAAAATAACAGTTCTAATGGGGGATTAAGTTTTTTTTTTATTTAGGGAAAAATAGTATATATGTCATGCACAGTTGTCTCTTAAAGGACTAGGCTTCATGATTTTGGAGAGTAATAGTATAAACTGATTTTAGAGTTTGTTGGGGTTGCTTTTCTATAGTGAAGTTTGGAGCACTGATTTGTAAAAAGGATTAACCAACAAAAAAAAAAATTAAGTGCCTCTGGAGATATGGAATAAAAAAAATCTGTTTTGTTTCTACCCAAGACTGAAAAGGAATCCCTGAGTGTTATATCTGAAAATTGGGTGCGGTTCTTCCAGCTGAGAAAGCTAAATGAGTCACTTTTAATTAGTTTGGTTTTTTTTTATATAAATTTTGTTTTTCCATGTTTGTAAACTACTTTATTGACAACAGATACAAATGTGAGATTTAAATAACTCATGTATTTGCTCCTATTTCACCATGCAATTTAAACAAACTATGAAACACTTCTGTTGGAGTCAATTGACACTGGCAAACATGTATAGTGTATTGTATTTGTTGAGTTAACTGCACACACCCATTAGCCAGAATATCGTAAGATAAGTCAACTGTAAGAGGGAAGAATTTACTCATTCATAAGGTTTAATTGGCAATGATTATCCTGTTGATAACATATGAGTAATGTGTGGTTATATTCTTGGCAAACAAAGTGATATGAGGTGCTGACATGCTCCTATGGCTATTGTAGGAAATCTGAAGAATATTGCATGAAAAACAGTGCCAAAGGTTTTGACAGTCACGCATTAGCTGTAGCAAATTAAAAACCATGCTGATGAGTACACATGTAAAAAAGGTTTCTGCCAGCCAGTTATGATGTCATTTCCAAGAAAGTGATTACTGAGTTATGTTCCTAGCACTGATTTACTGGACAAAATTAATTCTCATAATATTTTCCCAATTTCTCGGTATTACATTTACAACTCATTCACCTTTACAGTCATTAGAAACATTTTTTGAAATGAAAGAACATAATCAAAGTAACTTTTAGTTAGTTAGTAACTTTTAGTAACTTTCATTAATATAATCTTGCAATACTATAAACAGTAAACCTTAATCCTATGCTATAAAATAAATTGTCCATGTATTGTTTGTGTGTGTCTCTGTGTCTGTGTCTTTGTGTCCGAATGCATGAATTAATTTATAGAAGGAAATAATTTTTACTTAAACAATAAATTAGGCAATTAGGCCATAAGAATTTATTTACATAATATTTACCATGTCTATTAGCAGTAGTAGTAAGAAATAATACTGTTACAAGTGACCCCCCCAAAAAAGTATTGAATGGCAAAACAAAAACAAAATCCCTAATTGATTTCTCTGCTGTTATACCCTACAAACTCAATTTGACTCACCTTTGTATAACTTTACTAGGGTCAAGCCAACAGACAAATAATTCCTACTATAAGGAACAATTCCTTTCTGCAGTAAAATCAATGCTCTTGCATGCTAGAAAGACTCTAAAAGGCATATGTGATCTTGATCTGAAGTAAAGGAGGGTCTCCTCAATAAGTTTAGAGCAATTCCAATAACCGCAAAGAATTAAGAGATCCAAGAATAACCTTCTCAAACGAAAGACTGTAGACAGATACCCCTTAATTCTTTATTTTGCATTGCTGATTGATTTAATTTGTTTTTTATTGGATTTTAGTAATCATTTGTGTTTGAAACTTTGCATTTTGATATGGCCTATGGGCTAATCAATAAACTAAACTCACACATACAATTAAATTCCCATGACAATCAAGCACATCTTACTCCTGAAACTTAATGCCAATATTTCAATTGTGAACATAAAACATACCTGTAGAGTATTATTTTTAGTTATAATAGCAACAGTCACATAGCTAAAAGTGACCTCAGTGTACTATATATTTTATTCCAATATTAATTGAGCGAGAACTTTCTGTACTCGAAAGGATCTTCTTTTGGCTAATGATTTGACTACTGCACCAAACTTCACTGCACAAAAATATTTTGTTCTCAGTGCTTTGTAGACATGATGAATATGTGCAAAGATATGGATAAATTACTCATATGTGCTCTCCTTCCCATTATGAATTACAACAACTTAGAAAATATCTTGTGCAGATATTTTAGATTTTGACACAACATTGTAATAGTACAAAATATAACATTGTGTGTGTGTGTGTGTGTGTGTGTTTGTGTGTGTGTGTGTGTGTGTGAGAGAGAGAGAGAGAGAGAGAGATGTATATTCTATTTTTCTTCAAATAGCCATCCTACCCATCCTAATCAACCTAATCCTAAGGTTTATTACTAACTTTAAATTAAATATATATAGCCAATAGGTTTATGATTACTTAGATAGATCTTCCTCATGTTTCTGTTTCCATACTTTTTGTCAAGAAGCTTTCACAAATGTTTTCATGTATGTTTCACAAATGTTTTCATTAAAAGTTTAAAAGAACATTTTATTTGCTTGTATCAAAACAAACCATTTCATGTTAAATAACAAATGTATTCTTGTGAACAGACAAATGTGTTCTAGTGGACGAGGCATATATTTGGGATCAGAAGCTTTTTAGAATTTAGAACAAATGTGTTCTAGTGAACAGACAAATGTGTTCTAGTGGAGGAGGCATATATTTGGGATCAGAAGCATTTTAGAATTTTGAAACCATATGATTTGTAAATGGACAAAATTCTTGCCATGGAAGTTATTCCTATCTACAAAATGCTACCCTAATGAGCATTGCCAGGGCCTAGGCCTGAAACATTAATTTGCCAGAAGACAAAGTGGTACTCAATAATTCTCTTTACTACTCTATCTAACTTGGGTGGGACCAAAGACACCAAATAATTTGATGGTAAATTCTGGTACTTTTCTTTCAATATAAAACATTTTCACATGGTGCACAATAATGAATCTCTGTAGAAATTAGTGTGTGTGTAAGGCTATAATCCTACTCCCAAAAGGTATACAATCGACTATTCCACTGCATGCTGAGCATACGTATAATGCAGAAAGTTCTATTGAATACATTGAAGCAAATATGCTTAGAACTGCAATGGATGAAAAAAATACTCCTGATAAAAGCATGATCTGAGTAAATTAAAAATTCAAGTGAAGAGTATTGGAAGAAACCAAGAAATTCAGGAGAAATGTGCCTTTAATTTTCACCTTGGACAGCTTTCTAAAAATTCAACTTGGTCCAAAGCTGCTATAGAGAATGATTAAGGATCAGTGTCCTTTCTCCCAGCCCAATCATTAAAGCCCCTGTCACACTGAACCAACGGATGCAAAGAGGATGTAAAACGGACAAAAAAGCTTGCCATCCCTTGGAAAACGCTATGCATCCATTGTGTACTCACTGCATATGTCTTTCATACGCTCTATCCGTAAAACAACTGTCTACTGCTATTTCATCCGCTCAAAAGGTTTTGAGCTGCACAAAACTTTTTGAGCGGATGAACTTTCCGCCGTGTACGATCTACATCTGCGACACATACAGGCAACAAAGGTTCTACATCCGTTGTCATCCATTACACGTCCGATGTATCCTCTCGGCATCCTCTGGCCATCCGCGCAACTCACATCTGCTCCAGCGGAAAGCGGAAAGAGGGAGGAAGCGAAAGGTACGCAGAATGTCCACACAGTGTTAGTAGCACGGACATAGAAAGGATGAAAGTGGATGCAGCTCAGATATAAAGCATTAAAATGGACAAAACATTCGTATATGGGACATATCTCAGATATTTAGGATGTCTGGAGGATTCCTAGAGTATGTGGAAGGACACCTAGCGGAAAATCGACATTTCCTATAAAAAGGGGGAGGAAATCACCTGGATCTCACTTTCAGTCCAGCAGCCCAGGTGTGCAGACCTCTTCAGCCTTGCTCTTGCTCTTCCACATCATCCATTGATCTCCACCATGGATCATCGCACACTCCTTTTGGTAGCCACCATCATTCAACACCAGAACCAAGCCCTCTTCAGACTGTTTCACCTTTTCTATGCAAAGAGAAGGAGACGTCCAAGAACTGTCTGGGTCCAACGATGGATCGGGAGAAGAGCGGAGTTTGGACTCTATGACAAGCTGATGGTGGAGCTGAGGAACAAAGACCCTCATGCATTCCAGCACTTCATGATGATGCCACCAGCCATGTTTGACAAAGTTGTGGAGCGTCTGAGACACAGGCTGATCAAGGCAAACACTAACTTCCGTCCCAGCCTGGACCGTGGACTGAAGGTGGCACTGACTCTGCGCCACCTGGCCTCTGGGATCACGTATAGAAACATGCAGTATGCCTGGAGGGTGCCACACAACACCATCAGCATTGTGGTCAGAGAAGTGGTGCAGGCCATCATCAAAGAATATGTGGAGGAGCTCCTCCAGTGTCCCACCACTGAAGAAGGCTGGAGGAAAGTTGCAGAGCAGTGGTATCAGAGGTGGAACTTTCCCCACACCATTGGAGCCATAGATGGGAAGCACGTGGCCTGCAAAGCTCCAGCCAACTCAGGGTCCAATTATTTCAACTTCAAGGGCTTCTTCATCATCATCCTCTTTGCCATGGTTGATTCTGACTACAAGTTCATGTACATCGATGCTTCAGGCAACCAGAAGCATCAGATGCCCAGATATACAATGCCAGTGACCTCAAGGGTGGGCTGGAACGCAACCTCATCATGGGTTTTCCAGATCCAGACCCCCTACCCAACGACACACAAGATGTGCCCTACTTCATCGTGGGTGATGACGCCTTCTCCCTCAGAACCTACCTCATGAAGCTACACTTCCAGATACCTCACCCGTGAAGAGAGGATCTTCAACTACAGGCTGTCCAGGGCAAGACAGGTGGTGGAGAACGCCTTTGGCATCCTGGCCAACAGGTTCCAGGTACTTCTCACCACCATGCAGCATCACCCAGAGACTGTGAGGAACATTGTGGAAGCTTGCTGCATCCTGCACAATCTCATGCGCACCCGCTACCCAGTGTTGCAGAATAGGCTTGTGGACCATCAACAAGGCAATGGGGACATGGAGCCTGGTGAATGAAGGCAAGGACTAAACCTGATAGACACTGTTGATGTGCAAGGCCCCAACAGAGCTTCACGTGGAGGGAAGAAGCAGCACAACCTCCTAAAACACTGGTGCAACTCCCCAGCTGGAGCAGTGGAGTGGCAAGACAGGATGGTAGATGCTTAATGGATGCTTCCTTCAACCTGTCTCATCACACTGATGAGATTGTGCCATGTATGTTGAGTGGCCTTACAATGAATAGGGCATTCATAAAGAGTTTTTTTTAATGTTGAAATGTGTGGATCAATGATTAAATTGTTATTGATAATAAAGGGCCATATGTGTGGCAGCTGGGAGGGTGGACCATACAGTCCCACTATGCTTGCACTGAAGGTTTATCTATTCCACAGCTATCCTTACCCATCCCACAGCTATCCATCCCACAGCTATCCTTACCCATCCCACAGCTATCCTTTCCCATGCCACAGCTATCATTACCTATGCCACAGCTATCCATCCCACAGCTATCCTTACCAATCCCACAAGCATGAAAAGGCTGAACCCTTTTTTCAAAGTTTTCCCCAACACTTTATTAAGTAATAACAAACTGTATGACTTTATTAAAAAGCAAAATGACCCAAGTAAAGTGTCTTTAAGCAAAGATAAGGTGAACAGGTAACAACTCAGTCTCTGGCACTCTTTTCAGTCATTCTGAGTTGTGTCCATGGTCTCAGATGTAAATGGGCCAGGGACAGTGGAGGTGGCTGTTGCTGGGGTGCTGGTCTGAAGCGCCATTGGGGTGCCTGGCCCTGAGAGTACAACAGGAGATGGTGTGTGCAGGAAGCTCTCAGAGAGCTGACTCAGGCCCGTGAGGTTGAGAGGCACTTACTCAAGGACCTGGGATGTGAGGCCCAACACTGACGACAGATGTTCTGAGGAAGGGCTTGGCTGTGGGGTGGAGGAAGGAGGAGTGTAGTGGGGCTGTCTGGTCTGCAGCTGGGTCAGCTGAGGCATCTGTGGCGTCTGTGGTGTCCGAGGAACCTGGGTGTGGACTGGTAAGGGCTGCCTCTGCTGTGGAAAGTCCTGGTAGCTTGGTAGGCTTGGTAGGCGAAGGGCTGCTGAAATCTGTGGAAGGGCTGTGACATCGTCTGGGGTGGAGGAGCAGACCTGGAGTGGGTAGCAGCAGGTTCAGCTGGGCCTGGAGGGTGGTACAGAAGAGCTGTGATCCTCTCCTTCATCGCCTAGTACTGGGCCTCGGGCATGTCCATGAGGATCTGGCTCACGTACGTGATGAAGGGCTTGCGGTTGGAGGATGGTATATCAAAGTGGACCAGCTGGGAGAGGAGATCTGTGCTTTGATTGTGTCCCTGATCTCCAAGAAGACAGTGTGGCTCTGTCCCTCCGGTCTGCCTCTCTGCCTGCTTTCTGTGGAGGTGGAGCTGGGTGTGGGTGTGGGTTGGTCTCTGGTGGCTGCCTCTTCTTGCTCCATCTGAGACAGGGGATCCTCCACATCCTCTGGCACAGGGAGTGCAGCTGTCGCGGGGGTCTCTGTCATGGGGCCCTCCAAAGACACCTGCCTGGACACGGTAGCTGTCTCCTGGCTGGAAGAGGAGTGGCTCTCTGTGGGCTGTCTGAGGGAGAGGGTTGACAGAGGGGCTGCTCCTCGGTGGCGGATCTCACCCTCCAGGAAGCTGCACCTGGCCATGACATAGGTCTCCCGGTCAGTTAGCTTGACAGCGGCCTGCCTGGATCTCTTCAGGTGCAGCTAGCCATACCAGGTGTGCATATGCTTTCACCACCCCAGGAGGACATCTGAAGTCTCCATGCTGCATGCTTCCACTTGGTGTCGCGATAGAGCCTGTGGCCCTTCCTCCACAGGTACTCGTTCTCCCTCAGCCATTCCCGCACCTCCTCCTCATGGTCCTCGGAAATGGAGTACTGTTTCCTCTCCCCCTTCTCCTTGCCTTGCTTCTTCCTCCCTCTGGCAGCGGCTTCAGGGCCTTCAGCAGTAGGGCTTTGAGGGCCTTGGGGCTGGTCCACCACAGCAGCAGCAGCAGGAGAAGCACCAGCAGCAGCAGGAGAAGCACCACCACCAGCAGCAGCACCAGCAACACCAGCAGCAGCAGCAGCAGGAAGCACCAGCAGCAGCAACACCAGGAGCACCAGGAGCAGCAGCACCAGCAGCTTCAGAGTCAGCGCCAGCGGGTGGGGTGGTGGTTCTGTCCTTCTTGCCAGGGCTGGCAGGAGTAGGCACGGGCTTCCTCTTCTTCCCCATGGTGTTCTCTCAAGATGTCTCTGGCAGCAGGTCTTTCCTCTGAATTGTGACCTGTTTGCGAGCTGCATCCTTTTATATCCGCGGAGCTTATGCAATTCATCATCCCCGCATTCTCAGTGAATGCTTTGCATCCGCTATGCATTCTATAGGTGTCCGTGATGCATCCGTGTCATCCGCTACGCATCCATTCCTTCTCCTACGCGTCCACTTCGCTGTTCTCCCCCCGGAAGCCCTGCAGTTGTATCATCCACTTCCATCGCTTTCATCCGCTAGGCCTCCTACGAACGTCCACTTTACATCCCCGCTACATCCTCACCACATCCGTTCTTTTCCATTGTTGTCCGCTCTGTTTATGCAAATTAGGGGCCCTTTTGAGAGCGGATAACAATGGATGGAAAATTTGCTCATCCGCTGTGTCCTTTTTACATACGTTTTGCATCCGTTGGCCAGTGTGACCTAGCCTTAAGTTAAATAAGACTTATTTTGGTTCCAAAATCAACCCAAATTCCTGGTTAAAATGAATCCAAAATGCAGCAACCAATTTGTGTAGTCACCTGATAACTAAGTTTTCTTAGTTCTAAGTGCACATACATTTTGTCATAGAGTTAGGGTTAGAATTTTATTTCGCAGTAACTTTTCACACTCGTTTAACCTAGTGCTGCTTTTGTTGTTTAATGAAGTTGCAAGATAAATGTCAAAAACCAAATATCATGTGAAAGAATGAGTCCCTCTTTAATTCCTTAGAGGCTGAAAATTAAATTTATAACAAAATAACATCACTTATTATTAGAACTTCATGAAATAATCAAGTATCCTAAGATGTCATATCAGCATGTTGTTAGAAAGTAGAAAGAAAAAAGTTGTAATGCGTACTTGTCATTACCCAATAGCACTTCACAAAAGCCATACAATATAGTTTTTGTTGTTTTCAAATCATTACTTGACACAAGATCGCATCAATTTCAGAAATGCAGAAATGACACATGAAAATATTATATATCTTTGGAATTTGGCTGATAATTGTTTGGCTTTCACTGTTACTAAGCTGATGTGATATTCACCTTGGTATTCTGCCCAGCAATGAAATCAGAAGGAATCTTCAAGCAGAAAACTGGGGAATTTCCAACGTGAACATTTCATCATGTGGTTTGGTTTTTTTTTAAAATATTATTTTATGTTTTATCCTTAAAACAGTCTCAGTTGAGTTGTACCACATGTTATGCTTGGAGCTCTTCCCAGTGATTTGTTCAACAGAAGACAAGTAAAGGATAGTTCCAAGCTCATCTAGATTCAATTCTAATACCATAGTGATAAGTTTATTTTCTAAATAAAACAGTGACATCTCCCTATTTCCTTCAAGTTTTGTTATTTATAGTCCAGGTTTTGTTGCTGTTGTTATTGTTGTTGTTGTGGTGGTGGAGGTTTTTCTAAATTTTTTGTGTCTGCCCACTGTGAAGAAAAAGTTCAATTATACCTACTTCTGCTGTGGTACTTTTGGATTAATAATAGTAACCTCAGAATTATCTAAGTAAAATGTGGTGTCTCCAACAAGCCAATGAGTGAAAATATCAAGTTTTGGCTTGCTTTGTAATATATCCCAGAGACATGACAAATACTGTGAATCAATACTTCTAGCAGCCTTACAATTTATGATATTGGGCCATCATTCAACAGAGAGATGAAAAGGATTTGGTTCTTTGAAAAGGCCATAGCAGACTCTGAGGCAATTTAATTCAGGAGCTTTGCTGCTATGATATTTCAAACACTGTTTAACATCTCTGATTTAATTCTTCTTACCATGGCAATTTTCTAAATATACACAAAAACATTCTTTGTTTCTGCTATCTATTACAAAGTTAATTCACATTTAGTTTTTTCTTTTGTTTGTTGTTATTTTGCACTGGAAAAAGCCTACTGTTCTTATACATC
This sequence comes from Laticauda colubrina, assembly GCA_015471245.1. Lineage (NCBI taxonomy): Eukaryota > Metazoa > Chordata > Lepidosauria > Squamata > Elapidae > Laticauda > Laticauda colubrina. The sequence continues at coordinate 35,372,876 of BLBF01000006.1, forward strand.
TTAAAATACTATACAGGGCAAAAGGTATTTTTAAAATTTATTCTTATTTTGAACACTTTTTAGTAGAAGATTAATGAGGCAAATTGGCAACTCCAAATGTATGAAATTTAATTTACTACTATTAGTTGTGGCTTTTGTATACACACTCCAACTTTACAATATAGGAGTAAGTCTTACATTTCCTGCTCTCTTAATGCACAGAGATGAAGATAAATGATAAACTATTCAAATCACATTGATTAAGGCCACAGTAATTAACTTTCACTGCTATTTTATCTATCTCAAAAGCATACAGTCAAGAGAAACAAATAAAAATTCACAAATGAGAAAAAATATTCTTTCCAACAAATAATACTGCATATGGAATCATTTGAAATGAAAGTGTTGGATGGAAAATCTATCTGGTTAGGGTCAATCTAGGAATAAAGTAAAATGAAGGCTGATTGGAAAGAAAGTTTAATGATGAATAGAACACTAAGGTTTGTGATTCTGTTGCAACTGACAAAATGGAGGTGAGAATGGTTGGGTTTAATACCTTCTTCGGGCTTTGAATTTGAACTTCCTGTTCTTGTGCAGGAACATGTCATTTAATATTTTATGACTGTTGTTAGATTCCTATGGAGTCATGGCTGGCTCTATAGACAAAAGGGAAAATGCAAATCCTGGATGTTTTGTCAACATTTTGCTTGTTGCGTATCTGAGTTTCTTGATTCAGTCTTTCTGAATGGATTGCCAAATCTGCATTTCTAAAAGCTGGCCTCCTCAATTTCTGCTTGGAGCAGGGAACCTGGGACTAGTGTCTGCCTCGTTTAAATTTTTTTTATTTCTCCCTTAGAAATAAAGGATAAAATATTTCCTTTATCCTGCCTTTTTAATATTTCTCAAAATATTTCGTTCTTTTAGGTGGTGGGGGGACAGGGCTTCCTTAAAAAAGCATAAAAATCTACTTGGCTTATAGGAAAATCTTTTTTAAAAAAGAGAGAAAGCTTGGTTGACATTAATTGATCCACCTTTTATTTCACATCAGCAGTTTTAAGACATATGCTTAGAAGTTGCTTCTTTAGCATGCTTTTCCCCATTACACTTATCATGTGCATTGACATAAGAAAGATCCTGCTTGACATGTAAAAGAAAGATTGTGTTTCAATAACTTAAGTAACAAAGTTCTTGGCTAAGAAGTGCATTTGGTTTCTCTTGGCACATAACTAATGGGGGGAAAACAAAGATGATAAAATTCAGTTGGAACTTGACATAACAAATAGTCATCACAGAAAATGTTTAATTTAAGAAGATTTAGAATGCTAATATATAATTATATCAATTATATAATTATATAAATATAATTATAATTATAACTGGTTTTATTTTCAGATGGACATGCCAATTTAAGAGGTCTAATATTTAAACTGTTCCTATGTTCATGGATATTAAATTAAATCTAATCAACATAGTTTTAATGATCACCATGAGGACATTAAAAAAGAGATATTTGTACTTATATATCTCTAAGATGAGAAAGAATGCTTGTAAGCAAAAGACTATTGATTATTTTCTACAGGAAAAACCAAGACAGGAAATACCAAGTCTGCAAAGTAATATGCAAAGCTTAAATGAATTCACAACTCCAAGCAAGTTGGGAGCTGAACCAAAATAAAACAATCAAACAATGTATTCTGCAGAGATCAAGTTAACAGATGCAATACGTCTGGCTTTTTTCAAATGTGCAACTGGTAACTATAGTTACATAATTGGAGCCCTAGGAAACAGAAGACACTTTTAGTACACATGTGTCAATTAAATCAATATTTCCCCATCTTTTTTGTGCTGGGATGTTGTATTAAGCATGTTAAGGCCCTGTCACACTGCCCAATGGATGCAAAACGGACACAACGGACGAGAAAAATGTTCCATCCGTTGTTATCCGCTCTCAGAAGGGGCAAAAATTTGCATAACCAGAGCGGATAACATGGACGCGGGGAGGACGCAGGGCAGATGGAAAGCGGATGCGGAACAGAAGCCCAGCGGATGGAAGCAGATGGGAGCAGATGGCACATCCGCTGGGGTTCCAGGGGACCTCAGCAAAGCAGATGCGGAACGGATACAGCGGATGCAGAGTGGATGCACAGCGGATGAAGCAGATGCAGAGCGGATGCACAGCAGATGCACAGCGGAAGCCTAGTGGATGCCGAGCGTTAATTGCGCATGCGGGGAGGATGCATTGCATCAGCCCCATGGATATAACGGAAGCAACTCAGAAGCAGGTCGCCATTCAGAGGAAAGACCTGCTGCCAGACACATCGACTGCCTTGCCTGTCCTGCCTGCATGTCTGCCTGCAAGCCTTGCTGCCAGCCAGTCTGCCTACAAGCCTTGATGTCTGCCTGCCTGCCAGCCTTGGTGCATGCCTCCCTGCCAGCCTTGGTGGCAGCCTTCCTGCCAGCCTTGGTGCCTGCCTGCCTGCCAGCCTTCCTGCCAGCCTTGGTGCCTGCCTCCATGCCAGCCTTCCTGCCAGCCTTGGTTCCTGCCAGCCTCCCTGCCAGCCAGCAACCCCACAACCATGCTCAAGCACAGCAAGCCTCAGCCATCTGCTGCCAGCCCTGGCAAGAGGGACAGGGCTACCATCCCGCCCCCTGGCCCTCACTCTGGTTCTGCTGGGGCTTCTGCAGCACGGGCTCGCTCTTCTGGGGCTGGGGCTTCTGCTGCTTCTGCTTTTGGAGGAGCTGATGACAAGCACTCCAGCACCAGCCACCTCCACAGCACCTGCACCCTTCACCCATGAGACTGAGCGACCAAGAGGAGTGCCAGAGACTCATTTTTGTCTTATAGCTTGTTGTTAATAAAGTCTATTTTTGATTCATACACTTGCTTCATTTCTTTTTTTTAATAAAGTCTTGGTAGAAACTTTTAGAAATGGTTTAAGCCTTTGCACGCTTGTGGGATGGGTTAAGATAGCAGTGGGATGGGCAGGGATACCTTTGGGATAGGTAATAGCTGTGGGATAGATAAACCTCCAGTGCAAGCATAGTGGGACTGTATGGTCCACCCTCCCAGGTGCCACACCTTTGGCCCTTTATTATCAAGACCAATGTAAGCATTGATCCACACATTTGAACATAAACATAACTCTTTATTAAATGCCCTGTTCATTGTAGGCCCACCCAACATACATGGCCCAATCTCATCAGTGTGATGAGACAGGCTGAAGGAAGCATCCATTAAGCATCTATCATCCTGTCTTGCCACTCCATTGCTCCAGCTGGGGAGTTGCACCAGTGTTTCAGGAGGTTGTGCTGCTTCCTCTCTTCACGTGAGGCTCTGTTGGGGCCTTGCACATCCTCAGTATCTATCAGGTTTTGCCCTTGCCTCCATTCCCCAGGCTCCATGTCCCCATTGCCTTGTTGGAGGTCCACGAGCCTGTTCTGCAAGACTGGGTAGCGGGTGCGCATGAGATTGTGCAGGATGCAGCAAGCTTCCACGATCCTCCTCACGGTCTCTGGGCGATGCTGCATGGTGGTGAGAAGTACCTGGAACCTGTTGGCCAGGATGCGAAAGGCGTTCTCCACCACCCGTCTTGCCCTGAACAGCCTGTAGTTGAAGATCCTCTGTTCATGGGTGAGGTATTTGGAGGTGTAGGGCTTCATGAGGTAGGTCGTGAGGGAGAAGGCGTCATCCCCCATGATGAAGTAGGGCACATCTTGTGTGTCGTTGAGCAGGGGTTCTGGATCTGGGAAGCCCACGATGAGGTTGCGTTCCAGCTCCTCCTTGAGGTGACTGGCGTCGTATACCTGGGCATCTGAAGATGAGCCGTTGCCTGAAGCATCGATGTACATGAACTTGTAGTCAGCATCGATCATGGCGAAGAGGATGATGCTGAAGAAGCCCTTGTAATTGAAATAAGTGGACCCCGATTTGGCTGGAGCTTTGCAGGCCACGTGCTTGCCATCTATGGCTCCAACGGTGTGGGGGAAGTTCCACTTCTGATACCACTGCTCTGCAACTTTCTTCCATCCTTCTTCAGCGGAGGGGCACTGGAGGAGCTCCTCCTTGTATTCTTCGATGATGGCCTGCACCACTTCTCTGACCACAATGCTGATGGTGTTGGGTGGCACCCTCCAGCTGTACTGCATGCTCCTGTAGGTGGTCCCTGAGGCCAGGTGGTGCAGAGTGAGTGCCACCTTGAGCCCAGGGTCCAGGTTGGGTCGGAAGTTGGTGTTTGCCTTGGTCAACCTGGGTGTCAGCCGCTGCACAACTTCGTCAAACATGGCTGGAGGCATCCTCATGAAGTTCTGGAATGCCCGAGTGTCTTCGTTCCTGAGCTCAACCATCAGCTTGTTGTACAGTCCATCCTCCGCTCTTCTGGTGAACCATCTGCGGACCGAGACACTTCTTGGCCTCCCCTTTTTCTTCCTGTAGTAGAGTTCACAGAGCCTGTAGATGGCTTCGCACTGTTGCAAAAGGATGGTGGCTGCCAAAAGGACTGTGTTATGATCCACGGTGGACATGACTGGATGCTGTGGAAGAGGAAGAGTCAGATGAAGGCTGCAGAGGTCTGCAGCAGGGCTGCTGGTCTGAAAGTGAGATCCAGATGTGTTGCTCCCCTTTTTTATAGGGAGTGTAGGTGTCCCTTTGCATCCTCTAGGCATCCTCTAGGCATCCTCTGGACATCCTTAATATCCAAGATAGGTCCCCTCTGTGGACGTTTTTTCCATTTTACATGCTTTGTTTCTGTGCTGCATCCGCTAGGTATCCGTTCTGCATCCATTCTGTGTCTGTTCCACTTCCTGCATCTGAGCGGATGCGAGTTGCACGGATGCACAGCGGATGCCTAGCAGATATAGCGGATGCGTAACGGATGCAGAATGGATGCGTAGTGGATGCGTAGCGGATGCAGAACGGATGAATTGTATACATTTTCCGGACGAATTGGATACGTTAAACAGCTCAAAACTTTCTGAGCGGATGAAACGTCCTTAAACGGATGCTGGACAGATAGAGAGGAAGCAAAATGGAGGCAGTGAGTACATCGCATTTTCCAACGGATGGCAAGCTTTTTTTGTCCATTTTACATCCTCTTTGCATCCATTGGTGCAGTGTGACAGGGGCTTTACATTATATCCCATGTATATCAGTGTTGCATAAATTTGTGGAATTATTACTTCTATATCAACTAATCTTTTCAGCACATGGTTTTTGGTGATCCATGGCTTTGGTTTTGGGAAATAATAGCAGAGATTTTTGTTGGCTTTCCAGGTCTGAAATTTTAACATTACTTCCTTTTTTTAATCAACCTTTTGTTCATAACTGAAATTGCTAGGTAAATGGGTTTAGATTTTTGTTTAAAGCTATCCCTTGCTTTAAAAAGTGAATTTTCTTTATTTGCAAATGGTCAGTAGCTGCTTCAAAAAACCCTTGTTAGTGGAAGTAGACATAAGAATAATCACACCCTGAAGTTAGAAAACATAAAAATATTTTATCACCTGTATAATTGCCTTCAGCTGGCAAACTAAGCCATTAATGAACCAAACAACTTAATATTCTAATTTCAGAAGAAAAATGTAGCATTAAATTAACAAGAGAAATATTAATATTTCTGCTTCATTTCACCTTTTTTATTATTTTTAGTGTATAATCAAATGCACCTATGCAATATGAATGCATAGGTGCAGTTGATTATATTATTTAATTCATGGGATTTCATTGGACTTGAGCAGCTATAATAAATTAAATAATAAATAAATAAATGAATCTATGTTTAATGTTAGTTTACTAAAACACTATATTTCTCAATTTCTGGAAAAAAAATATAATTGTTAATGTTAAAGATTAAATTCTTGATTATTCATATGAAATACAAGATTGGGGATATTGAGAAGGATGAAAATATATATTTTTGGTAATAATTAGTGTTAAGAAAAATAATTATGCATCAATATTGATACATATATCAATATTATACATATTTGGAGAAAGATACCTATATTGATTCCACATGATTTATTTAAACATTTTAAATTTTAAATACAGTTTTCTTCATACCACAAGTGGAGGATACTAGCATAACAACTTGGCAAAGGACAGTGAGTGGATAGAAAGAATGGAGCTGGGAAGAAGCCCAACTAGTGCAGAGTAAACCACTCAATAACATGTGCATTATCAAAAGAAAGAGCTCTGGCAAAACAACATATAGTAAACACTTTAATGATCATGATAGGAGTTACACGATTGGACATAATCTGGAACAGCTGGTGATTCACAGAGTATCATGTAATCTATTGCCAGCTGAAATGGATAAGACAATGAAGATGAAAAGGGCAGGAGTTTATAAGACTACCGCAGAAGTGCACAGAACAGGGCAAATAGAATTAGAATTGAACTCAAGATACTTCAAGGAAGAGCTGGATACAACAAACATATTTGCATCAAATGTCCTGGGGTAAAAATAATTGTGTTTACAAAGATATTAAAGGAATTTTAAATTTAATACAAGTAAAAGGGAGAAGATAACTCAAAGACTTCAGAAGGAAAAAAGATCAAAAGCCAACAGAGATGTCACATTCCAATATAACAACAACTTTGCAGTGGAAATAGACAAAATAGTCATCAGATCCAAATCCCAAATGAGATTAATTAACAGAATTAACAAAAAATATGAAGACATCTGCATTTAAATGTGCATCATAAATATTGCTGATTAGCAGATTAAATACATAGGTGAAAAAAATTGTTTTCTATAAAACAAATGTATGCGCGCAGAGGTCATAACCTAAGTATGATAGAGACAGGCTGAAAACAATGTAATCTGTTCCTGTCATTCAGAAATAACAGTTGGATCTTTTTAGGATAGGAAAATAGGAACTGCAGATCAGCTTTCTAATTGGTTGATAAGCCGATTAATCACTTGATTATCATTTCATAAAATGTTTATCATGACTTTACCATGTGCAAACACATCCAACACTTATTCTCAGTATCTTTCTTTATCAGTATCAGTATCTTTAGTCTAGCAAATGTTTTATATGCTCTAGTTAGTAGTATAAGATTACCAGAGAAAAAGCTATGAAGGATTAGGTTAGCAACTCTTAATGCCTTTTTGGCTATGTAGTCACAGTGGATTCTAGCACTTAGATCATTAGAGATGAGTATTCCAAGGTCCTTGACAGAATTTGGATCATCAACAAGGTCTTGACTATTCAGCTTGTATTTTATTTTCTGATTTTTTTTTTTGCCAATATGAAAGACAGAGCATTTATTTGTTGAGATTTGAAGTTGTCATTTGTTTCACCATTCTGATACATAGTCAAGATCTTTTTCAGGTGTAGCAGTATTGTCTGTGGTATTGAGCAACTTTACATCATCAGCGGAGAGAACGCAGTTGCTCTTAATATGATCACAGAAGTCATTTATGTAGAGTATGAAGAAAGTTGGTCCTAGAACACTGCCTTGGAGGACACCACTATTGACAGGTACAGAATTTGATTGGACATTTTGACCATTTGTTGTCTGTTTGACAGGAATGCTTCTGTCCAGTTATGCAGGTGTCCAGAGACACCATAAGATTTTAGTTTTAGGAGTAGTTTGTCCTGTACCACTGAATCAAAAGCTTTACAGAAGTCTATGTAGATTGCATCTATTGCTTTGCCCTGATCAAGTTGTGTAGTCCATATGTTTTTGCAGTGTAAGAGTTGCAGATTGTGGGATAGTTTTTTTCTGAAACCAAATTGTTTATTAGAGAGTAGCTTGTTTTTTCTCTAAGTGGAGGATAATGGATAGGTTAATAATTGATTCCATGACTTTACAGGTGATGCAGCATAAAGAGATTGGTCTGTAATTTTCAACTGGGCTGGGGTCTCCCTTTTTGAAGATGGGGATGACCATGGCTTGCAACCAAAGGTTAGGCAAGGAGCTGGTCCTGAAAGATCTTTCAAAGATTATGCTTAGAAGTACTGCTATGGCAGTGGGTAGCTTTTTAAAGAAATAGGCACATATCCCATCTGGTTCAATAGATAGAGATGGTTTTAGATTGTGTAGTGCTTTTTCAAAATTGTCTTCTGTAAAATCGCTATGTATTAGATAATTGCAGTTTTCTGTGGTTCGTCTAGGAAATACTGGCCATGATCCATTGCTGTTTACAAATACTGAGCCAAAGAATGTGTTAAAGAGGTTGGCTTTAATAGTGTCATTGTTGCAGTCTTTACCATTAGGTCCTATCAGGGGTGGAATGGACCATGTGTCTTTTCACTTGTTATTTACAAAACTGTAAAAAGCATGGGTGGAATTGGTGCACAGAAGGTTTTCCTCTTGTTTAATGTGATAATTGGTGCATTCAGTCTTTATCAGTCTTCATAAAATTTATCTTGCGTAAATTTTTGTATTGGCTTTTGAAATTGGCAATGTGACCAGATTTGTTTTTCCGCCAGAGTGATCTCTTTTTGGATTGAAGTTTCCTTATTGTTATGGATAATCTGTTTTTTCTGGTTTTTGGAGTTGTCATTGGTGCATATAGTTTGATGACTCCTTTGACTTCAAGTAAATATGTGTTGTAATGGTCTTCTACAGTATTGCATCTAGTGAATAGAGATTGCCAATCAAGGGATGAGAGATCATTGTCTATTGTGTAGAAGACAGTTGTTATTGATGTGATGATATACCAATGGAATGGAACAATAAAAAGCAGATAATATTGAGCATTCAGACTTGAGGTTTATCATGAGGAATTTGTTTGAGCGTTTTAAACTCTACACTGTTATTTTTCACCTGCTTAACTTCAACTGGAAAGTATGTTAAACAAAGAATGTCAAGAGGTTTCACATTACACATGGCTTGTATTTAGAACTGGCATGGCTACAAAAATCCAAAGCTATATACATCTACAAATATTCAGCAGAAATCCTAAAGTTGTTCTCATCTGTAATGCCAATCCCTGAAATATAAAATATGAATATAAAAACAATATGTACTAACAGTATACTTTGATGCACAAAGATTATTGAGATTTTTTACATTCTAATACAGAAATTAAAGAGTAAAAAATAAAAGAAATGGAAAAATAGTTATTTTCCTTTCTTTCTCAAAATCTTAAAGTCTAAGATTGTGTGTTAATGTGTATTACCAGTAATTAGTCCAGTTACTTTATACCAAAATCGTCCCAACATAAATAAAAAATAAATAAATTTAAAAGCAAATTATTAAATTTCAAAGTTTGCATAAAACATTATAGCCATGCTAGAAACAGAAATAAATAGAACCTGTCATGCCCTTGTTGGAGTCTGAATCTGAGGAATAGCTGACAGGGAGTGGAGTGTGGTTCCGTTGGCTGTGGAGGAAACCAGGGAAGGGCAAAGTCCGGCTGGGCAGAGCGGCTGGGCAGAGCAAGGGAGAGGGAGTTCAGAGGAAGACCCAGGTCCACCCCCTCTTCATTATAGGGCATGCAGGAGTAATGGAAAAGAGAGCAACGTGGCTTAGGGAGAGTAAAAGGTCCTGATTCTCTTCATTAGCTATAGCTGGGTTTAAAAGAAATGCATGCTGAGTGATGGGAGCAAACATGAGTTTATCTTATGTTGACTTTGCTTATCTGTGTTCCTGGCATCTTCCCAACCATGTTGAATTATTGCTGTGTCTTCATGTCTAGAATTCTTGCTCCTGCCCTGTTGGACTAATTATCTCATTTTGCTTTGATTGGACCTGTAGTTACAGTTTTTGTTGACTACGTTTTGGACTTGATTCTCTGCAGTCAAAGGATGTTCCTGGGACAGTTTTTCTCCAGCCAGAAGGTAACCAGGACATTGGGGGCAAAGTTGGAGCTAATAAAGGGACTCCTATCTGACTGTGTTGCCTTTGTGCCATACCTTGGGTCATCACAGGACCTCAGAATTATGGGAAATTATTTATTTAATCATTTAAGATACTATTTTTGTATAACTCTTCAGGAATTAATTTGCCCCAAACATACTGCCATTGACATTGAGTGAAATAAACTTATTTCATGAATTCCTTACATTTTTGGATAACAAACATAATCTATTTTTTTTTCATTCCTAACTCCCTTGAAGAGGGTTAGTTCTTTTGGCCTTTGAGGTATAAAAATTTCTTTCTTTCAAAAAGTTAATTTTGATTGTAAAAGCATACTAGGACTCATCCTGCTATATAATTAATAAAAAAGACATTGTAAAACATGATTAAAAGAGGAAAATAGGCTCCACAAATTCTTATTAATACTACATTGAATTAGTTGAGAGTTCAAACTTCACCCATGCCTATTCTAATAACTTTGTTATCATATTTATGTCATAAACTATGAGTTGTTCCACACCATTGGTCTTTCCATTTGTAAATAATTCCCTAAATTTTATGTTCCCATTCTGCAGTGTGTCCAATTTGTTCTCACCATTGAATGATCCATTGTTTAGAATGATGTATAATTTTCAAGAAACACTTTATCCCAAAATAGCCAATGATTGCTTCACAATTGGCATTCAATTAGTTTACTTCCCACCATCATTTAGTTTACAGTACTTTGGGAACAAAAAGAAAATAATGGAAAGTCCTAATTCAGCATGATATTCTTCTAATAGGTTTTTGTAGCAGTGTGTAGTGTCAAGTTCTTATTGTAAAACTTGGTACTAACAAACCAATACTGCAACGATTCAGGATTTTTACACATTCATGGCTGAGCAAATAAAAAAGAAACATAAAAAGTTTGTCCATTGAGAAAGAAAATGCCCAAAAATAATTAATGACTTCCTGGAACTGAATTTCATTCACAGTCAAAGGAAACTTTGGGGAAAATGCAAGGAAATTCAAGAGAAAAGGTTCTTTTAGCATTTTCTAATTGATACATTATCAGTATCAGTAAATAATAAAGAATATGTACAACAGTAAAAGCACAGTAAATTATGTTATTACAGAGGTTTATTGAGAAAAACAATAAAAATCTGTGCATGTCTGTGTGGTAAGGAAAAAGAAAAAAACAAATGGCTTGCTGGACCAAGGGGCTCCTGCCAGGGTCCAGGAATCCTGTCTTGAATCCCATCTTGAGCAGTTTCCCCTTCAGCTGCCTGGTGAGGAAAAAGCTGCCTAATGAAAAGAAGCTACCTGGTCTAAAAAATCTGCCTGGTCTCGGAGAGGGAAGCCAATGCGGGGAATGAATGAGCTGTCGGTTTGCAGCAACTGCCGGCAAGGGATGCAAGCTTAGAAGCTAGCCAACTGTGGGTGAGTGTCTTCCCTGGCTCCTTATAGATTGGTGATGCATTTTTCAGTGGGAGGAAAGAGCAGGTAAATGGCTCGAAGGTTTACTATGGACCTGAGTCAGAAACAAAAAGTGAAGACTCCAGAGCAGAAGGGGTTAGTGTGGAGATTAAAGCCCATGTCACACTGCCCAACGGATGCAAAAATGACACAGCGGACGAGCAAAATGTTTCATCTGTTGTATCCGCTCCCAAAAGGGGCAAAAATTTGCATAACCAGAGCGGATAACACGGACGCATGGAGGACGCAGGGCGGATGCAAAGCGGATGCGGAACGGAAGCCCACCGGATGGAAGCAGATGGGAGCGGATGGCACATCCGCAGGGCTTCCGGGGGCCTCAGCAAATTGGACGTGGAACGGATACAGCGGATGCAGAACAGACGCCGAACGGATGAAGCGGATGCACAGCGGATGCACAGCGGATGCACAGTGGAAGCCTGGCGTTAATTGCGCATGCGGGGAGGATGCATTGCGTCAGCTCCGCAGATATAACGGAAGCAGCTTGGAAGCAGGTCGCCATTCAGAGGAAAGACCTTCTTCCAGACACATCGACTGCCTTGCCTGCCCTGCCTGCATGTCTGCCTGCAAGCCTTGCTGCCAGACTTGCTGCCACCCACCCTGCCAGCCAGCAACCCCACAACAATGCGGAAGCACAGCAAGCCTCAGCCATCTGCTGCCAGCCCTTGCAAGAGGGACAGGGCTACCATCCCGCCCCCTGGCCCTCACTCTGGTTCTGCTGGGGCTTCTGCAGCACGGGCTCGCTCTTCTGGGGCTGGGGCTTCTGCTGCTTCTGCTGCTAGAGAAGCTGATGACAAGCACTCCAGCACCAGCCACCTCCACAGCACCTGCACCCTTCACCCCTGAGACTGAGCGACCAAGAGGAGTGCCAGAGGCTCATTTTTGTCTTATAGCTTATTGTTAATAAAGTCTATTTTTGATTCACACACTTGCTTCATTTCTTTTTTTTAATAAAGTCTTGGTGGAAACTTTTAGAAATGGTTTAAGCCTTTGCATGCTTGTGGGTTGGGTTAAGATAGCAGTGGGGTGGGCAGGGATACCTGAGGAATGAGCAGGGATACTTTTGGGATGGGTAATAGCTGTGGGATAGATAAACCTCCAGTGCAAGCATAGTGGGACTGTATGGTCCACCCTCCAAAGTGCCACCCCTATGGCCCTTTATTATCAATAATAATGTAATAATTATCCACACATGTCAACATAAACACAACTCTTTATTAAACACCCTGTTCATTGTAGGCCAACCAAACATACATGGCCCAATCTCATCCGTGTGATGAGACAGTCTGAAGGAAGCATACATTAAACATTTACCATCCTGTCTTGCCACTCCACTGCTCCAGCTGGGGAGTTGCACCAGTGTTTCAGGAGGTTGCGCTGCTTCTTCGCCTCATGTGAGGCTCTGTTGGGGCCTTGCACATCCACAGTATCTATCAGGTTTTGCCCTTGCCTCCATTCCCCAGCCTCCATGTCCCCATTGCCTTGTTCACGGTCCACAAATCTGTTCTGCAAGACTGGGTAGCGGGTGCGCATGAGATTGTGCAGGATGCAGCAAGCTTCCATGATCCTCCTCATGGTCTCTGGGCTATGCTGCATGGTGGTGAGAAGTACCTGGAACCTGTTGGCCAGGATGCGAAAGGCGTTCTCCACCACCCGTCTTGCCCTGAACAGCCTGTAGTTGAAGATCCTCTCTTCACGGGTGAGGTATTTGGAGGTGTAGGGCTTCATGAGGTAGGTTCTGAGGGAGAAGGCGTCATCCCCCACGATGAAGTAGGGCACATCTTGTGTGTCGTTGGGCAGCAGGTCTGGATCTGGGAAGCCCATCATGAGGTTGCTTTCCAGCCCCTCCTTGAGGTGACTGGCGTCGTATACCTGGGCATCTGAATATGAGCCGTTGCCTGAAGCATTGATGTACATGAACTTGTAGTCAGGATCGACCATGGCAAAGAGGATGATGCTGAAGAAGCCCTTGTAGTTGTGATAAGTGGACCCCGACTTGGCTGGCGCTTTGCAGGCCACGTGCTTGTCATCGATGGCTCTAACGGTGTGAGGGAAGTTCCACTTCTGATACCACTGCTCTGCAACTTTCTTCCATCCTTCTTCAGTCAAGGGGCACTGGAGGAGCTCCTCCTTGTATTCTTCGATGATGACCTGCACCACTTCTCTGACAACAAAGCTGATGGTGTTGGGTGGCACCCTCCAGCTGTACTGCATGCTCCTGTAGGTGGTCCCTGAGGCCAGGTGGCGCAGAGTGAGTGCCACCTTGAGCCCAGGTTCCAGGCTGGGCGGGAAGTTGGTGTTTGTCTTGGTCAACCTGGGTGTCAGCCGCTGCACAGGTTCGTCAAACATGGCTGGAGGCATCCTCATGAAGTTCTGGAATGCCCGAGTGTCTTCGCTCCTAAGCTCCACCATCAGCTTGTTGTACAGTCCATCCTCTGCTCTTCTGGTGAACCATCTTTGGACCCAGACTTTTTTTGGGTGGCTCCTTTTATTCCCGTAGTAGAGTTCACAGAGCCTGTAGATGGTTTCGTACTGTTGCAGAAGGATGGTGGCTGCCGAAAGGACTTTGTCACAATCCATGGTGGACATGACTGGATGCTGTGGAAGAGGAAGAGTCAGATGAAGGCTGCAGAGGTTTGCACAGCTGGGCTGCTGTTCTGAAAGTGAGATGCAGACGAGTTGCTCCCCCTTTTTATAGGCAGTATAGGTGTCCCTTTGCATCCTCTAGGCATCCTCTAGTCATCCTGCAGACATCCTTAATATCCGAGATAGGTCCCCGCTGTGAACGTTTTTTCCGTTTTAAATGCTTTGTTTCCATTCTGCATCCGCTAGGCATCCGTTCTGCATCCATTCTGCACCCGTTCCGCTTCCTCCCTGCGTCTGAGCGGATGCGAGTTGCGTGGATGCGGAGTGGATGCCTGGCGGATATAGCGGATGCATAACGGATGCATAGCGGATGCAGAACGGATGAACTGGATACATTTTCCACGCAAAAGTTTTGGGCAGCCCAAAACTTTTGGAGTGGATGAAACCTCACTAAATGGATGCTGGACGGATAGAGAGGAAGCCAAACGGAGGCAGTGAGTACATCGCGTTTTCCAACGGATGGCAAGGTTTTTTGTCCATTTTACATCCTCTTTGCATCCGTTGGTTCAGTGTGACATGGGCTTAAGCAGCAGTGGCTTAATTTATGTTTTTACCCTCTAACTCTGGAAGTTAAATGGCAGCTTGAGAAAAGAGTGATTAAAGGAGAAAAAAAAAGAGTGAACTAGATGAGAAGAAGAGGTGTGAAGAAGGTTTTTATTCAGGAAAACTGCCTTTTGAAACTGAGATTGATTGTGAATTCCGATGATGGAAGAACTGGAATGATGTCTACAGTCTCCATTTAAATCAAATCACCAAAAATAATTCTAAATGGCCACCAACTGGGGAGAAAAAGGAGACTCACAGAGAATTGATAGACTCCATATAAATCACCCAGCTGATTAGTCAGCCTGAATTTAAATTCCCACTCAGCTGATTGGACAACCTACACTAAACCCCCACCCAAATCTCATCCTTTCCAAACTCCAAAGTAGATGATTGGTGAGCTAATTCAAATCTTCTCCATTCAAATCTATCAAACAGCAATGCTTTCTCCTTAAAACAAAAACAAAACAAAAACCAAAAAACGTGGCTTTAAGGAAAAACAAAGGAACTTTACAAAACAAACCTCCAATACTTCACTACCTCCATTATTTCAGTACCTGAAGACCAAATATTTATAGATAATGCTTTGTCTATAATAATTGATTTATCATATTACAGTATAATAATTAATTGTTAAATGACAACTAATTTACTGATTCATTGAACTGATAGAGATTTGATACTGCACCACTGATTATCTAGTCTATTAAATGATTGATTGATTCTTAGTAATAAGTTGATTGATTAATTTTTATTAATAAGTAACCTTACTTTTGATTTATTCTCTAACTTATCAATTAACATTTATTAATTACCAACATTCATAAAGTAACTGTCTACTTATCACATTAATTAGCTATTGTAATTGTATAGTGTACTATTGTCATTGACCATGCCAAACTCCAGATACTCCAAATCCTCCACTACCAAACAACAACTAAAAATAATATCTCTACCAATGACCTCCCAGACTCCTGTAAATGCTTCAGATGTCTTAAAACCATCAATAAAAGCAAAAATAACATCAAATGCTACCTATGTGACAATCAAGCCCACCTTGCCTGCTTAAACTTAAACAAAGACCTAGCTGATCACTTAAAAGTATCAGATACTTTCCTTGTCTATGTCCATCATGTTTTCCTAAGCTAAATAAACCAAGTACCCTGCCTCACAGAGTTGATAGCATAGAATCTTTCATATACTCAACAGAAAAATGCTTAGAAACATGTTTTGAAACAATTATACAAGAAAACCTAATTTCTCTTGAAAAAAATAATACAGCATTGATAAGCAACTACCTATCAGCTCAAAATCAAATCCAAACTGAACAACCACTACCACAACTACTACCTCAACTCCAATCACAAATATAACAAAAAGTAACCACCAAACCACAATCACAAATAATTACTATCCCATCAAATAATTCCACAAATGATATCACCTTACACATCAGAGACACTATTAAATGTGATCAGAAACGTCTAAATGCCATCTTATTTGATCTTGAAGACACCAGTGAATCAGATGACATCACCAAAGTTTGTAATATCATAAGCAACTCAAATACAACAAACAACTCTCCTGAAGATATCATTGAAATAACCAGAGATGTCCTTGAGTCCAAATATAATGATGGCTCAGTGGCCCAAAAATTTTGTAGAGTTGTTTGCAAAAATGAGTCCAGCAAATGCATATTCATTCATACAATAAATGCCATTGCAAAAACCAATCCCAACCACAAAACCACTTCGCTCAAGACCAGACTTATCCACACTGCAAAGAATATGCTCCCGTGAACTTCGCAAGGAACTCAAAAGATGTCTAGACAATGGAGAGAAGGACCTCTACATTGACTACCATGCTGATTGTATCAAAAGTAAGTCACACAACTCACAACTCCATATCCAACCCTACCTTCTCCAACCCACCATCACTCAAAACTAGGCACACATGCCTTAACTACCTCAATTCCAATAACACTTGCCCTTAAATGCAAGCTACTCAGAGCAAGAAGTCTTGTGAATAAAATACCTGAATTTCTCCTTTTACTAAATATGGCTAAATTCGACATCTTATTTGTCTGTGAAACATGGCTCAATGCATCTCTCTCTGACTCCATTACCACAGAAAGAGAATATCATGTTTACCGATCAGATTGTGAAATCTGTAGAGAAGGTGGTGTTTCTATTTTCTATAAAAAGTCCTTACATCTAAAAAATATCCAAGTTACCGAGGAGCTTGCTATTCCCGAGACATCATCTGTGAACTGTCTTTAAATATCACATTTCGATTCTTACTATATGACAGAGACCCTGATTATGATATCGAACAAGTAAACAAGCTAAATACACAACTAACATGGGCAGCACCTGCTCACACACTTTTATCTTTCTTGGTGACTTCAATCTACCTCACCTTAACTGGACGCTAAATGAATGTAAAACTGAACCCATACATGCAACCTTCTACAATGCTGTAACAAATCTGGGACTGGAACAACTAGTAACCAACAATACTAGACCTAGTAACTGCCTCAATCTCATATTCTACAATAGTTTGAATTCAATTTATGGAATAAAAATGAAAGAACCCTTTTCCAACAGTGACCACAACATGATTAACTTTTGTCTCAACATACGTCCACACAAAAATGATCACAACAATGGAATCTCCAATTATAACTTCAAAAAAGGCAACTATGATCTTATGAACAACGATCTCTCATCCCTTGATTGGCAATTTCTATTCACTGGATGCAATACTGTTGAAGATCATTACAACATATTTTTACTTGAAGTCAAAAGAGTCATCAAACTATATGTACCAATAACAACTCCAAAAACCAGAAAAAACAGATTACCCATAACAATAAGGAAGCTTCAATCCAAAAAGAAATTACTTTAGTGGAAAAACAAATCTGGTCACGTTGCCAACTTCAAAAGCCAATACAAAAATTTATGCCACCAGATAAAGACTGAATGCACCAATTACCACATTAAACAAGAGGAAAACCTTCTATGCACCAATTCCACCCACGTTCTACAATTTTGTAAACAACAAACGAAAAGTCTCAAGGTCCATCTCACCCCTGAAAGGACCAAATGGTAAAGACTGCAACAATGACACTATTAAAGCCAACCTCTTTAACACATTCTTTGGCTCAGTATTAGTAAACAGCAATGGATCATGCCCAGTATTTCCTAGATGAACTCCAGAAAACTACAACGATCTAATACATAATGATTTTATAGAAGACAATGTTGAAAAAGCACTACACAATCTAAAACCATCTCTATCTATTAGACCAGACGGAATATGTGCCTACTTCTTAAAAAAGCTACCCACTGCCATAGCCGAACCTCTAAGCATAATCTTTGAAAAATCTTTCAGGACCAGCTCCTTGCCTAAACTATGGTCACAAGCCACAGTCATCCCCATCTTCAAAAAAGGAGACCCCAGCCTAGCTGAAAATTACAGACCAATCTCTTTATGCTGTGTCACCTGTAAAGTCATGGAATCAATTATTAACCTATCCATTATCCTCCACTTAGAAAAAAAACAAGCTACTCTCTAATAAACAATTTGGTTTCAGAAAAAAACTATCCTGCAATCTGCAACTCTTACACTGCAAAAACATATGGACTACACAACTTGATCAGGGCAAAGCAATGGAAGCAATCTACAAAGACTTATGTAAAGCCGTTAATTCAATGGTACACAACAAACTACTCTAAAACTAAAATCTTATAAAATCTTATCTCTGTACACCTGCATAACTGGATAGAAGCATTCCTGTAAAACAGACAACAAATGGTCAAAATTGGGAGAGTCCAATCAAATTCTGTACCTGTCAACAGTGGTCCCCCAAGGCAATGTTCTAAGACCATCTCTCTTCATACTCTACATAAATGACCTCTGTGATCATACAAAGAGCAACTGCATTCTCTTCGCTGACAATGGAAAGCTATTTCATCTTTGCTGACGATGTAAAGCTATTCAACACTACAGATTATACTGCTACACTTCAAAAAGTCCTCGACTATGTATCAGAATGGTGAAACAAATGGCAACTTCAAATCTCAACAAATAAATGCTCTATTGGCAAAAAAAATTCAGAAAATAAAATACAGGCTGAATAGTCAAGACCTTGTTGACTATTCAAACTCTGTCAAGGAACATGGGGTACTCATCTCTAATGATCTAAAGGCCCGGTCCCATTGGCTGATGGACACAAAATATATGCAGAAAGGACACAGCATACGAGCAAAATTTCAGGGGTGGATCCATCCATTTTCATCTGCTCCAAAAATTGGCGAAAATTTGCGAAAACAGAACGGAAAAGAACAGATGTGGGTCGTAGCGGGGATGTTAAATGGATGTTCATCGGAAGCCTAGTGGATGAAAGTGGATGGAAGGGGATGACAGCTCCGAAGGGGTTACTGGAGATAATTGCGAAGCGGACGCCTAGGGGAAAGAGCGGATGCATAGCAGATGAAGCGGATGCATCAACTACGCCTAAAGGAAACAAAGGGATGCCGTGCGGATGTATATCGGATGCAAACCGTTCACTGTGCATGTGGGGGGTATGAATTGCGTCCGCTCCGCGGATATAAAGGGATGCAGCACGCATGCAGTCAGCATAAAGTGGAAAGACGTGTTGGCAGATACATCTTGCAGGAACACCATGGTGCGTCAGTCAGGCAAGAAAAGGAAGTCCGTGCCAACTTGTTCAAGCTCTGGCAAGTTGAAGAAGGCCAGAACCAGCATCCCACCCCCTAGCACTGACTCTGATGGTGAAGCTGCTGCTGCTGTGGTGGACCAGCCCCAAGGTCCTCAAGCCCCTCAAAGCCCTGCTGCTGAAGGCCCTGATGCTCAAGCTCCTGAAGGCCCTGTGCTGAAGCCCCTGAAGGCCCTGAACAAGCTCCTGAAGGCCCTGAACAAGCTTCTGAAGGCCCTGATGCTGAAGCCCCTGAAGGCCCTGATGCTGAAGCCCCTGAAGGCCCTGATGCTGAAGCCCCTGAAGGCCCTAAACAAGCTCCAGCCAGAGGGAGGAAAAGGCAAGGGAAGAAGAAGGGAGAGAGAAAACAGTACACCGTTTCTGAGGAGCATGAGGATGAGGTGCTGGAATGGCTGAGGGAGAACGAGTACCTCTGGAGAAAGGGCCACAGACTGTATTGGGACACCAAGAAGAAGCAGGCAGCTTGGAGAGACAAGGCAGAGAGCCTGGGGTACACTGCAGAAGTACTCCTTGGATGGTGGAAGCACATGCACTCCTGGTATGGGAAGCTACACCTCAAGAAATCCGGGCAGGCCACTGTCAAGCTCACTGACCGGGAGATGTACGTCATGGCCAAGTGCAGTTTCCTGGAGGGTGAGATCCACCACCGAGGAGCAGCCCCTCTGAGACCCCTCTCCCTCAGACAGCCCATAGACAGCCAGGCATCTTCAAGCCAGGAGCCAGCTACCCTGTCCAGACAGGTGTCTTCAGAGGGCCCCACAACAGAGACCCCCTCGACAGCTGCACTCCCCATGCTGGCGAACTTGGAGGATCCCGTGGAGGATGACGTCCTGCTGTCACAAATGGAGGAACAAGTGGCAGCCACCAGAGGCCAACCCATCCCCACCCCCAGCTCCAGAAAATGCAGGCAGAGAGGCAGACTGGAAGGCCAGGATGACAGTGTGCTGTTGGAGATCAGGGACACAATGAAGACCAGCACAGAACATCTCTCAGCTGCTGGTCGACTTGGACAGAGCATCCTCGGCCCGGGAGCCCTTCATCACCTACGTGAGCCAGACCCTGCCCGAGGCCGAGTACCAGGTGATGAAGCAGGGACCTGCCCGAGGCCGAGTACCAGGTGATGAAGCAGAAGATCACAGTACTTCAGATCCACAACCTTCAAGGCCCAGCTGAAGCTGCTCCTACCCAATCCAGGTCTGCTCCTCTCTCATCAGTATTGGGCCTGACATCTCAAGTCCTTGATGAAGGGCCTCTCAACCTCATGGGACTGAGTCAGCTCTCGGATACCAACCTTAGCGTCCTGAACACACAACCACCTACTGTACCCTCGAGGCCAAGCATCCCAATGCCATGTCAGACCAACACTCAAGCCACAGCCACATCCACAGTCACTGCCTTACACTTCACAACTGAGTCCATGGACAATATAATTAGGCATCTCATTATAAATTCTGCTAAGATTATATAATTTGCCAAATTTCAATTCCATGGAAGTCATGGTTCCTGGATGCTGGTGTATTTTGTAGTTAACCCATTTAAGGTATTGTGGTGGAATGTAATCTGGATTCCCAGGAGGGCAGAATAGTACTCCAGAGGGCAAGGAGGCAATGAATCTTGGGAAGTTTAGTTGGCAAACAAAACCTGGAAGTTCAGCTCTTGGTTCTTTTCTTTTTGCAAGAATGCTCAGAGATAATGTTGACAGGTTGACAGAGTTATGCTCAATGTTTCTTATTGTTTTCCCCCAACTGTGTGATGAATCAACAAAAATATATCATAAAAATACTTCCTTGCTGCCATAATTATTCTAGCTAAATCTTATTTTGATAAGCTGCCTACATCTCAGTTATCAAGTACAACTAATTATGTCATGGAAGTTGACAAGCAGTTCTATATCTGTTATTTCTTTAATTAAGATTGTAATCATAAACCCGGTTGCAGAGAGTAAATCAGATTTCTTTACTAAGAAAATGCATAGAATTGTATTATTAATTATTTTATTTATGGGGACAGAATGTACAGGCTACAAGTAATATAAGAGATAAATACACCCCTGCTTTCCATGTTTTAAATAATCACAGCAATAAATCTGTGAGTAGATAAGAAGTACTCATTGTTTTTAAAAAATACAATTCTTTTTCCTTCCTCTCTCTTCCTTAGGGATCTTTTTTTGTCTCTACAAAAGTATTCAGAAGATGATATTTCAGGCCCTCTACCCTTTAAAGTCAGAGGGGAAAATTCAGTTTTATACAATAGGACAAAATCCAGTATTTGACTTTACTTCCCACAACTATCCAAAACTAGTTTTTTCAGAGTCTTGGAAATCCTCAAAGGTGTTCAAATGATAGAAGTTCCTTTCCATAGTTTAAGAATTGGCCATTACTTATAACCATTATAATAAAAATAGATCCCCTTTTCCTGAAACATAAAGCAAAAAAAAAAGAACTTTGAACCTTCTTATTTTCTAGTAAGCAATTATGCTTATTAGGTTAATATCTAGTAAGGTATTACTAAAGTATTAATTTTTAGACTGGACTGATCACCTGCTGTAAATTTACAGAACTATGTACAGTGATGCAAAACACTTCATTACAGTCTGAAGCAATATTTTTTCTAGATCATCCAAAATATATATTGGTTTATCTATCTATCTATCTATCTATCTATCTATCTATCTATCTATCTAT
>BLBF01000006.1:35407609-35431586 GCA_015471245.1 Laticauda colubrina
TGTTTAGCTTGTCTACCTAACCCTGGTTGGGGAACCCAGGCTTAACATGTTCCATCCGTTGTTATCTGCTCTCAAAAGGGGCAAAAATTTGCATAACCGGAGCGGATAACAAGGACGCGGGGAGGACGCAGGGCGGATGCAAAGCGGATGCAGAACGGAAGCCCAGCGGATGGAAGCGGATGGGAGCGGATGGTGCATCCGCAGGGCTTCCGGGGGGCCTCAGCGAAGTGGATGCGGAACGGATACAGCGGATGCAGAGCGGATGCCAAACGGATGAAGCGGATGCACAGCGGAAGCCTAGCGGATGCCTGGCGTTAATTGCGCATGCGGGGAGGATGCATTGTGTCAGCCCCACGGATATAACGGAAGCAGCTCGGAAGCAGGTCGCCATTCAGAGGAAAGACCTGCTGCCGGACGGATTGGCGGCCTTGCCTGCCCTGCCTGCATGCCTGCCTGCCAGCCTTGCTGCCAGCCTTGCAACCAGCCTTGCTGCCAGCCTTGCTGCCAGCCTTGCTGCCAGCCTCCCTGCCAGCCTTGCTGCCAGCCTCCCTGCAAGCCTTGCAGCCATCCAGTCTGCCTGCCAGCCTTGCTGCCTGCCTTCCTGCCAGCCTTGGTTCATGTCTGCGTGCCAGCCTTGGTGCCTGCCTGCCTGCCAGCCTTCCTGCCAGCCTTGGTTCCTGTCTCCCTGTCAGCCTTGGTGCCTGTCTTGGTGCCAGCCTTCCTGCCAGCCTTGCTGCCTGTCTTCCTGCCAGCCTTGGTTCATGTCTGCCTGCCAGCCTTGGTGCTAGCCTGCCTGCCAGCCTTCCTGCCAGCCTTGGTGCCTGCCTCCCTGCCAGCCTTGGTGCCTGCCTTGGTGCCAGCCTTCCTGCCAGCCTGCCTGCAAGCCTTCCTGCCAGCCTTGGTGCCTGCCTCCCTGCCAGCCTTGGCACCTGCCTTGGTGCCAGCCTCCCTGCCAGCCTTCCTGCCAGCCTTGATTTCTGCCAGCCTCCCTGCCAGCCAGCAACCCCACAACCATGCGGAAGCACAGCAAGCCTCAGCCATCTGCTGCCAGCCCTGGCAAGAGGGACAGGGCTACCATCCCGCCCCCTGGCCCTCACTCTGGTTCTGCTGGGGCTTCTGCAGCACGGGCTCGCTCTTCTGAGGCTGGGGCTTCTGCTGCTTCTGCTGCTAGAGAAGCTGATGACAAGCACTCCAGCACCAGCCACCTCCACAGCACCTGCACCCTTCACCCCTGAGACTGAGCGATCAAGAGGAGTGCCAGAGACTCATTTTTGTCTTATAGCTTGTTGTTAATAAAGTCTATTTTTGATTCACACACTTGCTTCATTTCTTTTTTTTAATAAAGTCTTGGTGGAAACTTTTAGAAATGGTTTAAGCCTTTGCATGCTTGTGGGATGGGTTAAGATAGCTGTGGGATGGGTTGAGATAGCTGTGGGATGGGCAGGGATACCTGTGGGATGGGTAATAGCTGTGGGATAGATAAACCTCCAGTGCAAGCATAGTGGGACTGTATGGTCCACCCTCCCAGGTGCCACACCTACGGCCCTTTATTATCAATAATAATATAATAATTATCCACACATGTCAACATAAACACAACTCTTTATTAAACGCCCTGTTCATTGGAGGCCAACAATACATACATGGCCCAATCTCATCCGTTTGATGAGACAGGCTGAAGGAAGCATCCATTAAGCATCTACCATCCTGTCTTGCCACTCCACTGCTCCAGCTGGGGAGTTGCACCATTGTCTCAGGAGGTTGCGCTGCTTCTTCGCCTCACGTGAGGCTCTGTTGGGGCTTTGCACATCCTCAGTGTCGATCAGGTTTTGCCCTTGCCTCCATTCCCCAGCCTCTATGTCCCCATTGCCTTGTTGACTGTCCACAAGCCTGTTCTGCAAGACTGGGTAGCGGGTGCGCATGAGATTGTGCAGGATGCAGCAAGCTTCCATGATCCTCCTCACGGTCTCTGGGCTATGCTGCATGGTGGTGAGAAGTACCTGGAACCTGTTGGCCAGTTCTCCACCACCCGCCTTGCCCTGGACAGCCTGTAGTTGAAGATCCTCTCTTCATGGGTGAGGAGTCTGGAAGTGTAGGGCTTCATGAGGTAGGTTGTGAGGGAGAAGGCGTCATCCCCCACGATGAAGTAGGGCACATCTTGTGTGTCGTTGGGCAGGGGTTCTGAATCTGGGAAGCCCACAATGAAGTGGCCTTCCAGCTCCTCCTTGAGGTGACTGGCGTTGTATACCTGGGCATCTGAAGATGAGCCGTTGCCTGAAGCATCGATGTACATGAACTTGTAGTCAGCATCGACCATGGTGAAAAGGATGATGCTGAAGAAGCCCTTGGAGTTGAAATAAGTGGACCCCGACTTGGCTGGAGCTTTGCAGGCCACGTGCTTGCCATCTATGGCTCCAACAGTGTGTGGTAAGTTCCACTTCTGATACCACTGCTCTGAAACTTTTTTCCATCCTTCTCCAGTCAAGGGGCACTGGAGGAGCTCCTCCTTGTATTCTTCGATGATGGCCTGCACCACTTCCCTGACCACAATGCTGATGGTGTAGGATGGCACCCTCCAGCCGTACTGCATGCTCCTGTAGGAGGTCCCTGAGGCCAGATGGTGCAGAGTGAGTGCCACCTTGAGCCCAGGTTTCAGGCTGGGCCGGAAGCTGGTGTTTGCCTTGGTCAACCTGGGTGTCAGCCACTGCACAACTTCGTCAAACATGGCTGGAGGCATCCTCATGAAGTTCTGGAATGCCCGAGTGTCTTCGTTCCTGAGCTCCACCATCAGCTTGTTGTACAGTCCGTCCTCTGCTCTTCTGGCGAACCATCTTCGGATCCAGACTCTTTTTGGGTGGCTCCTTTTCTTCTCGCAGTAGAGTTCACTGAGCCTGTAGATGGCTTCACACTGTTGCAGAACGATCGTGGCTGCCGAAACGACTTTGTTACAATCCACGGTGGACATGACTAGATGCTGTGGAAGAGGAAGAACCAGATGAAGGCTGCAGAGGTCTGCACCGCTGGGCTGCTGTTCTGAAAGTGAGATGCAGGCGAGTTGCTCCCCCTTTTTATAGGCAGTATAGGTGTCCCTTTGCATCCTCTAGGCATCCTCTAGGCATCCTGCAGACATCCTTAATATCCGAAATAGGTCCCCTCTGTGAACGTTTTTTCCGCTTTAAATGCTTTGTTTCCATTCTGCATCTGCTAGGCATCCGTTCTTCATCCGTTCTGCATCAGTTCCGCTTCCTCCCTGCGTCCGGGCGGATGGAGTTCCGCGGATGCATAGCGGACGTCTAGCGGATATAGCGGATGTGTAATGGATGCGTAACGGACGCATAACGGATGTGTAGCGGATGCAGAACGGACGAACTGGATACATTTTCCACGCAAAAGTTTTGGGCAGCCCAAAACTTTCTGAGCAGATGAAATGTCCATAAACGGATGCTGGACAGATAGAGAGGAAGCCAAACGGAGGCAGTGAGTACATCGCGTTTTTGAACGAATGGCAAGGTTTTTTGTCCGTTTTATATCCTCTTTGCATCCGTTGGTTCAGTGTGACATGGGCTTAATCTCCTGTTACTTAATAAAACCAAGATGACATAAAAGTAAGTAAAAACATTCATTTTAGCTGTGCTAAGTTAAAATGTCATCATTAGACATTCTTAAAAATATGTTTTCTAGATCACCATTCACCAATCTTCCAAGTTGGTAGACTGGCGTGGGGCGAGTAGGGAAGAGGGTAGTGGACACTCCTTGTGTTTGAAATGTCCTCTCAATAGGCCCAATCAAAGTCATCATTACTCTTATCTAGAGCAGGGGTTCCCTACCTGTGGTCCATGCAGCTCCACTCATGCTTGTGGCAGATATCAGCACTCACAACTCGCAACTGCCACAAGCTATTTGCAAGGAGTGTCGTTGCAAATAGTCCCTCAATTACGTTGTCCCAGTATATTTCAGATAGTCTTCAGATTTAAAAATCAGATTATTACCAAACTATTCATATTGATGACAGTAAGAATGAAACAGTCCATCAATATTTGTATCTCTGACATATGAAGGAAGCATAGATTGACTTTAGAAAATTAGTAGTTTATTAGTAAAATTGTAATAGTACATCTTTTTTAATTTAATTATTTTTAGAAATCCTCCAGAAATATGAATTATTAAAGTTTCCAATTGTCTTCTTCAGCAACCCTATGCCAAGAGCATTGCCAAATAAATCAAATAAGTATTGACAATACTGTTAGAAGATGTTTTGGTTTTCTGTGATTATCTGAGCATAAATAATAAAAATTAATCAAACATCTTTAAATGCAGTAAAAATACACTACTATCCCAGAGCTGAATGACCACCACTTTCAATAATTATTTGAACTGATCGCTGTTTCATATGAGTCTGCTTTAGATAAAGAAAGGAGCATACAGTACTTTAATTTATTTTGTGTTAAACAGCATACTTTATTAAAATATTTTCTTTCAGAGCTCTTATAGGATTGATTGTTTTTCCTTTTTACAGCACTTCATAATACCTTCCACACTTTCTGTCCTTCTTTAAAACTCTCCCTTCCTTTTGTAGCTAAATTTACTTTTGATTTCCAAAATATATAACCAATATGAGCCTTTACTCTGGATGGCATTCTGTCTATCTCTATCTATTGTTCTATCTCTCTATCCATTTTTCCATCTATCTATCTATCTATCTATCTATCTATCTATCTATCTATCTATCTATCTATCCATTCAGATATCCACTCATACACATGTATATCATCACCATCATCATCATCATTGCCATTGTCTGTCTACTGAAACGTGAAGGCCTCTTCTGCATGTTTCTATCCAATACAATCCTGAGCTTTCTTTTGCCAATTGTGCCTGCAATACTTGCTGATGTCATCTATCCATCTTGTATACAATATCATCAAGAGAGTAAAAGCATTTAAATGGAAATGGACTGTTTACATAGCTGATGTGATGGAATGTTGAATATGGCAGTTGTTACGAATATAACTCACCTAACAGGTATTTGAGTTAGAAACATATAAACCAAGATAAACATTTTAATACTGTCTCTTTAAGGGAATGCAAGAGCATGGAATTGGGTGTGGTTTCTCAAATGGCCATAAGATGGAGCCAGAAACCTGAATTGTTTAGTTTTAGTCTGAGTCTCAGAAGAGAGTGTGAGTGTATCTTTATTTCCTTCTGTTGGAAAGTATTGCTATTCCTCCATTTTTCCTAATTGACTGATATTACTGTATTTAATGTAAGTCTGATACTTAATTGTTTTTGACACTGGACTTTGTTACTGGAATATCCCTGGATTGAAAAACTGATTAACCTGTGAATGACTTTTGGACTGCCTATTTTGGACTTTGCTTAAACCTTTCTGGAAGTAAAAACCTACATTTACTGTACAGCGTATCTGTGTACTGTGTGTGTATTATTCAAACACTTCTCTCAAAAGACATCTCCCTGTATGCACTCATTCTCCTCACAGGGAATTACCTCAACACTGGTTATGGGCCCAGGCCATTCCAGGCTCAGATAACTGAGAGTTAGTGTGAATGCACACTACTGTATACAGACAACTGTTTACTGTTTAATTGTGTTTACTATCCTGGTAAAGATGGCACAAGACACTTCAACAAGTCTATCACTGATAACCCATTTGGATGGAACAAACTATGTTTCCTGGTCTCTGAAGTGAAGTAAAGACTTCTTTACTTCTTTAACTTCTGCGTAAAGAAGGTTTATGGAATGTAGTTCAAAATCCACCAGATGTAAATGCTTGGGATCCAGAAAATGAGGATGGTGCCAAGAAGATTACTGACTTTAAACAGAACAGTGAACAAGCTCTTTGTATAATTGGACTAACACTGAGTGACCAGCAGCTAGTCCATATTTGTGGAGAAGAGTCTGCTGCTCAGTGTTGGGAGAATTTGAAGAGGATTTATGTTCATGACAGTATAGGTGCACACATACATCTTACACTAAATTGTTTGGAGCATGTCTTCTGAAAGGTGGAGATATGTTAGCTCATTTAAACTTCATGAAAAGAACTTTTCAGGAGCTACATGAAAAAGAACTAATATTTTCAGAACTGCTTCAAGTTTACATCGTTCTGTCCTCATTGGATGAAAGTTATGACAATTATGTATCTTCACTGGAAGTCCTGCCCAGAGATAAACTGACATTGACTGACATAACTGGAAGGTTGTTAGAAGAAGCAAGAAGATGGCAAGATAGAGACCAATTGATAAAGGAACAACCACAAGAAGAGAATTTGTCTTCAACTGCCTATACTGTTAAGAAATGTTTTTCTTGTGGGGCTAGGGGACATATAGCTAAATTCTGTAAAAAGGGAAAACAACAGAATACTGGCAAACACCAGAAAGCTAAGAAGAATGTTAGTTTAGCAAAGTCTAGCAATTCAACTGTAAACAATAATTTGTGGGTTGTTGATAGTGGAGCATCACAGTGCATTATTAAAGATAGAAAAAGGTTTGTAAAGATGTCCACGATTAAACAACATGTACCATTGGCAAATGGATGGAAGATTAAAGCATCAGGTGAAGGTACTACATATTGTTCTTGCATAAATGAACATTTAACCATGTTATATGTACCTAAACTGAAATTTAATTTATTATCAGTAAGGGCTTTAGTTAATCATGGTTATGTAATCATGGTTA
Organism: Laticauda colubrina; assembly: GCA_015471245.1. Taxonomy (NCBI): domain Eukaryota; kingdom Metazoa; phylum Chordata; class Lepidosauria; order Squamata; family Elapidae; genus Laticauda; species Laticauda colubrina. The sequence goes on from BLBF01000006.1 coordinate 35,414,302, forward strand.
TGTAATCATTTAGTTCATCATGGTTATAACTGTACAATAGAGAAAGAGGGTAAAAGTGTTACTGCTACTTTAGAGAATGATTTATATGTGATACATGATGATCAGCTGAAGATGGCTTACTAGGTTTATAACAATGTTAAGCCACATGATGAATGTATACATTTACTGCATAGATGTCTAGGGCACATTAATTTCAAAATGCTCAAACAAACTATTGAATTGTCAGAGGGAGTAAAATTGAAACCCTGCAGCAAGTATTTACACTATAATGCTTGTAGTCAAGAAAAGAGAAAGGTTACTCCAGCAAACAGATTAAAAGGGTTTAAGACCAAAGAACCTTTAGAGGTTGTTTTTGCTGACATAATTGGTCCTAAGAAACCAAGTTTAGGAGGTGCCTGTTATATTTTGAGTTACTCATGATATGGTTTCTGCTATCTTATGAAAAACAAAACAGAAACATTCCAACATTTCTTTAACTGGCTAAGGTTTGCTGAGAAAAAAATGAAAAGTAAAATAATTACTTCAGTAACTGATAATGGGACTGAGTTTGTTAACAAAAGATTCCAAACTATGCTGAAATTGGATGGTGTTGAGCATAAACATTCTCCACCTTACAGACCATAACATCACCCGTTTATAGAATGAAGAGGAAAATATTACAAGCCATGGCTCGTACTATGTTATCTGATTCAGGTTTGTCTGAAACACCGTGGGGTGAGGCCATAATGTGTAGTAACCATGTGTTAAACAATTAAGTGTCCCAAGCAAAGATAAAGTCAACAGGTAGTCACCCAGTCTCTGGCACTCTTCTCAGTCACTCTGAGGCATGCCCATAGTCTCAGGGGTGAAGGGTCCAGGTGCTGTGGAGGCAGCTGCTGCTGGAGTTCTGGTCTGAGGCGCCATTGGGGTGTCTGGCCCCGAGAGGACAACAGAGGATGGTGTGTGGAGGAAGCTCTCAGAAATCTGGCTCAGTCCTGTGATGTTGAAAGCCCCTTCCTCCAGGACATAGGGTGTCAGTCCCAACACCAAAGACATGTTCTGAGGCCGGGCTTGGCTGTGGGGTGGAGGAAAGAGGAGTGTAGTGGGGATGTCTGGTCTGCAGGTGAGCGAGGTGAGGCGTGGGTGGCATCTGTGGCATGGGTGGCATCTGTGGCGTCAGTGACATCGGTGGTGTCAGTGGCATCAGTGGCATCGGTGGCACCGATGGCATTTGATGTACCTTTGCCTGGACTGGGATGGACTGTCTGTGCTTCTGGAGCTCCTGGTAGCTGTAGCCTTGGGAGGTGAGGGCTTGTGGAAAGCCTTGGAAGGGCAGTGACATCACCTGGGGTGGAGGAGCAGACCTGGACTGGGTGGGAGCAGGTTCAACTGGGTCTGGAGGGTTGTGAAGAAGACCGGTGATCCTGTCCTTGATCACCTGGTACTGTGATTAGGACATGTTCATGAGGGTCTGGTTGACGTAGGTGAGGAAGGGCTTGCGGTTGGAGTATGGAATGTTGGTGTGTACCTGCTGAGAGAGGAGATCTACACTGCTTCTGATGGTGTCCCTGATCTCCAGCAGGACAGTATGGCTCTGCCACTCCAGTCTGGCTCTCTGCCTGCTTTCTGTGGAGGTGGAGCTGGGGGTGGATGTGGGTTGGTCTCTGGTGGAAGTGCCCTCTCCTTGCTCCCACTGCGTCAGGGGGTTCTCCACATGCTCTGCCACGGGGGGGGGGTCTCCATCATGGCACGCTGGACACAGGACACAGGACACATGACCTGCCTGGACACAGGAGCTGACTCTTGGCCAGAAGAGGACTGGCTCTCTGTAGGCTGCCTAAGAGAGAGGGTTGTCAGAGGGGCTGCTCCTCCGTGGCAGATCTCACCCTCCAAAAAGCTGCACCTGGCTATCACGTAGGTCTCTCGGTCCGTCAGCTTGACCGTGGCCTGACCAGATTTCTTGAGGTGCAGCTTCCCGTACCAGGTGTGCATGTGCTTCCACCAGCCGAAGAGCACCTCCGAAGTGTAGCCCAGGCTCTCCGCCTTCTCTCTCCAAGCAGCCTACTTCCTTTTGGTGTCTCGATGGAGCCTGTGTCCCTTCCGCCAAAGATACTCGTTCTCCCACAGCCATTCCAGAACCTCATCCTCATGTTCCTCTTCGATGGAGCATTGCCTCCTCTCCCATTCTTGTTCACGCATATGCCTCTTCCTCCCTCTGGCAGGGCCATCTGGGCCCTCATTAGAGGGGCTTCGAGGTTGTAGGGGCTGCTCCTCCATACCAGCAGCAGCAGCAGCAGCAACAACAACAGTAGCAGCAAAGCAGGACCAGCAGCACCAGCAGCACCAGGATCAGCACCAGCACCAGCAGCACCAGCAGGACCAGGAGCACTAGCAGCACCAGCAGGACCAGGAGCACCAGCAGGACCAGCAGGAACGCCAGCAGAGTAAGCAGCAGCAGAAGCACCAGCACCAGGAGCAGCGCCAGTAGAGTAAGCACCAGCAGAAGCACCAGCACCAGGAGCAGCACCAGCAGAGTAAGCACCAGCAGAAGCACCAGCACCAGAAGAGTCAGCCCAAGCAGCAGAAGCCCCAGCAGAAGCAGTCAGGGCCAGCGGGTGGGATGGTGGCCCTGTCCCTCTTGCCAGGGCTGGCAGCAGATGGCAGAGGCTTTCTCTTCTTCCCCATGGTTGTTGGCTGGCTGGCTGGCTGGCTGGAGCTGTGTCTGGCAGCAGGTCTTTCCTCTGAATGGTGACCTGCTTGCAAGCTGCTTCCCTTTATATCCACGGGGCTGATGCAATGCATCCTCCCCGCATGTGCAGTGAACTCTCTGCATCCGCTTGGCATCCACTAGGCATCCGCTAGGCTTCCACTCTGCATCCACTTCATCCGTTCTGCATCCGCTCTGCATCCGCTCTTTCCACTGCGCGTCCACTTCGCTGTGCTTCCCCAGAACCCCTGCGGATGTGCCATCCGCTTTCATCTGCTAGGCTTCCGTGGAGCATCCGCTTTCCATCCTGGCTACATCCTTCCCCCATCCTTTCCTTTCCATTGTTGTCCTCTCTGCTTATGCAAATTCGGGGCACTTTTGAGAGCGGATAACAATGGATGGAACATTTTCTAGTCCGCTGTGTCCTTTTTACATATGTTTTGTATCCGTCGGCCAATGTGACAGGCCCTTAAGCGTATGTTAAGATATGTGAAACAAACAATGCATTATGCATTGTATTTGGAGTCTAAAGATGAACTGAATTTAACTGCATATGCTGATGCAGTTTTGCTACAGACATAAATAGACATAAATCTATATCGGGTACTGTAGTATTATTGATGCAGTTTTGCTACAGACATAAATGGACATAAATCTATATCGGGTACTGTAGTATTATTGGGAAAGGTGTTGATTGGACGGAGAACTATTTGACAGAAACATTTTAGTTTGTCAACAATGGAGGCTGAATGCTCATGTTTGTCTTTATTATATACAGATTTAGTTTTTTATAAGCAACTATTAATTGATATGGGAATTGACGTAACAGATTCTATTGTTGTTTATCAAGATAACCAATCAGCAATACAGATGGCTTCAAATATTGCTGTTAAGACAAGAACAAAGCACACAGATTTAAGATATTTAAATGTGAGACAATGTGTGCAAAGTAAGATGATTAAGCTGGAATACTATATGTCAGAACATAACATTGCAGATCATTTTACAAAAGCCCAAGGCTCTGTGAAGCATAAGGCATGCTGTGAGAATTATGGACTTATAATGTAAGGTTGTATAAATTGTCCTACCCAAAGGGGAATATGTTAGGAATGTAAGTCACCTAATAGTTGGGTTGGAAATATATAAACCAGGATAGACATTTTAATACTGTCTCTTTCAGGGAATGCTAAAAGTGTAATTGGGTGTGGTTCCTCAAACAGCCATAAGATGGAGCCAGAAACCTGGGTTGTTCTGTTCTGTTCTGTTCTGTTCTGTTCTGTTCTGGAGAGTGTTGCCATCTCTATTGACTGTTATTCTTGGAGTTGATGTAAGTCTGTTACTGAACTGTTTTTGATACTGGACTTTGTTATTTGAATTATCCCTGGATTGAAAACTGACTGCTTTTACTGTGAATGACTTGGACTGCTTGTCTGGACTTTGCTTAAACATTTATTGGAAGTAAAAACCTACATTTTACTATACAGAGTAGCTGTGTGCTTTGTGTGTATTATTCTTCACTCTCACAACGTCTCCCTGTGTGTGCTCATTCTCCTAATGGGGAATTACTTCAACAAGAGGAAAAAGAGAGAAAAACAGAAATGAGAGGGAGGGAGAGAGAGGGAGAGAAAGAGAGTCCCACAGAAAACACCAGGAGCCACGAAACCTGGGTAGTCATGTCTGAGAGGTCATGTGACCAGGTGGGAGTGATGTGGGTTGACCATGCCACCCAGGTTTTGTGGCTCACAGTGTTTTCTTTTCTGTGGGAAATGGGTCCAAATGACTCTTTGAGTGTTTAAGGTAGCAGTCCCTTGCCCTATGCCATTTGACAGGTCCTTCATAAAATGTATGTAGAGTTAAAGCATCTGTAACAGTTTTCCCCATATGAGGACCATGCCGACATTCCTACATTTTTTTACCAAATTGCATATAGAATTAAAATGTCTCTAGTGACTTTAGTGGGTGGGAGGGTGGGATGCAGGGTCTTATTTATGTTTATTTTCATTACCACACTGAGATTCCAATGCAGACAAATCTGAATTATCTGCGAAGAATGTGGAATAGCAAAATGCAGTCAGTTGCAAGCAATACGGAAAAAACACTAGGGTCGTGTGACCAGGTCAGCACAGAGCCACAGGAGAAGGGTCAAAGAGCCACATGAGGCTCTGGAGCCATGGGTTGCCAACATCTAACTTAGATCATAATAATATGTTACAAATTGAGAAAGCTTCCCCTTTCCAAAGCTCAAGGCAGTTTAAAGAATTAACAAAGCAAGTACAATAAACATAACCTTATAACATAGCTTAACATGGTTTCAACATTCTTTTTAAGTAGCCAAGATAACGCACTGAAAAAAATTCTAAACAACAATATGAAGAAGTAGTAAGACCTAATGTGAAGGAAATCATTCCACAATCTCAGAACAATTTAGGTAAAGATCATTCAATGACAATTATTATCCTGAATTATAATTGGAAGGAGAATGTATGTATAATGAACTACAATCAGTTTGTGGAATGATGTAGCAATAGGCAATTTTGCAGAGGATCATGGCTATAACGACCAATTAAACTTTTAGATTTTTCTGCCTTATGTTTGGAAAATCTAAACAAAGAATAATTCAGTAGGTAAGTCTACTTCATTCAGTCTTATTTAGTTCTTTAAAACATGTCCACTGACTTCTAGGTTTGAACTAGAAATATTTCATAGAAAAAAGAGAAGTATAACATGCATCATAGTAGTAGAAGAAACAGAGATTTAAAATTAAAAACAGGTTTAAATAAAAGCAAGCTTTGTAGATAATGTGGTGGAAAATCACATAAATAGTTGCATAGCAGAATTGTTCATTACTGGAATTAACCAGACAAATTTCAGATCCATGTAGCTGGAAATGAAATAAATCAAATCTGGGTCTTGATCTGTAATGCATATGTTTGGCCACTAAGTCACCACAGCCTCCCACCCCCTCTGGCTATCCTACCAGAGGCTTAGCATTTTGCCATCTTACTTCATTTGACATGTAGTATTCTACAAACAGCAGATGATAAACATTTAAGTTTGGCACCACTTTATCAGAATTTGGAACGAACTAGCAAAAACTGTTGTTTGTAAGCACTGAAATATTTTAAAAGAACCATTTTTATGGTGTGACAGGTTTGTTCATAGCCTCCCACACACTTCAGATTTATTACTGATAGTTCCTTGCTTGGGTAGGAAAGTGCTGAACATGGTGAAAAAAAACGGGTCAACAAATGATAAATGATAAATTTATTTCAAGTTCATAAATCCAGACATTTATAGAATATGTTTATTTAAGTAGGTGTCACAAGATAGAGTCTGAAAAGTGTTGAGATCAAAAGGGGTCTACAAAATTTGAATAGCTGCCCTTGATGTCATTTTTGTGGACATCCTGATTTGCTGAATCCTATGGTACCTGCAGATGTTCTGGAGAAATTATAGAGTTTTTTGGTTTTTTTTGCATTGCTTTGAGGCGGGAGCAAGCAGGAGTCTTGATGTTCAGGGCCAAATTACATGTTAGTAGGAATCTGTGTAGGAATTTTATTATTTTCCTCCTCTGTAGTATAGGAAGACAAATTGATCTCATTTTCCCTTATTGATTTTGCACTATGATTCTTTTCCACGGAATGCTATTCAGAACATCTTACAATATTATGTCATATTCACATTATTCCCTTAAAGTGTTCTTACTGTATTTGTACTTGTGGCAGATCAGTTTTTAACTGGCTTAGGAAAATCCTGTCTAACTGGAGACACTTTAATGATCGTTTGCAAGATTTTCAACTGAGACTGCTATGCCTATTTCAAGACTGTTTGCCAATTGTTTTGCTTTCTGTGGGCAGGTCTAATGGACAGACATATTTTTGTATGCAGAGTGAGAAGGTTAGAGATATCTTTTCCTGGCTTCCAAAAAGTTTGTCTGCCTACTTTAATCATGGGGCAGTGAGGTAATGAGGATAAGCCCTTAGTCAGATATTTTTTATGTTCTGGTTTTGTTATTTTTAACAAAAGAATGGAAAAACATCAATGCAAAAGCAACCTGTTATACTGAAATCAATATAGGGCAATTAAAACCTTTACTAAAGGACAAGTAAGAATACGTTTGCCAGTAATCGGTGAAATAAAGTAATAAAGATAGAGTGAAGGAATTCAATACATATTGGAAAACTATGTTGCCTAAAGAAAAGATTATGGTGCTCTACATTTTCAGATATGTAATGGTGGTGGTGGTGGGGTGTATGTGTGTGTGTGTAATGATGGCAGAAACAATGAAAGAGAGACAGAAGCATTGTGTAATAGATGTTCCTTTATGCATCAGGAAAAGATAACATGGTCTGCAGGTAATAGACTCCTGAAACTTCAAAATGGACTCCAGAGTCTTCACTTTGACCGTTTTGATTTAATGGTGTAGTTCACTGTCAACTTTTGGCAGCACACAGTGACACTAAGGCTTTTGGCAAACTATTTAGAAATAGTCTCCACTGATTCAAAACATTTTTAAATGACCTGTTTATTTTGGCTCCATAACTTCTAGAGTTCTGGAACACTCATAATGAGCTCTCTGCAATACATCAATTGAAAATAGAACATTTTTTTTAATTTCATGTGGTTTCTATGTTATTCCACAAATATCCATTCATACAAAGAGCATCATACAGTTAGATTTTATTTAGTAGAGGGGACTCCTCTGATAGCCAAGTCTGCACAACAGTTGAGGATGGGCCTAAGGCCTCAGTATGAATTATGCCAAATATATTAAAGAAAAGGTTGGGGGGAGTTTGGAGATTCCTTGATTTTTAACTGTGAAGTGCTTGTGTTATTTGAAAACAAACAAATAGGATTTTGAGGGCTACACAGAAAGAACTTGGTGATGATACACTGTCCATCCTTGCTTTAAATTAGATTAGGAGTGAATGTACTTTAGGGCACTTTATGTTTGACCCACCACTACAGGCCACTCATTTCTTGAGTGCAAGAGCAGATGACAGTACCCTCCTGCTACTCACTGCCCATTGCAAATATATCCCCACTGAAAAGGAAATTTTCCATCCTGGACTGTCTTTAGTCCTTCTATGGGAATTAGGCACAATGATATAGTGAAAGCTCAGCTCCAGTCAGTAACTTTGTCCCTTCAGAGTGTAGGTCCTCCAGAGCATATGCAGCTGTTCCTTTCTAAATTACCTAGATGCTATTGATTCTGTTGGTAAGCAGCTGGAATTGTTGTTCTTGGAATTGTTGTTCTTGTTGTTATTATATATAATAGGTACTATTATATCTAGCAGTTATTCCAATAATAGCCTATTTCTTCAATCCATGATTTCCTATCCCTCAAAAAGCTCCACAGTTCATCCAACCCTTATATTTCCCACTGTCATACTTTCAGTTTCTGTCCATACCAGATGAATCATGTTCCCTTTGCTTTCCCACCAATGTATTACGACAAAAGTTTTATTTTCCCCTTAAACTTGTAAGTTGCAATATAGTCATATTAGAACAAAGTTTTAGTGAATATCATAAACTATTAGCTTTCCTTTCTACATAATTTCTTTGACTCTGCAACGAAGCAGAAGAACAAGCTGTGTGTGGTTTTGTTTTTTGTTTTTGCTTTGATTATTCTAGCATCTGCGTCCATTTTAGAATCAGAAGACAGGAACGTGGAGATCAGCCCACACAAGAAGCAGCCAAGAGAGGTGAAGGGTAAGAAACAAGGGAATAACCAGTCATAGTCTATAATGGCTATAGACCATAATAAGCACCAACCTAACTACTTGGTAATTCATAGCTGAGAAGCCGGTTTGCTATAATAAGTCCTTAGTATTAGAAACTAAATGCATCTACTTCCATTCTGTCGGTTTTTTTCCCAGTGAAGATATAAAATCATTTTAATAAATTTGGGATTACTGTTCAGGAATGGGATAATGGTTCACCTAATTTTTCTTCCAGGCCTCAGAAAGAAATATTATATCATGATAACTCAAAAATGCTATTGTTTTTTTTTTTTTTTACCAAATTCCACTTGGAAATCTGTAAATTACTTTTTCCTTAACAAATGGTTCTTTGATTAGTTAGTTAGTTAGTTAGTTAGTTAGTTAGTTAGTTAGTTAAGGCCCTGTCACACTGGCCAACGGATACAAAACGTTTGTAAAAAGGACACAGCGGACGAGAAAAATGTTCCATCCATTGTTATCCGCTCTCAAAAGGGGCAAAAATTTGCATAAACAGAGCGGATAACACAAAAGGAATGGACGGGGGGAGGACACAGAGCAGATGGAAAGCGGATGCGGAACGGAAGCATCCTTTTGCATCCTCTAGGCATCCTATAGACATCCTTAATATCCAAGATAGATCCCCTCTGCAAACATTTTTTTCCGTTTTAAATGCTTTCTTTGCATGCTGCATCCGCTTTCATCCTTTCTCCGTCCGTGCTACTAACGCTGCATGTCCATTCCGCGTCCGTTCTGCTTCCTCCCTGCGTCCGTTTACCGCTGGAGCGGATTCGAGTTGCGTGGATGCGCAGCGGATGCCTAGCGGATATAGCGGATGCGTAACGGATGACAAAGGATGCAGAACGGATGTCCCCCGTATGCCTAGCGGATGCAGAACAGACGCGTTTGATACATTTTCCACTCAAAAGTTTTGAGCAGCTCAAAACCTTTTGAGCGGATGAAATGTCAATAGACGGATGCTGGACGGATAGAGAGGAAGCAAAACGGAGGCAGTGAGTACAGAACGGAAGCATCGCGTTAACCAACGGATGGTAAGTGTTTTTCTCCGTTTTACATCCTCTTTCCATCCGTTGCTGCAGTGTGACAGGGGCTTAAGTTTTAAAGACTGGTTCTACTGTAGTTATCTTATTTCTGTTTTATTTTTGGTCTGGCATCCATAGGGTAGATGCAGTATTGAAATTAGCAAAAGAAAGCCTCTCATTCAGCTTTCTTGCTAACCTTACTGCCTCTTGTACAGTTAATAAGGTGGTACTATTTTTTGTCTTCCACTGAAAGGATACCACAAAGCCTTTTTGTGCTTTCTTGTCCTTTAAGGCTGGCAAACTCAAAAAGCAAGAACCATGGAATTTATAGAATGAATTTCATTGTCAATAGGCAAAGGTAATAGAATCCTTAAAGCCTTCCAAAGCAATTCCTAGATCGGCTTAAAGTGAATTGAAGAAAGCAGCATTCCTCCGACTCTTTTCCTAAGATTCCTGCCTGTAGACTGTCAATGTATTGTATTCCCCTACTGATAGTGGGCATTGGATTGTGTATTTATTTGTTAGATTTCTACACTATCATTCATTCAGGAGCTCATTGTAGTGTGCTTCCTAATCCCATTTAGCCCAAGCAGCAACAATGTGACATAGGTTGCATTGAGAGAATAATGACCAAAAATCACTCAATGAGCATCCATGGCTGAGGGTGAACTCAAACTAAGTCTAGTCTTATATTTTATCACTACATCATATTGATTGTAATAAATTGTTTCCAGTTTTTAATGTATGTTCTTATTTAGCAACAACATTTTTATCCATGCTCCTAGTCCACAATTCACATGGATATTGTGGAGCCTATGTTTTCTGTGTCGTAAGGACAGGGAAAGGAAATTCATCTTCCTTTCCCTGTCCTTAACATTTACTATAGAGGGATGATCAAGAGTATCTTATCATATTGCATTACTGTTTGGTTTGGAAACATTACTGCTTCAGACAGGAAGGCAGTATTGAGAGTGGTGAGGATTGCAGAAAAATCATTGGCAATTCACTTCCTTCTATCCAGGACATAACACATAAGTGATCTTGAGCAGAGCATATGTATACGTGTGTTATGTATGTGTTTGATAGATATACACTTTATCTTAAAAATAGGCAACAGAATTTCAATGTGCTTGCAGTAAAATGTGCATGCAGTAAAACTAAATGACAATAAAAGTTATCTTTTTATATTGAAATAAAGATGCGGTGTAAATATACTAAACAGAACTTTTTCAGCATTGTTTTGTTCATAGCCATTTTTTTAACTGACTTACAGTATTTCTCTTTTAAAGTGGCTGTTTCAAAATATAGTTATTTTACTGCTTTTAGCTGATATAAGAAACAAATCTTAATATTATGATTAATCAAAACATTAAGTAAACTTTATGTCAGGAGGTGCTCCATTCCAAATCCAAGAAAGAAATACTTAGACTCTTTAAGTTAGAGAAAAGATATCTTTTACTGAAAATGAAGTGGTAGCAACCAAAGAATTCTGAATCTGAGAAATTAGGCACGTTAATCACATATACAAAGTGATGGAAATGTTCCCACCCCCAATAGTTCAGATGAAACCTCCAATTAGAAATTGTGAATATGATCATGTGGGCATCTTCAGGTGATGATGAGGCCTCTGTCCGTTGACCTTGGCATATTTTGATAACGGGTTGCAGTTGCGCAGAGAAAAGAAAGCTAAGCAAGAAATAGAAACCTAACTCTGATGTATGCTCCCCCCTCCTCATTTACACAACAGAAAAATGTAACACCTCCAGCACACTTCCCAGCTCATCCCCTCCTCCCCCCCGCCCGTTTCTTATGACAGCCGAAAGATGCAAAGCGATAGTAGATCTTGAAGGCTGACACTTTATTTCTAAAATACTATAAACTCTTATGAGATTTTTACATGTAGCACAGATTATCCAAATTAATTGAAACAGCATATTTCCTCAGATGACTAGGTAAGGTAAAGGTTCTGATCTGTTTGTTCCCTGCATAAAGGACATTCTGTGTTGCTGTGTCAAAGACATGGATGAATACAATTTTGAAATGTCTGGCTTTTGTTACAAACTTATTACATTCTAATAAAAACATGAGAGCTTTTTTCCTTTCCTAGGGAAATGAACATGAAAGACTATTATAAAGAAACAAACATCACTTGAAGGAAAACAATAGGATTTTTGGAATCCTTTATTTCTGAAAATTAAAAAAATAATAATGAATATTCTTCTCACTAAATAAAAATGTGTGTAATTTATAGTCATCACTATTTTTTCTGTTAAATGAATCATTTCTCTCTGTGCCTTCTTTTTGATGTGCCTTTTGATTCTTTATATAAATGTTTTCTTCACATCACTTCAGTTTTGGTTGATGACATTTAAAGTTCTTTCCATAATAATTCTGTTCTCTTTATGTGTAGTAATCATGTTAGATTGACATCAAAAAAACACTGACTAGTTTTCCAGAATTATACTATAACTCCCATGAGTCATGAATAACATAAAGAACATAAACACCAATAATTTAAGGAAATGTATTTCTTTGTGCATATTTATATTTATTTGTATCCTGCCCATTTTCATGGATTCAGGAGTATAAATAAATAATACAGTTCATGTAGAGCACATCAAAGTAACTAGAAGACCTCCAAGGTCCTTTCCAACTTTGTTATTCTATTCTATTCAAAATCATTATAAACTCTATCTTGCTTGGATGTTTTTCTGAGCTTGTTACATTACAACTTAATGACTCCTCACAGACCCACAGACTCTAGACATGTGTCAGAAACCCCATAGCATCTTCAGAATAGCTTGGGATGTCAGTTGATTGTCAGCACATTGATTATGCCTTACTCCAAATTTATTTATTTATTTTATTTTATTAATTTAATTTGTCAATCGCTTACAAGATAATAGATATAGCTATAAACATGTAAGAATACAGGAAATAGGTACGAATAAATGGGAACAATGGACAGGGATGGTAGGCACGATGGTACACTTATGCATGCCCCTTTCGACCTCTAAGGAATGGGGTGAGGTCAGTAGTGGTTAGTTTGAGGTTAAAGGATGTAACAACAGAGTCAGGTAGTGCATTCCAGGCATTGACCACTCTGTTGTTGAAGTCATACTTTCTGAAATCAAGTTTGAAGTAGTTTACATTGAGTTTGCATCTGTTGTGTGCTATTGTATTGTTGTGGTTGAAGCTGAAGTAGTCATCGACTGGTAGGATGGATAACCTTCCCCTGTGGATTCACATAAGAAAAATGGCTGGTATCTGTAGACATATATATTGGAACTCAGTCATCCCTCCCTCACATCTATTAGTTAGAACCATCCATTTCAGAAAAAGGATAAACATTGCGAAATGGTACTTTCAATATTAAATCCTTTCAAGTGGTTCAGAAGGATCACATCAAGATATCACATAGAAGCAGGAGGCTCTATGTTGCCATCAGAGGTTATGTACTAAGTAACTAATGCTGTTTCTGTTCTGACCCTAGGACCAAATTTCAACTGGAAGGTATCATTTCCTCTTCTAGGATGCTCTAAAATTGGAATCCTAACCTCCTTCTTTAGTATCTTATTGAATTATTGAATTCAATTTCAATAACTGTTTAAAAGCTTTAATATTCTGATCAAGAAAGGAAAGATTAGAGATTAGTCATATATTAGCAGTATTTCATCATATAAGTGTAACCATATAAAGTTTTGCTTAAGAGTTTTGTGAAAACACAATAGCTGACCTGTTCATATTCAATTATTTTAATTTTTGTTAATCTTGTTGTTAATGTTAATTTACATGCTTAATATGTATTGTAAACTGTTCAATTTCATGTCAATTTGGTAGTGAAACTAAGGCCATAAAAATTTAATTAATAAATAAACCTTGTTTTTTCTGTACACTAAAATTATTAAGCATTTTTAAATACCTTGTAGAGAGAAAAAGTGATGTTTGTGCTTCTTTTTTTAATCCATGTAACACTGTGGATGAAGCATGTGAAGAGAAGGAGAAAAGCATGAAAATATAGTTGTAAATTCCTGTCATCCTACTGGATTCCTTTCATTTATATAAGCAGCCAAAAATATAAATGCTGGAAAGTGCAGTGACAGAAGAAAGAAAATATCCTGGAAATCAGTATGATAACACAATAGGTGTGATGGGGCTGCTTCTAGTCCAAATAATACCAGTCATAAACCTAAACCTACATCTTATCTGTTTGCAATTTGCCTTTCATCTATCTTTTATTAATAATAATCTTTGTTTTAAAAAAATTGATATATTTTGTACTTTAAAATCTGAAAGCACATTTATGCCAGATGTTAGCAAATAGGGATGAGTGAACTCTGGCCCAGTGTGGACATCTAAATAAACTTCCCTTGCTGCCCTGTGCAAATGTGAAGCAAAATTGGCGGGAAAATTTTTTGTGAAGCAAAAAGGTGGGGCAGAAACATGTCTAGAGATATTTAATTTGGAACCACTGAAAAATAAACCTGTATCTCAGTTTCTTCAAATTTTCCCCACTGAACAAAAGCAAGGGAAAGCATAGTTCCATGTCTTTCCTGAGTATCCTGTATACTGTCAGAGGAGTACATTCATTGATAAGGGAAAGTTCTTCTATACAAGGCACAATCTTTTAATCAGGTAGAGTTGGGGACTAGCTCTTTGAACAGTTGAGAATAGTAGGATGAAAATATGTCTTGGGATGGTAGGCTAGATAACCTGGTCAAGTGGACCAAATATCTTTGTCATTGATCTAAAGGGCTGATGTAAAGTAGCAAGAGATTCTTATACTGAATTCTATTTCTTCTGAATTCTATTTCTTCTGCATTGGGAGAGTAATTGTTAGAAATGTATGTTACTCATCAGTGCAAAAAACTAAACAACCACAAGAAAAACAGACTTTGCACCATCTCATAAATCAACTTTAATAAAAATAAAAATATAAGGAAAGTAAAATAATAATGGCATAACTTGTTGGGAAATGCAATGTTGATGTTTTATTTTGATAAGTTTACCAAATCTTGAAGGCTTTATTAGAAAAAAACTTATCTTTGCAATAGACATATATAAAACCATATTATAGGTTGACATATTTCGTGTTGTTTATTTGCTTACTTAGAGGCTTTCTAATATCTTATATATTCTAGGTATACAGGATGAATAACAATACAGGAGATAATACCGGAGATGAATAAAACTCTGTATTCATGAATCTCCAGATTACAGGAAGGAGCAGCAGCAACACCCACAAGACATGTTGAAAAATACAGGGTTTTTATGGCTTTTTGAAAACCTAGCAGTTTAGGTGTCTTTCATCCTTTTCCCAGTCTATGTTGTTTCAGCTGTTTCATGTGGATTTGCTCCATAGTACCTTTATTCCTTTTACTTTACCTACAAGAATAATTAAAGCTTAGAAAAATGCATACTTGATCTTTTTCATTACAAGATATCTGTATTTCTGAACATACAATAGGTAACCCCAAAAGAGATGATATATTTACAATGGATTTGGCAGCTTCCCACAAGGAAACTCATTGGAAAAGCCAGGGAGTTGGAAATAGCTCCTGCTGCTTTTTTACACACCAGTAATTATTCAGTTTAGGTAAGAAAATGTCTCTGAAATGATATTAAAGTGGATCTAGTAATATTCAGATTGAAGTACAGCACACCTGCAGGGCCAAATGTTGCTGTCCGTGATTTAGAAAAATCCTGATGCAAAAAAACCCCCCATTCTTCTAGCAGTCCAGCTCTGGAAAGCATCCTATAAACTGAAGCCTTGACAGTGTTAATTTGCTTGCTTCTGAAGCAATATTAGATTGCAATTCCCTCCTCTTGCTTTTCTATAAGGAAAAATTAGCAAATTTATAATAGAAAATATTCCATACAAGTCTTCAGATCATAATGCTGTGATTTAGGTACAAGTTTTATATTTTAAAAAGAATATAGAGGGTGAGTTTTTCTCTGAAATGACTGTCTGCTTAAGTGTGGTCTTCTTTTGTTTGATAGTCCTGCAAATTATTCTGCCTTTCAAAAGATCTTTTTTTCATAGATAAAAATGTTTCCCAGATTTTTCAACAAAAACATATTATTCCCATAAAAATAAAATTTAAAATAAATATATGCTTACGATTCACCAACTAAGAATGTCATTGTTAGACAATGTTAGCAAGCCCTGCATATCTTTACATGTCTGCAAAGTGTAACATAAAAATTATCAAGACTGCTTGTCTCCCACAATCTTGAACTAATGATATTACTTCAGCTTTAATTTAACTCCCTTAAAAAAAATTGAATGGATATTTCTGACCCTATTTGGCAATGGTCTACTGTCTATTGGCTCTCACCTCCTCAGTGAGTTTCTGTCTGCAAATGTGTCTGTTAATTTATAAATCTACTTACATATGGTAACAGGATAATCTTTTCATCTTCTTTAACCTTATTTGCCTCTATGAGTTCTCCTCCATGATTATTCTTTATCTTCCCAATGTTAACTATAAACTTTTTTGTGATTTCTCTGAAGCTCTAAAAGCATTTCTCACTTCCCTTTCTTGGTTTTTTTTAAATTTGTTGTTGTTGTTTTAAAAATTGTTCCTTGTACTTTCTTGCTTGACAACTGAGTTCAGCTGTTGTACATTCTTGTTGCCCAATGTTTCCCCTGGTATTATACTACTAGCTTGTTATATAATCAACATGTCTCTATTAAACTATAATAACATTTTTCTTCTGTTTTCTCATTGTTTCTTTATGTCTTGTCTTCTTTTAACTCTTCATACTCACATCTCTATATGTGCAGATTTTTCTCTTATATTTATCTGAATATATTTTTCCTGATCAAGTCTTTAATCATGCTTTAATTACTGCCAATCTCTTAAAAGTTCATTTATATACAATTTTGCAAAAAATGTTAGTTCATACAATTAGTTCAGTACAGCTGAGTACAAGACAGTTCATTAACCAGAATTTATTTATGACCCGATACATATTTTGTTGTATAGATAAATACTCTGAATTTTAAAATCTGTATCAGCTAAGTTATCACTACTAACTGAAATTGTTACAATGGGGTATGACTATTTCAATTAAACTTGAACATGGAAGAGCAATTTTTTGTCAATATTTTTCTTTCTTTTGATCAACTGTAGTAAAACTGATGTGTCAAAAAGCTTATATTCAGCCATTAAAATTGCAGAATATAAAAATTTTGATTCAGGGAAAAATTATATTTATGTCAGCTTTTCCCTTGAGAATCAATCTAACCATTTTTTTCCAGAAATAATGCTCCTATTAATGTCAAATGTCATATTTCAACCACTCTTTGTCATTATCCTAGTAGAATTCCTGGGAACTATCTCCATTGCCCATGAATATCTGGGGCTTGCAATGACTGATTAATTTAGTCACTTCATAATAGTGAAAGGGTTTGGATGTCAAATAAGTGGCATTTTCTTCTGATATCCTATAAACTATGGAGGATTCATAATGTTCACAAAACAGACTATTTCTATCTTTAAAATAGTTATCAGTAGAGGTTTCTTTTATCCATATGTGATGTATGCTTGCTTAAAAATGTATTTTGCTGATAGATGATTGTGACATAAGCTATTTAATTTATAGTGTTATTTATGCCTTGTATAAAATGAAAACTTCTTTTTTAAAAAAATATTCTTTTATTTTATTCTGGCTAAAAGCAACAACTTTCCAAGGCAGACTACAACTATTTATATATATAAAGAACATAATGGAGCAATCCTGAGGATGTGTCAGCAAGCTACATAATCACCCTAATTAGTGGGAGAGAATAGAATAGAATAGAATAGAATAGAATAGAATAGAATAGAATAG
>BLBF01000006.1:35431596-35453587 GCA_015471245.1 Laticauda colubrina
AGAATAGAATAGAATAGAATAGAATAGAATAGAATAGAATAGAATAGAATAGAATAGAATAGAATAGAATAGAATACTTTATTGGTCAAGTCTGATTGGACACACAAGGAATTTGTCTTGGTGTAAATACTGTCAGTATACATAAAGAAAAGATACATTCATTAAGAATCAATAATCGTAATGTACAACACTTAATGATAGTCATAGGGTACAATCAACAATCAAATCATACTAGGAAACAGTCAACATAAATTGTAAGAATACAAGCAACAAAGTTGCAGTCCTACATCCACAAGTGGGAGGGGATGGGTGATAAGGAGTGATGAGAAAATTAACAGTAATAGTAGTGGACACTTTGTAACTAGTTGAACAGTGTTGAGGGAGTTATTTGTTTAGCAGAATGATGGCTTTCGGGAAAAAAATGTTCTTGTGTCTAGCTCTGGTATGCAGTGCTCTATCGGGTCATTTTAAGGGAAGAAGTTGAAACAGTTTATGTCTGAGATGTGAGGGGTCTGAAAATATTTTCACAGCCCTCTTTTTGACTCGTGCAGTATACAGGTCCTCAACTGAAGGCAGGTGGGTAGTAATTGTTTTTTCTGCAGTCCTAATTATTCTCTGAAATCTGTGTCTGTCCTGTTGGGTTGGAGAACCAAACCAGACAGTTATACATGTGCAGATGATAGACTCAATAATTCCTCTGTAGAACTGTATCAGCAGTTCCTTGGGCAGTTTGAGCTTTCTGAGTTGGTGCAGAAAGAACATTATTTGTTGTCTTTTTTTGATGATGTTTTTGATGTTAGATGTCCATTTTAGATTATGTGATATTGTAGAACCAAGAAATTTGAAGGTCTCTACTGTTGATACTGTGTTGTCTAGTATTGTAAGAGGTGGTGGTTTGGGGGGAGGGTTCTTCTAAAGTCTACCACCATTTCTACAGTTTTGAGTGTGTTCAGTTCCAGACTGTTCTGGTAACACCATGAGGCAAGTTGTATAACCTCCTGTCTGTATGTAGATTCATCGTTGTTTTGAATGAGACCAATCACTGTTGTGTCATCAGCAAACTGCAGTATTTTAACAGATAGATCATTTGAGATGCAGTCATTGGTATATAGGGAGAAGAGAAGTGGAAATAGCACAAAGCCTTGGGGGGGCCCTATGCTGCTTGTACAGATATCGGATGTGATTCTGCCTAGCTTCACCTGCTGCTTCCTGTCTATTAGGAAGCTTATGATCCACTTACAAGTGTGTTCAGTCACCACTAGTTGGTTTAATTTACTTAGAAGAGTGTCTGGAATGATGGTATTGAATGCTGAACTGAAGTCTACAAAGAGGACCTTGTGTAGGTATTTGGAGATTCAAGGTATTGTAGGATATAATGCAGAGCCATGTTAACAGCATCATCTGTTGATCTATTTTCTTGGTATGCAAACTGCATGGGATCTAACAGCAGATCCATGATAGTTTTCAGGTGGGACAGCACAAGCCTTTCAAAGATTTTCATAACTACAGATGTCAGAGCAATTGGTCTGTAGTCATTCAGTTCCTTGATGGAGGGCTTCTTTGGCACTGGGATGATGGTAGAACGTTTGAAGCAGGAAGAAACATAACACATCTCTAGTGATCTATTGGAGATTCAGGTGAAGATGGGGGCCAATTGGTCAACACAGACTTTTAAAGGCCATGTCACACTGCCCAACGGATGCAAAAAGAACACAACGGAAGAGAAAAATGTTACATCCGTTGTATCCGCACTCAAAAGGGGTGAAAATTTGCATAATTGGAGCGGACAACACGGATGTGGGGAGGAAACAGAGCGGATGCAAAGCAGATGTGGAATGGAAGCACAGCGGATGGAAGCGGATGGCATGTCTGCTAGGCTTCCGGGGGGCCTCAGCGAAGCGGACGCGGAACGGAAAAAGCGGATGCAGAACGGATGCACAGTGGATGAAGCGGATGCACAGCGGAAGCCTTGCGGATGCACAGCGGAAGCCTAACAGATGTCTCGCATTAATTGCGCATGCGGGGGGGGATGCATTGCGCAAGCCCCCCAGATATAAAGGGAAGCAGCTCGCACGTGGCCAGCATTCCGAGGAAAGACCTGCTGCTGGATACCTCGAGTTCTTGCCTGCATGTCTGCCTGCAAGCCTTGCTGCCAGCTGCCTCCAAGCCTACCTCCCAGCCTGCTTCCCAGCCTCCTGGGCAGCCTCCCTGCCAGCCTTGCTGGCAGCCTGCCTTCCAGCCTCCCTTCCAGCCTTGCTGGCAGCCTGCCTTCCAGCCTCCCTGCCAGCCTTGCTGCCAGCCTGTCTTCCAGCCTCCCTGACAGCCTTGCTGCCAGCCTGCCTTCCAGCCTCCCTGCCAGCCAATCTGTCTGCCAGCCTTGGTGCCTGCCTTCCTGCCAGCCTTGGTGCCAGCCTTCCTGCCAGCCTTCCTGCCAGCCTTCCTGCCAGCCTTGGTGCCTGCCAGCCTTCCTGCCAGCCTTCCTGCCAGCCAGCAACCCCACAACCATGGAGAAGAAGCGAAAGTCTCAGCAATCTGCCGCCATCCCTGGCAAGAGGGACAGGGCCAACCTCCCGCCCCATGTCCCTGACTCATCTTCTGCTGGGGCTTCTGCTGCTTGGGCTCGCTCTTCTGTTGCTGGAGCTTCTGCTGTAGCTGCTCCTGGCGGTGGTGCTTCTGCTGCATACTCTGCTGAAGCTGCTCCTGATCCTGCTGGTCCTGCTCGTTCTGCTCGTGCTCCTGGTCTTGCTGACCCTGCTGATGGTGCTTATTCTGCTGCTGCTCATCCTGGTCTTGCTGCTGCTGCTGATGATGATGATCCTCCTCCTGCTGCTGCTGCTGCTGCTTATGATCCTGCTGGTGATTATGCTGATGATGATGATGCTGATTATGATCCTGCTGGTGATGATGATGATGATGATGATGATGATGATGATGATGATGATGCGATTGGTGTGGAGGAGCAGCCCCTACAACCTGGAAGCCCCTCTGATGAGGGCCAATCTGGTCCCGCCAAAGGGAGGAAGAGGCGTATGTAACAACGGGAGAGGAGGCAGTACTACATCGCGGAGGCACACGAGGATGAGGTGCTGGAGTGGCTGAGAGAGAATGACTATCTGTGGCGGAAGGGACACTGGCTGTACAAGGACACCAAGCGGAAGCAGGCTGCTTGGAGAGAGAGGGCGGAGAGTATGGGCTACACTTCGGAGGTGCTCCTCGGCTGGTGGAAGCACATGCACACCTGGTACGGGAAGCTGCACCGCAAAAAATCTGGCCAGGCCAGGGTTAAGCTGACAGAGAGAACTATGTCATGGCCAAGTGCAGCTTCCTGGAGGGTGAGGTCCGCCACCGAGGAGCACCAGGAGCCCAAATCTCTACCCTCTCTCTCCAGCAGCCTGCTGGGAGCCAGTCCTCTGGCGGCCGAGAGTCAGTCCCTGTCTCCATGCAGTATCTGTGGAGCGTGCCATGGCGGAGAACCCCCGGGCAGGTGTTGAAAGCGTAGTGGAGAGCGATGAGGACTCCCTGGTGTGGTGGGAGAAAGGAGACATCGAGTCCACCGCTGCCGAAGCCTCATCCACCCACACCTCCGCCACCACAGTAAGGCAGAGAGCCGGACCGCAGGAGGGGCAGAGCCACAAGGTCCTGCTGGAGATCAGGGACACCATCCGCACCAGCATAGTTCTCCTCTCTCAGCTGGTCCCCATCGAATCCTCCTCCTCCAACCGCAAGCCCTTCCTCAATTATGTGAACCAGACCCTCAAGGAGATGGCGGATCCCCAGTACCAGGTGGTGAAGGAGAGGATCACCACACTGCTTAACAACCCTCCAGACCCAGAGGCACCTGCTCCCACCCAGTCCAGGTCTGCTCCTCCACCCCAGGTGATGTCCCTCCCATACCAAGGCTTCCCACAGCCCCTCACCTACCAGGGCTACAGCTACCTGGAGGTCCAGCAGCACAGACAGCAGCCCTTACAGATGCAGGCACATAGTCATCGGGCGACACCGCTGCCACCGGTTCCAATGATGCCACCGATGCCAACCACGACAGTCCTCACCCCACTGCAGAGCAGGCAGCCCCACTACACTGCTCCTTCCTCCATCCCACAGCCAAGCCCGGCCTCAGTACATCTGTCCTCAGTACTGGGGCTGACACCCCATGGCATGGAGGAAGGACCTCTCAGCATCACGGGGCTGAGCCAGCTGTCCGACACCTTCCTCAACACACCGTCCCCTGTTGTCCTCTCGGGGCTAGGCACTCCAATAACACCTCAGACCAGCACTGCAGCAGCACCCACCTCCACAGCACCTGCTCCCTAACACCTTAGCCTGGGCACACACCTCCGAGTGACCAAGAGGAGTGCCAGAGACTGGCTGCCTGGATATTTGTGGACTTTATTTGGACACTTGACTTGGGTCATGTTTAATTTACAGCTTGTTATTAATAAAGTTTATCTTTGTTTCACACACTTGCTTCATTAATTTTTTTCTATAAAGTCTGGGTGGAAATTTTTAGAAATGGTTTAGCCTTTGCATGCTTGTGGGATGGGAAGGGATACCTGTGGGATGGGAAGGGATACCTGTGGGATGGGTTAAGATAGCTGTGGGATGGGAAGGGATACCTGTGGGATGGGAAGGGATACCTGTGGGATGGGAAGGGATACTTGTGGGATGGGCAGGGATACCTATGGGATGGGTAATAGCTGTGGGATAGATAAACTCCAGTGTAAGCATAGTGGGACTGTATGGTCCACCCTCCCAGGTGCCACCCCTATGGCCCTTCATTATCAATTACAATGTAAGCATTGATCCACACATGTCAACATAAACACAACTCTTTATTAAACGCCCTGTTCATTGTAGGCCAACCAAACATACATGGCCCAATCTCATCCGTGTGATGAGACAGGCTGAAGGAAGCATCCATTAAGCATCTGCCATCCTGTCTTGCCACTCCACTGCTCCAGCTGGGGAGTTGCACCAGTGTTTCAGGAGGTTGCGCTGCTTCTTCACCTCACGTGAGGCTCTGTTGGGCCCTTGCACATCCTCAGTGTCTATCAGGTTTCACCCTTGCCTCCATTCCCCAGGCTCCATGTCCCCATTGCCTTGCTGGAGGTCCACGAGCCTGTTCTGCAAGACTGGGTAGCGGGTGCACATGACATTGTGCAGGATGCAGCAAGCTTCCACGATCCTCCTCATGGTCTCTGGGTGATGCTGCATGTTGGTGAGAAGTACCTGGAACCTGTTGGTCAGGATGCCAAAGGCGTTCTCCACCACCCGCCTTGCCCTGGACAGCCTGTAGTTGAAGATCCTCTCTTCATGGGTGAGGCATCTGGAGGTGTAGGGCTTCATGAGGTAGGTTGTGAGGGAGAAGGCGTCATCCCCCACGATGAAGTAGGGCACATCTTGCGTGTCATTGGACAACGGGTCTGGATCTGGGAAGTCCACCATGAGGTTGCTTTCCAGCCCCTCCTTGAGGTGACTGTCGTTGTATACCTGGGCATCTGAAGATGAGCCGTTGCCTGAAACATCGATGTACATGAACTTGTAGTCAGCATCGACCATGGCGAAGAGGATGATGCTGAAGAAACCCTTGTAGTTCTGATAAGTGGATCCCGACTTGGCTGGAGCTTTGCAGGCCACATGCTTGCCATCTATGACTCCAACGGTGTGGGGGAAGTTCCACTTCTGATACCACTGCTCTGCAACTTTCTTCCATCCTTCTTCAGTGGAGGGGCACTGGAGGAGCTCCTTCTTGTATTCTTCGATGATGGCCTGCACCACTTCTCTGACAACAAAGCTGATGGTGCTGGGTTGCACCCTCCAGCTGTACTGCATGCTCCTGTAGGTGGTCCCTGAGGCCAGCTGGCACAGAGTGAGTGCCACCTTGAGCCCAGGTTCCAGGCTGGGCGGGAAGTTGGTGTTTGTCTTGGTCAACCTGGGTATCAGCCGCTGCACAACTTCGTCAAACATGGCTGGAGGCATCCTCATGAAGTTCTGGAATGCCCGAGGGTCTTCGCTCCTGAGCTCCACCATCAGCTTGTCGTAAAGTACATACTGCGCTCTTCTGGCAAACCATCTTCAGAGCCAGACTTTTTTTGGGTGCCTCCTTTTCTTCCCATAGTACTGTTCACAGAGACTGTAGATGGTTTCGCAGTGTTGCAGAAGGATGTTAGCTGCCGAAAGGATTTTGTCGCAATCCACGGTGGACATGACTGGATGCTGTGGAAGAGGAAGAGGCAGATGAAGGCTGCAGAGGTCTGCACCGCTGGACTGCTCGTGCGATGCAGACGAGTTGCTCCCCCTTTTTATAGGCAGTATAGGTTTTCCGCTAGGCATCCTCTAGGCATCCTCTAGGCATCCTCTAGACATCCTTAATATCCAAGATAGGTCCCCTTTGCGAACGTTTTTCCCATTTTAAACGCTTTGTTTCCGTTCTGCATCCGCTAGGCATCCGTTCTGCATCCATTCCACGTCCGTTCCGCTTCCTCCCTGTGTCTGGGCGGATGCGAGTTGCACAGATGCCTAGCAGATGCCTAGCGGATATAGCGGATGTGTAGCGGATGCGTAGCGGATGCGTAGCGGATGCGTAGCGGATGTGTAGCGGATGCAGAACAGACGAACTGGATACATTTTCTGCACAAAAGTTTTAAGCAGCCTAAAACTTTTGGAGCGGATGAAACGTCCATAAACGGATGCTGGACGGATAGAGGGAAAGCCAAACGGAGGCAGTGAGTACATCGCATTTTCGAACAGATGGCAAGGTTTTTTGTCCGTTTTACATCCTCTTTGCATCAGTTGGTGCAGTGTGACAGGGGCTTAAGCAAGAAGGAGTTATCTTGTTTATTATTATATTATATTATCATGTATTTTGTAGATTGAAGTTCTGGGTTTCCCAAGAATAGAATGATCACACTAGATATTGGCTGCACATGTGTCTTATTAGCAAAAATATGTCAAAAAGGACTGGTACTTCCCTTCTTTAATGTGTGACACAGATACAACTAATGGTGGTAAACTATTTATTTTATTTTATTTATTTGTTTTATTTTTATTGCTCAATTTCTTAAAGATAATAGGTATAAGTAAAAACATAGTTATGAATACATGGATACATATAAGAAAAAAATATATAAAAGAAACAATAGGACAGGGACAGTAGGCATGTTGGTGCGCTTATGCACGCCCTTACAGACCTCTTAGGAAAGGGATGAGGTCAATAGTAGACAGTCTAAGGTTAAAGATTTTGGAGTCTGGAGTCAGGTAGAGTATTCCAGACATTGACCGCTCTGTTGCTGAAGTCATATTTCCTGCAATCAAGTTTGGTGTGATTAACCTTGAGTTTGTATCTATTGTTTGCTATTGTGGTGTTATAGTTGAAGCTGAAGTACTCATTGACAGGTAGGACATTGCAATGTATGATTTTATACACTCTACATAGATTGGACTGAAGGCGGTGTTATTCAAGGTTTTCTATGTCTAAAATTTTGAGTCTGGCGGCATAAAGTATTCTGCAACGAGTAGAGGAGTGGAGAACTCTTCTTTTGAAATATTTCTGGACTTTCTCAACTGTGTTAATATCAGATACATAATATGGGTTCCAGACTGATGAGCTGTATTCGAATATTGGTATAGCAAATGTTTTGTATGCTCTAGATAGTAGTGTGATATTACCAGAGAAAAAGCTACATAAGATTAGGTTAAGAACTCTTAATGCCTTTTTGGCTATGTAGTTACAGTGGGCTCTGGCACTTAGGTCATTTGAGATGAATACTCCAAGATCCATGACAGAGTTTGGATCATCAACAAGGTCTTGACTATTCAGCCTGTATTTTATTTTCTGATTATTATTTTTTTTGCCAATATGTAGGACAGAGCATTTATTGGTTGAGATTTGAAGTTGCCATTTGTTTCACCATTCTGATACATAGTCGAGGTCTTTTTGAAGTGTAGCAATATTATCTGTGGTGTTGAATAGCTTTACATCATCAGCGAAAAGAACGCAGTTGCTCTTGATATGATCACAGAGGTCATTCATGTAGAGTAAGAAAAGAGTTGGTCCAAAAACACTGCCTTGGGGGACACCACTGTTGACAGGTACAGAATTTAATAGGTGCTCCCAATTTTGACCATTTGTTGTCTGTTTGACAGGAATGCTTCTATCCAGTTATGCAGGTGTCCAGAGATACCATAAGATTTTAGTTCTAGGAGTAGTTTGTCGTGTACCACTGAAGCAAAGGCTTTACAGAAGTCAATGTAGATTGCATCCATTGCTTTGCTGATTGAGTTGTGTAGTCCATATGTTTTTGCAGTGTAAGAGTTGCAGATTACATGCTAGTTTTTTCCTAAAACCAAATTGTTTATTAGAGTGTAGGTTGGTTGTTTCTAAGTGGAGGATGATGGTTTGATAAATAATTGATTCCATGACTTTACAGGTGACACAGCATAAAGAGATTGGTCTGTAATTTTCAACTAGGCTCTCCCTTTTTGAAGATGGGGATGACCGTGGCTTGTGACCATAGTTTTGGCAAGGAGCTGGTCCTGAAAGATTTTTCAAAGATTATGCCTAGAGGTTTAGCTATGGCGGTGGGTAGCTTTTTTAAGAAGTAGGCACATATTCTATCCAGTCCAATAGATAGGGACGGTTTTAGATTGCATAGTGCTTTTTCAACATTTTCTTCTGTAAAATCAATATGTATTAGATTGTTGTAGTTGTCTGTGGGTTGACTAGGAAATACTGGGCATGATCCATTGCTGTTTACAATGTGTTAAAGAATGTGTTAAAGAGGTTGGCTATAATAGTGTCCTCGTTGCAGTCTTTACCATTAGGTCCTTTCAAGGGTGGGATGGACCTTGAGTCTTTTAGTTTGTTGTTTACAAAATTGTAGAAAGCGTGGGTGGAATTGGTGCGTAGAAGGTTTTCTTCTTTTTTAATGTGATAATTGGTGTATTCAGTCTTTATCTGGTGGCATAAATTTTTGTATCAGGTTTTGAAGTTGGCAATGTGACCAGATTGTTTTTCCACCAAAGTGATTTTTTTGGGGGGGATTGAAGCTTCCTTATTGGTATGGGTAATTTGTTTTTTCTGGCTTTGGGAGTTGTTATTGTTAGTTTGATGACTCTTTTGACTTTAAGTCAAAATATGTTGCAATAGTCTTCTACATTATTGCATCCATTGAATAGAAATTGCCAATCAAGGGATGAGAGATCGTTGTTATAAGATTATAGTTGCCTTTTTTGAAGTTATAATTGGGGATTCTATCATTTTGATGATTTTTGTGTGGATGTATGTTGAGACAAAGTCAATCATGTTGTGGGCACTGTTGGAAAAGGGTTCTTTAATTGTATTCCGTAAATTGAATTCAAACTATTGCAGAAGATGAGATCTAGGCAGTTGTTAAGTCTAGTGTTGTTGGTTACTGGTTGTTCTAGTCCCAGATTTGTTACTGCATTGTAGAAGGTTGCATGTGTGGATTCAGTTATACATTTGTTAAGGGTCCAGATAATATGAGGTAGATTGAAGTCACCAAGAAAGATAAAAGCGTGTGGGCAGGTGCTGCCCATGTTAGTAGTGTATTTAGTTTGTTTGTATGTTTGATGTCATAATCAGGGGCTCTGTAACATAGTAAGAACTGAAATGTGATATTAAAGGACAGTTCACAGACAATGGTCTCAGGAATAGTAAGTTTCTGGCTAACTGGGATATTTTTTAGATGTGGGGACTTTTTTAGATGAAGGGACTTTTTTAGATGTAGGGACTAGCCTATGCCTTCTTTATAGTCCTAAAAAAGCATTATATGAAATTATCAACTGATCAAACTGCTTGAGAAATCAATATCTATATCTATAGTGATGACAGTGGAGTATGGAAATTACATATAAGAAGAGCATGGATTAAGAATAAAATAAATAAAAGAAAAATTGGTATATTAATTGTGTTTGAAAGCAAAGGGGGAAATGAGCATGAATGATGGAAATTTAATCTTGTGGAATGAAATTGGCAAATACATGTGGAAATGAAGGTTTAGCTTTTATAAAAAATATTAAATATATATCAAAAGGATGAATTGCTGTCCTGTGGGGTATTATGGATGCATATCATATATATTGCATATGAAAATAAAAAGCCAGAGCATGTGGTGGGAAAGGGGTGGGAAAGAAATAAAATAATGTAGAAAAAGTGATTGGGCCATGGAAGGATCCCAGAATGAATGAAAATGGAGATTAATGAGTGACTGATAAAATGAAAAATTACATCAAATATGTAGTTAACGCATGTCTATTCTTATGGCAAATATAATCTTAAACCATAGCTGATTTGATTGTTTAAGATGAAAGAGGTTCTGAATGTGGTGAAGAGGATCTTGACAGTGTCAGAAGTACATCTTGGCAAAAATAGACATGGGGTGGAGAGAAAGGACAGATGAGAAAGAAACAAAATAAAAATAGAGAAGGCATGAATCCTATACTTCAATAGCATTAAAGACGATTTAATCTCCTAAGACAATAAATGGAAAGTAGACTTCCGAAAGAGCATATGGAAATTGTGTATAAATATAATTACATTATTAACTGCCAAAGAAGTACATAAAATTACACTAATGGGAAATATGTAAACATAGACTTAATGGAATGACAAAGCAAAAAGATCTAGATGAGAAAGTTGCCTGTAAAAAAATAAATGTAAAAAGGAGAATGAGAAAAACTTTTATATATTGCATATTCAGAGGAAAATAGTGGAAAGTAAACAGTGAAAGGAAGAGAAAAGAATTTTGTAGATTAAAGCAAGGATAAAAATGTATACAATAAAAATTGTTCTGGAAATGACTGAAGATTTGCTGCTTGCTGTTTAATTTGGATGAAAGAGTGGGTGTTGCTTAGAAATAGAAAGTTCTTGGATTCAGAAGGTAAAGATTTGATATTTGTGTGGCATGGATACCTATGGTATGATAAAGCTAAGATAAATGTAGACTTTAAAAACCATTATGTGAGATAAATATCGACTCAGTTTTTGCTTTATGGCTTTCAGCACAATTTTATAGGTGAGAAATGATGGTTAACCTATAAAAATGTATTAGAATTTTCTCAAGGGAATTGTGAAGTGAAATCTGGAAAACATTTAATAATGTAAAGATATTCTTGCCGATGGTTTTCTCATGTACAATTGATAGAAAGGTTTAAAATGGATAAAAGATTTTATAGTTTGAACAAAATAAGTCTACATTTGAAATAGTATTATGTGCTAATAATCAGCATGTTATTGCTAAAATCTGAAATATGAGAGAGACGAACAAGTGAAAGAAGAAACAAATCTGTACCAGAAAATTATTTGGAATTATACAACTCAGAACTGTGTGGATAAATAAATATGTTGAAATCCACTGCTATCTTCTCAATACCTTATTGCAAAACCAAAACCAAGTCTTTTCTGAACAATAACAATTCAGTAAGTATTACAATAACTGTAAATTTAGTTTTGCTCTGGTTCGGAAAAAATCTCGTACATGTTCAACATGTTGTCTTGAAAATTGTAAAACATTAGCTGTTGACATAGGGATTAACTTTTCCAAAGACTGCCTTTTCACACAAAGTAGCAACTAATTTTTTTTTAACTCTGGATGTTTCCAAACCTATTAAATGTTGAAATTATATAATTCAATATGTCTGATTTAAAAGTAACTTTTAAAATGCCAGAATCAAGAATTAATTACTTGATCTATTTATCATTTTTCTTAACTGGTAGATCCATATACTTTTATTCAGAATATTTAGATGTCTACATCACTATCATCACTCTAGAATGGTGTTTTCTTTTACTTTCCATTTTGTTAACATAAGCAAAAGATTTTCACAAGTGATCAGGATATTAATATATGTCACTTGCTTTGTTACATACTGTGCGTGTTCCAATCTGTGCTTCTGACTGTTAGGATTTTTCTTTCCAGACAATCCTCTTTCCTAAATCTTGTTGAATATAATGTGATAATAATTATAATATTTTATATTTAATGTCTGGGACATAGTTCACATCCATTATGTAGAGTAGAAATAATTTAATTTACAACACCTGTCCTGTCAAGCTTCACAGCTAATGCCTCATTCCTAGTTTAAAAAATTAGCTTTGTTCTTCCAAATCCCAAATCATCTATAGTATTACATGGTCTAATGAAAGACAGAAATTGAAATAATATTTATGCTAGAAAATGTTAACAAAATGTCAAATGAATGTCACATTCATTTGCTTCTCCAAGCAATAGTAATTATCACTCATTCAATGTTGATCCAAACACACACATTTAATCATAAAGAAAAGGGTATTTCAAACTATTTGGGTTTGATTACACAGCTGGGACCTTTAATGCACACTTAAAAAAATATGACTTATACCCATTAAAAAACCCAAATAACGGGACAAATTTTGAATTTGGTGAAGTTTAAGGCCCTGTCACACTGCCCAACAGATGCAAAACGTTTGTAGAAAGGACACAGAGGACGAGAAAAATGTTCCATCCGTTGTTATCTGCTCTCAAAAGGGGCGAAAATTTGCATAACCAGAGCGGATAACACGGAAAGAAACGGACAGGGGGAGGACGCAGAGCGGATGGAAAACGGATGCAGAGTGGAAGCCTAGCGGATGGAAGCGGATGGGGGCGGATGGCACATCCGCTAGGCTTCCTGGGGACCTCAGCAAAGCGGACGTGGAACGGATACAGCAGATGCCGAGCGGATGCCGAGCGGATGAAGCGGATGCACAGCGGAAGCCTAGCGGATGAAGCGGATGCAGAGTAGAAGCCTAGTAGATGCCTGGCGTTAATTGCGCATGTGGGGGGGATTTATTGCATCAGCCCCGCGGATATAAAGGGAAGCAGCTCGGAAGCAGGTCACCATTCAGAGGAAACACCTGCTGCCAGATGCATTGAGTGCCTTGCCTGCCTGCCTTGCTGTCTGCCATCCTGCCATCCTTGCTACCTGCCTTGCTGCCTGCCCATCCTGCCAGCCTTGGTGCCTGCATCCCTGCCAGCCTTGCTGCTTGCCTTGGTGCCTGCCTCCCTGCCAGCCTTGGTGCCTGCCAGGTTTGGTGCCTGCCTGCCAGCCTCCCTGCCAGCCAGCAACCCCACAAACATGGGGAAAAAGAGGAAGCCTCAGCCATCTGCTGCCAGCCCTGGCAAGAGGGACAGGGCCACCCTCTCGCCCCCTGGCCCTCACTCTGCTTCTGCTGGGGCTTCTGTAGCACGGGCCGGCTCTTCTGCGGCTGGAGCTTCTGCTGCTTCTGCTTCTGGAGGAGCTGATGATGCTGCTTCTGGTGGTGGTGCTTCTGCTCATGCTTAGTCTGCTGAGGCTGCTTCTGGCGGTGGTGTTTCTGCTGGTGCTTACTCTGCTGAGGCTGCTCCTGGCAGTGGTGCTTCTGCTAGTGCTTACTCTGCTGAAGCTGCTCCTCGTCCTGCTGGTCCTGCTGGTCCTGCTCATCCTGCTCGTGCTCCTGGACTTGCTTGTCCTGCTAGTACTGCTCGTGCTCCTGGTCTTGCTCGTCCTGCTCGTATTGCTGGTCCTGCTCGTGCTCCTGGTCCTGCTCGTGCTCCTGGTCCTGCTCGTGCTGCTGCTGCAGCTGCTGCTGCTGCTGATGATGATGATGAAGATGATCCTGCTGGTGCTGCTGATGCTGCTGATGCTAATGCTGATTATGATCCTGATGGTGATCCTGCTGCTGCTGCTGCTGCTGCTGCTGATGATGATCCTGCTGCTGCTGCTGCTGCTGCTGGTGGTGGTGGTGTGGAGGAACAGCCCCAACAAACTGGAAGCCCCTCTGATGAGGGCCCATCTGGTCCTGGCTAAGGGAGAAAGAGGCATATATGGGAACGGGAGAGGAGGCAATACTCCATTGAGGAGGAACACGAGGATGAGGTGCTGGAGTGGCTGAGAGAGAATGACTATCTGTGGCAGAAGGGACACCGGCTGTACAGGGACACCAAAAGGAAGCAGGCTGCTTGGAGAGAGAAGACGGAGAGTCTGGGCTACACATCGGAGGTGCTCCTCGGCTGGTGGAAACATATGCACACCTGGTACGGGAAGCTGCACCTCAAGAAATCTGGCCAGGCCACGGTTAAGCTGATGGACAGAGAGACCTATGTCATGTGCAGCTTCCTGGAGGGTGAGATCTGCCACCGAGGAGCAGCAGCAGCAGCCCCTCTCACAACCCTCTCTCTCTGGCAGCCTGCTGAGAGCCAGTCCTCTTCCGGCTGAGAGTTAGTTCCTGTCTCCAGGCAGGTTTCTGTGGAGCGTGCCACGGCGGAGAACCCACGGACAGGTGTTTTAACCATGGTGGAGCACGTAGAGGACTCCCTGGTGCAGTGGGAGAAAGGAGACGGCACTTCCACCACAGCCCTACCCGCATCCATCCCCCCCAGCTCCACCTCCACAGAAAGGCAGAGAGCCAGACAGGAGGGGCCAAGCCACACTGTCCTGCTGGAGATCAGGGACACCATCCGGAGCAGCATAGATCTCCTCTCTCAGCTGGTCCACACTGACTCCTCATCCTCCAACCGCAAGCCCTTCCTCACCTATGTGAACCAGACCCTCACGGACATGGCGGAACCCCAGTACCAGGTGGTGAAGCACCAGATCACCGAGCTGCTTCACAACCCTCTAGACCCAGAAGCACCTGCTCCCACCCAGTCCAGGTCTGCTCCTCCACCCCAGGTGATGTCCCTCCCATTCCAAGGCTTTCCACAGGCCCTCACCTACCAGGGCTATGGCTACCAGGAGGTCCAGCAGCACAGGCAGCAGCCCTTCCCAGTCCAGGCACAGAGTCATCGGGTGATACCATTGCCACAGGTTCCATCGATGCCACCGATGCCACCCATGCCAATGATGCCACCGATGACAGCGATGCCACCATGCCACCGATGCCACCAACGCCAATCCTCACCCAGCTGCAGACCAGACAGCCCCACTACACTGCTCTTTCCTCCACCCCACAGCCAAGCCCGGCCTCAGTACATCTGTCGTCGGTACTGGGGCTGACACCCCATGGCATGGAGGAAGGAGCTCTCAACATCACAGGGCTGAGCCAGCTGTCCGAGAGCTTCCTCAACATTCCATCACCTGTTTCCTTCTCAGAGCCAGGCACCCCAGTGGCACTTCAGACCAGCACTCCAGCAGTAGCCACCTCCACAGCACCTGGACCCTTCACCCCTGAGACTGGGCACACCTCTGAGTGACCAAGAGGAGTGCCAGAGACTGAGTGGCTACCTGTAGTCTTTATTTGGACACTTGACTTGGGTCGTTTTTCTTTTACAGCTTGTGATTAATAAAGTTTATCTTTGCTTCACACACTTGCTTCATTTATTTATGTCAATAAAGTCTTGGTGGAAACTTTTAGAAATGGTTTAAGCCTTTGCATGCTTGTGGGATGGGTAAGGATAGCAGTGGGATGGGCAGGGATACCTTTGGGATGGGTAATAGCTGTGGGATAGATTAACCTCCAGTGCAAGCATAGTGGGACTGTATGGTCCACCCTCCCAGGTGCCACACCTATGGCCCTTTATTATCAACTTTTTATTAAATGCCCTGTTCATTGTAGGACCACCCAACATACATGGCCCAATCTCATCCGTGTGATGAGACAGGCTGAAGGAAGCATCCATTAATCATCTATCATCCTGTCTTGCCACTCCACTGCTCCAGCTGGGGAGTTGCACCAGTGTTTCAGGAGGTTGCGCTGTTTCTTCCCTTCACGTGGGGCTCTGTTGGGGCATTGCACATCCTCAGTATCTATCAGGTTTCACCCTTGCTTCCATTCCCCAGGCTCCATGTCCCCATTGCCTTGCTGGAGGTCCACGAGCCTGTTCTGCAAGACTGGGTAGTGGGTGCGCATGAGATTGTGCAGGATGCAGCAAGCTTCCACGATCCTCCTCACAGTCTCTGGATGATGCTGCATGGTGGTGAGAAGTATCTGGAACCTGTTGGCCAGAGTGCCAAAGGTGTTCTCCACCACCCACCAGCCTGTAGTTGAAGATCCTCTCTTCACGGGTGAGGAGTCTGGAAGTGTAGGGCTTCATGAGGTAGGTTGTGAGGGAGAAGGCGTCATTCCCCACGATGAAGTAGGGCACATTTTGCGTGTCGTTGGGCAGGGGGTCTGGATCTGGGAAGCCCATGATGAGGTTGCGTTCCAGCCCCTCCTTGAGGTCACTGGCGCTGTATACCCGGGCATCTGAACATGAGCCGTTGCCTGAAGCATTGATGTACATGAACTTGTAGTCAGCATCGACCATGGCGAAGAGGACGATGCTGAAGAAGCCCTTGTAGTTGAAATAAGTGGACCCCGACTTGGCTGGAGCTTTGCAGGCCACGTGCTTGCCATCTATGGCTCCAACGGTGTGGGGGAAGTTCCACTTCTGATACCACTGCTCTGCAACTTTCTTCCAGCCTTCTTCAGTGGAGGGACACTGGAGGAGCTCCTCCAGGTATTCTTTGATGATGGCCTGCACCACTTCTCTGACCACAATGCTGATGGCATTGTGTGGTGCCCTCCAGCCATACTGCATGCTCCTGTAGGTGGTCCCTGAGGCCAGGTGGTGCAGAGTCAGTGCCACCTTGAGCCCAAGGTCCAGGCTGGGCCGGAAGTTGGTGCTCTGCTTGGTCAACCTGGGTGTCAGCCGCTGCACAACTTCGTCAAACATGGCTGGAGGCATCCTCATGAAGTTCTGGAATGCACGAGTGTCTTCGTTCCTGAGCCCCACCATCAGCTTGTTGTACAGTCCGTACTCTGCTCTTCTCCCGATCCATCTTCAGACCCAGACGCTTCTTGGCCGCCTCTTTTTCTTCCCGTAGAAGAGTTCACAGAGCCTGTAGATGGCTTCGCACTGTTGCAGAACAATGGTGGCTACCAAAAGGAGTTTGTTATAATCCATGGTGGACATGACTGGATGCTGTGGAAGAGGAAGAGTCAGATGAAGGCTGCAGAGGTCTGCACAGCAGGGCTGCTGGTCTGAAAGTGATGCAGGTGAGTTGTTCCCTCTTTTTATAGGCAATATGGGTTTTCCCCTATGTGTCCTTTTGCATCCTCTAGGCATCCTCTAGACATCCTAAATATCCGAGATAGGTCCCCTCTGCGAACGTTTTTTCCATTTAAATGCTTTGTTTGCGAGCTGCATCCGCTTTCATCCTTTCTCCGTCCGTGCTACTAACGCTGTGCGTCCGTTCCACGTCCGTTCTGCTTCCTCCCTGCGTCCGAGCGGATGCGAGTTGCACGGATGCACAGCGGATGCCTAGCGGATATAGCGGATGCATTACAGATGCAGAACGGATGTCCCCCGTATGCCTAGCGGATGCAGAACAGACGCATTGGATACATTTTCCGCTCAAAAGTTTTGAGCAGCTCAAAACCCTCTGAGCGGATGAAACATCAATAGACGGATGCTGGACGTGTAGAGAGGAAGCAAAACGGAGGCAGTGAGTACAGAATGGAAGCATCGCGTTAACCAACGGATGGCAAGTGTTTTTCTCCCTTTTACATCCTCTTTCCCTCCGTTGGTGCAGTGTGACAGGGGCTTTAGATTCAAGTATCTAAATTAAATCAATTCAACTTAAGAAATTAGTTCAAAACATTATATGGATTGCATCACAGTTCAGTACAGTACTGAACAGAGTGTTAGGGTTGATTTATATACCTCTGTATATTAACTTTTTCTATTCAGTCTCAGAAAATTGGCCTAATTGGTCTCTGTCTAACTGACCAAAACTCTTCACTATTTCAATGCATAAAAATAATCATTATATATGAAATGTGATTCCATCTTAAGTTACTGCATTTCTGAGATTAATAACACAAATGCACTTTTTGTCTAACATTCCCACTATCTGGAATTAATATGGATATTAAGGACTTTGAACTTTTCACACATGGGTTCATGCCACAATTTGTTATGGAGAACTGGTATATATATTGATTGAAATAATAGATTGTTGATATATGTTACCTGTCAATATCTACCTAAGGAGGAGGATACTGTATACTGATATACTGTAAGGCAAAGGAGGAAGCTTAGTCAATATTTATGGAGTTGTTTTATTTTAATTTTACATTGTATAATTGACAGTGTGATATATGAATTACTGTAAGTAAAATATTTTAAAAAATGAATGTAAAGGGACACGCTATTTTGTCTTTTGGAGAATAAATAACAGCAACAGCAACAACAACAACAATAATAATAATAATAATAATAGTAGTAGCTATTTTTATTCCTTTTATATCTCCATACCCTCACAAAATATCCTAAACCATCAAAATTCATTTTCAAAAATTATTAACACTAAAATTATATGGCAAAATGTTTCCGTTTTTATTTTGACGATATATAAAACAAAGATGATTGTGTGCAACCCATCCAAAACTTCTGCCAAATTTCAGAAATGTGCATGATACCCCACCATTGCAAAAGCTCTA
The DNA here is from genome assembly GCA_015471245.1 of Laticauda colubrina. Classification (NCBI taxonomy): domain Eukaryota; kingdom Metazoa; phylum Chordata; class Lepidosauria; order Squamata; family Elapidae; genus Laticauda; species Laticauda colubrina. Next base: position 35,450,039 of record BLBF01000006.1, read on the forward strand.
AATTTCCTGGAATTCTTGTAAAGCAAATCTATTTTAAAAATACAGCCTGACAAACAAGAGGGTTGCTGAAATTAGAGCAACCCTCTAATTCTAATTAGAATACAGGGATCTCTTTCTCTCTCTCTTTCTCTCTTGGGTTTTGTGCATGTATGTGTGTGTGTTGTATACTTTTCTCATGTATAACTTGCCACATTAAAATTTTCTATTTAGCAGCAACTTTTGATGCAGGGCAACACATTCAACTCTTTATGGCTGCATGAAATTCTGAGCTTTATGTTGGTTAGTCCTGATAAAAGGTGATGAAAAACATACCTACATATTATTCTTGATGATGGTAATACAATATCAAGTAAGAAGAATATGATAGGTTCAATACCTGTCTTCCAATTACAGCACATTCAGTAGTTTTTCTTTGCTTGTTACTCAGATATTTTATTATTGGGAAAATATTATAAAGTTATCTCCTTCTCCTTGCTAGTTATATCAGCATTAACTCATACAGATTATTCTTATCCTAATTTACTTGCTATTAGGAATAGAATAAAGGAGGAATATAACGTGATGCTCATTATTGAAATAAAGGCTGAAAACTGCATATAATAGCTTACCGGGAACCAACATTTATCTGCAATAGAATTATAAGTTTTTGATTGAATAATTGATATAAAATTCTATTCTATTCTATAGTTAGAATTCTGACCATTCAAAGCATCAAATGCAGTATCATATCCAGTGAACAAATTCCAGATTAAAGTATATTTGCCAAAGTATGTCTGCCAAATGTTTATGCCTGAAAGTTTCCTGCAAAAGAGACCTCAGATCTTCTTTATGGTCAACTTTTCTAAGTAAAAAAAATCATTGCAGTAATATTACTTCATCATAAAAATAACGTTAAGAGTTTTTATGACATTTTTATATCTATTCATCTTAATATTGGAGTAATTTCTCACTGGAACAGCCACATGGGCAGATGTTTTCCCTTGTGCGCTATTCGTACCATAGTCAGAATAACTGAATCTGAACTATAACTGAAAAGACAAATGTGCACAATCCATTAGCACGTGACAAAGTCCTAAACTTTGGATGATCTTTTGGAAAGAAACATCAAATGGTATTTGTTAGTGATGGCTTGTACTGCTCTTTAATGAAGATTAAAGATGTGCTAAAGAAGTGTAGGAAAGTGACATACATAGACAGGCATGGCTTCCTGTCATTTGTTTTATTTTTTAAAAATAAAATTGTTCTATATGTAAAGTGGGTGACTCCAAATCTGCAAACCTGATTGTTCAAATAAAATAAGCATTGGATTGGTTCACTAGGAACCAATCCAAAGAGCTGCCAAAAAGGCGGCAAATCTAAACAACTGCCATTGGCTGCAAGCAGGCAAGCCAGCCTGTATAAAAGGCTGGCCTCAGCTTCAGCCAAGTGTTCCTATTTACTGACTAGTTAAAGAATAAAGTATTTGTTGTTGGAACCCGGTCTACCTCGTGTGTTTTCCGAATAAAACACTGGCTACGAGGATGGGATCGTCCTGAACGAAAAAACATGCACGCGGTGATAAGAAGTCCAGAGTACAACCAAGATGTCTGGAAACAACGCACCGCCCGCACCCTTCAATCCCAACGAAGAGGATTGGGATTCCTATGCTGATCGCTTCCAAATGTATTTGGAGAGCAATGAAATGGAAGACATTTCAGAGCAACGCAAGAGAGTGGTATTCCTGACGCACGGCGGGCCAACAGTCTTCAAGATGGCAAAGGCCCTTGCGAAGCCCCGGGACGTTAAACAGCTAACATGGACAGAATTGCAAAGAGTCCTCAAATCACACAACGCTCCGATGGTGTCAAACTTAAAAAAACGACATGAATTTTACCGTAGAGACCAGAGAGAGGGAGAGACCGTCGCCGATTTTATCGCTGCCCTTAGACAATTAGGGGGTGAGTGTGAATTTTTGAACATTGACGAAGCAATGAGGGATCGCATGGTGTTGGGCATGAGAGACTCGACCACACAGAGTAAATTACTCAACAAGCCCAACATCACCGTTACCGAAGCCATCGCGGAAGCCACAGCTGCTGAAGCTGCGAAAAAATCTGCCGTAGCCATGAAAAAGATGAACACACACAGCGAAGAAACACCAACCAATGACAGGAAGCAGCCTGCCACCACAATCCACTACGAAGAATCGGGCGAAACAATTGAATCGAGCGAAGAAGATGACGAGGTCCACCGTTTGCTCACGAACAGAAAAGAGCGCAAAAGAAGAAATTGGCGGGAATGCACTGGCTGCGGAGGAAACCATCCCCGAGCCGAATGCAGATTTCTCGATGCCATCTGCCGGCATTGCAAGAAACGAGGGCACATCGAGAAGGTCTGCAGGAACAAAAAATACTACAGCCCGACAAGACGCAGAAATTCCCCAACAGGAGCTGAGCCTAAACGAGCTGAGAGAAACTGGCAACAAGAGAAGCGAGCCAATACACACCAAACTGTCATTATACAGAGCACTCAGACGGAAAGTGGGAAGAAAATTAAAGTCATCGTGAAAATCGAAGGAAAACACTGCAAGATGGAAGTGGACTCGGGGTCCTTCTTCTCCATGGTATCATGGGACACAATAAAACAGCTAGTCCCAGGTATCAAAACCAAAGAATTGAAGAAGCAGCACCTAACCCTCAAGGACTATCAGGGAAACCAAATCCCTGTGGTAGGCATGGGACAATTCCGAGTCGCCTACAAACATCACGTCAAGGTGCTACCGCTGACCATAGTCGACCAAGACAGACCAAGCCTCCTGGGCATCGAATGGTTCACGCCATTGGGCATCGGGATGACCGGGGTCGATCGAGTGACTACAACTGGCTGGGAAGACGACCTCATCCGAGAATTCCAGGACGTTTTTGACGGCTCACTTGGCAAGTATTGGGGAAATCCCATTTCTTTCAATCTAAACCCCCAAATAGCCCCACGAAGAATAAAAGCCAGGCGAGTTCCTTTTGCACTAAAGGCAAAAATAGAGGAACAGCTGGACAAATTAATAGCCCAAGGGGTGTTAGAACCTGTGGACCATGCCAAGTGGGAAACGCCTATTGTCACACCCATAAAACCTGACGGATCCATTGGAAGCTGTGGTGACTATAAGGCTACCCTGAACCACGCATTACAACCAAGCGCATACCCGGTGCCAGTAGTCCAGCATTTGCTTCATTCCCTGGGAAAAGGCAAAGTTTTTGCTAAACTCGACTTGGCACAAGCCTATCAACAACTCCCAGTGGACCCAGAAACAGCAGAAGCACAGACTATAGTCACCCATAAGGGCGCATTCAAATGTCACCGGCTCCAATTTGGAGTAAGCGTGGCCCCTGGCGTTTTCCAGAGTCTGATGGAACGCCTCCTAAATGGCATACAAGGAGTCGTTCCCTATTTTGACGACGTCCTAATCTCGGCCAGAGATGAAACTCAATTAAGGAAAAGACTCAAAGAAGTATTAACTAAGTTTAGGGAATCTGGCCTCAAGGTAAAAAGAGAAAAGTGCTGTTTAATTAAGAA
>BLBF01000006.1:35463587-35506451 GCA_015471245.1 Laticauda colubrina
TCTCTGGGATCCTGGGACTGTGCCCTTCACAATCCCCGTCTCTACGGGACGGTTTAGGTCCGTTAGAACCGACCAGAGGCAAAAATATCAGCTGAGATCTCAGAGCCCCGAGATCGCAGCTGTAACACCGAGACGTAGCTCCGCCTTCTCCCTGTGAATATGTCTGAGAGTATAGAAAAGCACACAATGGCATATGCCTATGTATTAATTAAATGTAGTATGTTTTATTTATAAGCAGTTCTAGACAAAATGACATAAGCAGTTCTTCACAAACTGAAATTTATATTGTACAAGTTAGTCCCACAAATAGGATTAAGCCCATGTCACACTGAACCAACGGATGCAAAGAGGATATAAAATGGACAAAAAACCTTGCCATTCGTTCGAAAACGTGATGTACTCACTGCCTCCGTTTGGCTTCCTCTCTATCCATCCAGCATCCGTTTATGGACGTTTCATCCGCTCCAAAAGTTTTGGGCTGCCCAAAACTTTGGTGTGGAAGATGTATCCAGTTCGTCCGTTCTGCATCCACTACGCATCTGTTAGGCATCCGCTACGCATCCGTTACGCATCCGCTATATCCACTAGGGGTCCGCTACGCATCCGCGGAACTCCATCTGCCCGGATGCAGGGAGGAACCAGAACGGATGCAGAACGGATGCAGAACGGATGTATGTTTGGTTGGCCTACAATGAACAGGGCATTTAATAAAGAGTTGTGTTTATGTTGACATGTGTGGATCAATGCTTACATTGTAATTGATGATGAAGGGCCATAGGGGTGGCACCTGGGAGGGTGGACCATGCAGTCCCACTATGCTTCCACTGGAAGTTTATCTATCCCACTGCTATCCTAACCCATCCCACAGCTATTACCCATCCCACAGGTATGCTAACCCACCCCAAAGCTAGCCTTACCCATCCCACAATCATGCAAAGGCTTAAACCATTTCTAAAAGTTTCCACCAAGACTTTATAAAAAAAAAAAAGAAATGAAGCAAGTGTGTGAATCATAAATAGACTTTATTAACAACAAGCTATCAAACAAAAAAGAGTCTCTGGCACTCCTCTTGGTCGCTCAGTCTCAGGGGTGAAGGGTGCAGGTGCTGTGGAGGTGGCTGGTGCTGGAGTGCTTGTCATCAGCTCCTCCAGAAGCAGAAGCAGCAGAAGCCCCAGCCCCAGAAGAGCGAGCCCGTGCTGCAGAAGCCCCAGCAGAACCAGAGTGAGGGTCAGGGGGTGGGATGGTAGCCCTGTCCCTCTTGCCAGGGCTGGCAGCAGATGGCTGAGGCTTGCTGTGCTTCCGCATGGTTGTGCGGTTGCTGGCTGGCAGGGAGGCTGGCAGGAACCAAGGCTGGCAGGGAGGCTGGCACCAAGGCTGGCAGGAAGGTTGGCAGGCAGGCAGACAGCAAGGCTGGCAGGAAGGCTGGCAGGCAGGCAGGCAGGCACCAAGGCTTGCAGGAAGGCTGGCACCAAGGCAGGCACCAAGGCTGGCAGGGAGGCAGGCACCAAGGCTGGCAGGAAGGCTGGCAGGCAGGCAGGCACCAAGGCTGGCAGGCAGACATGAACCAAGGCTGGCAGGAAGGCAGGCAGCAAGGCTGGCAGGCAGACTGGCTGGCAACAAGGCTTGCAGGGAGGCTGGCAGCAAGGCTGGCAGGGAGGCTGGTAGCAAGGCTGGCAGCAAGGCTGGCAGGCAGACATGCAGGCAGGGCAAGCAAGGCAGCCAATCCGTCCAGCAGCAGATCTTTCCTCTGAATGGCAACCTGCTTCTGAGCTGCTTCCGTTATATCTGCGGGGCTGACGCAATGCATCCTCCCCGCATGCGCAATTAATGCCAGGCATCCGCTCGGCTTCCGCTATGCATCCGCTGTGCATCCGCTGTGCATCCGCTTCATCCACTCGGCTTCCATTCTGCATCCGTTGTATCCATTCTGTGTCCCCTTCGCTGAGGCCCCCCGGAAGCCCTGCGGATGTGCCATCCGCTCCCATCCACTTCCATCCGCTGGGCTTCTGTTCTGCATCTGCTTTGCATCCGCCCTGCGTCCTCCCCGTGTCCGTGTTATCCGCTCCGGTTATGCAAATTTTTGCCCCTTCTGAGAGCGGATAACAACGGATGGAACATTTTTCTCGTCCGCTGTGTCCTTTTTGCATCCGTTAGGCAGTGTGACATGGGCTTTAGTTCTTCCATTGTTTCATCTGCTGTTATGCACAATGGAGAAATAGTTGGTGAAGAAAATGGTGAAATTGACTTTTCTGATTAGGGACAAAACAAGAAACTCAATCATTAGTGGCTGTAAAGGCCTTATGGACCTTTTGTTGAAGAAAGAAAAATAAATTTTTGGTTTATAAGTTTGATGCTTATATACTATGGAAATAAGGAAAATACAATGTAATATTATAGAGAGGATAGAATAGAAATGCTACTGTTAAGATGAAAAGTTGCTTCTTTATAATTTGTCTTTTCTTCCCCCCCTCCTTTTTCAAAAGATTATGTCTATTCAGTATTTTTATTTATTTTCCTTATTTCTTCTCTAAAAGGTGTATTGTTTTTAACCTGTTAAAATTTTCCTAAATAAAAACATTATTTCATCTGCAGAACCAGTCAGAACCATCAGGTTAGAAAGCAAAAGACAGAGAGTTCAAGTTCTACCTTCGCCATGAAAGCCAGCTTGGTGACTTTGGGCCTCTCACTCCCTCTCAGCCAACTCACCTCACAAGGTTGTTATTGTGGGAAAAATAGGAAGAGGAAGGTGTGTTTGATATATTCACCACCTTTGTAAAAAATAATACTAGCACTTAGCAATCAGACTTATATACCACCCCATAGTACTTTATAGCACTCACTGGGTGATTTACAATTTCAGCATATTTCCCCCAACAATCTGGATCCTCATTTTACCAACCCCAGAAAGATGGAAGGCTGAGTCAACCTTGAATTCCATCAGAATCAAACTCCTGGCTGTGAGTAGAGTTAGCATGCAGTACTGCATTCTAATCACAGCACTACCAGGGCTCAGGAAAATATTTCTACATCATAGCCTAAACTAAAGGCCCTGTCACACTGTCAACGGATGCAAAACGGACACAACGGATGTTGAAAAATGTTCCATCCGTTGTTATCCGCTCTCAGAAGGGGCAAAAATTTGAATAACCGGAGCGGATAACACGGACGCGGGGAGGACGCGGATGCGGATGGAAAGCGGATGCGGAACGGAAGCCCAGCAGATGGAAGCGGATGGGAGCGGATGGCACATCCGCTAGGCTTCCGGGGGACCTCAGCAAAGCGGATGCGGAACGGATGCAGAGCGGAAGCCTAGCAGATGCCGAGCGTTAATTGCGCATGCGGGGAGGATGCATTGCGTCAGCCCTGCGGATATAACGGAAGCAGCTCGGAAGCAGGTCGCCATTCAGAGGAAAGACCTTCTTCCAGACACATCGACTGCGTTGCCTGTCCTGCCTGCATGTCTGCCTGCAAGCCTTGCTGCCAGCCTTGCTGCCAGCCTCCCTGCCAGCCTCCCTACCAGCCTCCCTGCCAGCCTTACTGTCTGCCTGCCTGCCAGCCTTGCTGCCAGCCTTGGTGCCTGCCTCCTTGCCAGCCTTCCTGCCAACCTTGGTTCCTGCCAGCCTCCCTGCCAGCCAGCAACCCCACAACCATGCGGAAGCACAGCAAGCCTCAGCCATCTGCTGCCAGCCCTTGCAAGGAGGACAGGGCTACCATCCCACCCCCTGGCCCTCACTCTGGTTCTGCTGGGGCTTCTGCAGCACGGGCTCGCTCTTCTGGGGCTGGGGCTTCTGCTGCTTCTGCTTTTGGAGGAGCTGATGACAAGCACTCCAGCACCAGCCACCTCCACAGCACCTGCACCCTTCACCCCTGAGACTGAGCGACCAAGAGGAGTGCCAGAGACTCATTTTTGTTTTATAGCTTCTTGTTAGTAAATCTATTTTTGATTCATACACTTGCTTCATTTCTTTTTTTTAATAAAGTTTTGGTGGAGACTTTTAGAAATGGTTAAACTTTTGCACGCTTGTGGGATGGGTGAAGATAGCTGTGGGATGGGCAGGGATACCTTTGGGATGGGTTAAGATAGTTGTGGGATAGATAAACCTCCAGTGCAAGCATAGTGGCACTGTATGGTCCACCCTCCCAGGTGCCACACCTTTGGCCCTTCATTATCAATAACAATGTAAGCATTGATCCACACATTTGAACATAAACACAACTCTTTATTAAATGCTCTGTTCATTGTAGGCCCACCCAACATATATGGCCCAATCTCATCCATGTGATGAGACAGGCTGAAGGAAGCATCCATTAAGCATCTATCATTCTTTCTTGCCACTCCACTGCTCCAGCTGGGGAGTTGCACCAGTGTTTCAGGAGGTTGCGTTGCTTCTTCCCTTCACGTGAGGCTCTGTTGGGGCCTTGCACATCCTGAGTGTCTTGTCAGGTTTCGCCCTTGCCTCCATTCCCCAGGCTCCATGTCCCCATTGCCTTGTTGGAGGTCCACGAGCCTGTTCTGCAAGACTGGGTAGCGGGTGCGCATGAGATTGTGCAGGATGCAGCAAGCTTCCATGATCCTCCTCACAGTCTCTGGGCGATGCTGCATGGTGGTGAGAAGTATCTGGAACCTGTTGGCCAGGATGCCAAAGGCGTTCTCCACCACCCGCCTTGCCCTGGACAGCCTGTAGTTGAAGATCCTCTCTTCACGGGTGAGGTATTTGCAGGTGTAGGGCTTCATAAGGTAGGTTGTGAGGGAGAAGAGGTCATCCCCCATGATGAAGTAGGGCACATCTTGTGTGTCATTGGGCAGGGGGTCTGGATCTGGGAAGCCCACGATGAGGTTGCGTTCCAGCTCCTCCTTGAGGTCACTGGCATTGTATACCTGGGCATCTGAAGATGAGTCGTTGCCTGAAGCATCGATGCACATGAATTTGTAGTCAGCATCGATCATGGCGAAGAGGATGATGCTGAAGAAGCCCTTGTAATTGAAATAAGTGGACCCCGACTTGGGTGGAGCTTTGCAGGCCACGTGCTTCCCATCTATGGCTCCAACAGTGTGGGGGAAGTTCCACTTCTGATACCACTGCTCTGCAACTTTCTTCCATCCTTCTTCAGTGGAGGGGCACTGGAGGAGCTCCTCCTTGTATTCTTCGATGATGCCCTGCACCACTTCTCTGACCACAATGCTGATGGTGTTGGATGGCACCCTCCAGCCATACTGCATGCTCCTGTAGGTGGTCCCTGAGGCCAGGTGGCACAGAGTGAGTGCCACCTTGAGCCCAGGTTCCAGGTTGGGCCAGAAGTTGGTGTTTGCCTTGGTCAACCTGGGTGTCAGGCGCTGCACAACTTCGTCAAACGCCCGAGTGTCTTCGTTCCTGAGCTCCACCATCAGCTTGTTGTACAGTCCATCCTCTGCTCTTCTGGCAAACCATCTTTGTACCGAGAGGCTTCTTGGCCGCCTCTTTTTCTTCCCATAGTTGAGTTCACAGAGCCTGTAGATGGCTTCGCACTGTTGCAGAAGGATGGTGGCTGCCAAAAGGACTGTGTTACGATCCACGGTGGACATGACTGAATGCTGTGGAAGAGCAAGAGGCAGATGAAGGCTGCAGAGGTCCGCACCGCAGGGCTGCTGTTCTGAAAGTGAGATCCAGATGTGTTGCTCCCCCTTTTTATAGGCAGTATAGGTGTCCCTTTGCATCCTCTAGGCATCCTCTAGGCATCCTCTAGGCATCCTCTAGGCATCCTCTAGGCAACCTGTAGACATCCTTAATATCCGAGATAGGTCCCCTCTGCGGACGTTTTTTCTGTTTTAAACGCTTTGTTTCCATGCTGCATCCGTTCTGCGTCCAATCTGCATCCATTCTGCATCTGTTCCGCTTCCTCCCTGCGTCTGAGCGGATGCGAGTTGCACGGATGCGGAACGGATGCCTAGCGGATATAGCGGATGCGGAACGGATGCAGAACGGATGCGTAGCGGATGCGTAGCGGATTCAGAATGGACGAAATGGATACATTTTCCGCGCAAAAGTTTTGTGCAGCTCAAAAGTTTCTGAGCAGATGAAACGTCAATAAACGGATGCTGGACGTATAGAGAGGAAGCAAAATGGAGGCAGTGAGTACATTGCGTTAACCAATGGATGGTAAGCTTTTTTGTCCGTTTTACATCCTCTTTGCATCCCTTGGTGCAGTGTGACATGGGCTTAAATGATATTTGATTTTGTATTCACCTTCTATACTTTTAACGGTCTCTGTAGATTGGAACAATAGTGTTTCAGGTCAAAAAAATCTAATTTGCAATCTCCTCATATATAAGTGCTTTCAAAAACATTTCCATTGGTATGTTTTTCCTTTTTTCCTGGTCATTAAATTACGCACTAGTGATTATATCATCTTTCGTTAATATTCTCCATCTAGTTTCCCTTTTCCTCTCTTTTTCTCCAGATATTTTCCCATTATCTTTTGCTACAGTTTAGTGGCTTACATTCCATAAGATTATTTTTTTCTCACATTCTCAACTCTGGTCATTTCTTGTCTGGATTACTACAATGGGGATTACTACACGGGACTACTCTTGAAGTCCATTCAGAAGCTTCAGCTGGTGCAATGCGTGACAGCAATACCAGTCGTTGAGGCCACTAGATGGCTCCTATTATGCTTCTTTTCCTCAAACTTCATTGACTACCAGTCTGCTTCCGAGAGCAGTTCAAGGTGTTGGTTATGATCTTTAAAGCCCTTAATAGCATAGGTCCAGGCTACCTGATAAACTTGCTTGTTGAACTAGGACAAGCCTATCCTAATCAGGCTGGCAGAGTGGTCCTACTATGAATCCCATCCAAACTCCAATTATCATGAGAAGAGTCTTCTCTGCTGCATCATCTATCCTTTGGAACAACCTACTTTCTAGGGTAAGATCTGCCCCCACTCTTCTGAAAACCTTGCTCTACCAATTGACCTGGGGACCAAATGGGGGAGTTCCATGCTGAAGCTTGGTGCTGAATTTATTCCAGACTTCAACTCTCCCTCAACTCACTTTGTTTACTATTCTCCACCAATCTATCTTCTTAGTTATAATGTTGTATTTTTGCTGTTTTGTTTTTCATTGTTTATTTTATTGTTCTATTTTATTTACATTCGGTTTGAACTCTTTTTATTTATTTTTTTCCTTTTTATGGTTGAAGCCATCTGAAATAGTTCCACAGTGACTACTGAGTGAGATAGGCAATAAATTTAATAAATGGGTAAATAAATATGTCTAAAAGATGATAAGTTTAAATATTGTAATGTATATACTTGGAGATATTATCAACTGATATCTAGAAAATTAATGTTTGTTTTTCCAAATTTCTTTTTTTATTCATCACATTTCTATACCTCCCATCTCATCTAAGTGATTCTGGGCAGCTTACAATAAAAATTTGAAAAAGCTTATTATAGTGTCAGATTGTAAAAATCATTGCCTAATTATATGGGAACAACTAAAGAACTTTCTATGATCTAAATGAACTTGACTGAAAGGTTTTTTTAATCATTTATTTACTAACCTTAAGTGCATGTAGATGAAGAAGAAAGATTGCATAACAGTAAGGAATCTAGAATAGTTTCCCTCTTTGTTTTTGAGCTTAGTATGATTTAATATAACATTATAATAATTGTATGATTACATAAAAAAGAAAAACCACATTCTTATTTAGCACAAGTTAAGACAAAGTAATATGTCCTTAAATCCCCTTTGCAATCATGTACACATGTTACTTACTGCAAAACAGTAAAAAGACATTTGAGTTAAAAGGTTTGACAACACAAGAATTTTCCATTCTATATCTCAAATCCATGAAATGCTTATTGTTTATAATGTGGTGCAATATATAACATAGATGATATAAAATAGATTAGATAGACAGACAGATAGACAGACAGACAGACAGACACACAGACAGACAGACAGACAGACAGACAGACAGACAGACAGACAGACATAGGTAATAGATTGGTAATATCAGGATTCTGGTTATAAACTAGCATTGTCTATTAAAAGTTAATTATGGAATATGCATTTGATAGAGATTGATAACACATTTTAATGACAGCAATTGGAAACTTTCTTTAGAGGACAAAGAAAAAAACATACACTTTATAAACTGGGTTATTTTGAAAGAGAAAAATGGATGTTCAATTTATTTGTCTGCTTTCGTAAAAAAAGATGTTGTGATGCTGAAAAAAAGATCTGCTTCTAGCACTAAGTCCAAGTAAGGCTATAAAAATTTCTCACAGAAATCTTTTTTTTTTTTTGAAAGCTATCAGTAATCATTTATATTTATAAATATATTCTTACAAACTAATGGTAGTTACAAACAATTAAAACATTAGTTTAAAACTAAAGAATGGGTAATAATTGATGGTGTAGACTCGCAGTGTTATCTTTTGCAAAGACCAAGAACCAATAATGTAAAAGGATGGTTATGTCATGTGTACATACTGCGTTTCTCCAAAAATACGACCTACCTGCAAAACAACCCTTAGCCTGATTACACGCCTGTGCCTAATATAAATCCTAGTCCAAAAAAAGCCCTAGTTTAGCCCCACCCTCCATCTGGTTGCACAAGGTGGGGGGAGGCCCAGGTGTAAAAATCAAGTTATCGTGGCGGTGGGGTGGGGGGATGGAGCTGCCCCATGCACCCTCTTACCTTAGGATCACCACATACAAGTCTACCACACATCAACATGTCGCAAAAGAGGATGGAAAGAATGAAGTGACAAAGTAAGTTCCTATATAAAAAATATGCTTTATGGAACTTGACAACGGAACATATGGAAATTGACCATGAGATCTCTGTACCATAACTGTCAGGCCTATGGCAAAGGAAAATGAAATAGAAAAGAACCCACAAGAAGGAATAGAAGAAAACATAGCCTGTATTTCCTATCCAGATTCCTTTATTCATTGTGACTACTTGTTTTCTCTGAGGTAAAATATAAATGGCCTTATAGAAGAAGACTGAGATTAGAAGTTAATTTATTCTAATTTGTTTGAATCACCTGTTTAGTTTTACAATCTTACTGAAGGAATGGAGCTTAAGTAGGCATATTGTGAGCCTCTTCTGCCACCTGGAGACCATTACATTTTATTTTAAAAGCACTTTCAAGCCCAAATTTATCAAAACTCAAATTACAAATCTTATTAAAATTATCATGATTACAGCATGCAACTTTTTCACATTGTCAGTCACAAGGAAGGATGTAACTCACAGAATTTGTGTCCTGATATAAAATTACATATTTCTTCTCTTTTCCCTACTTTTGCCTGTCTTTTACATCCTTAAAGATTAAACTGCTCAAATATTGTTTAAGATTAAATGTGAAATCCTGACTTGGGATTCTCATAATGGCATTTGTTGTTGCTGTTTAATGATGTTATTGATATGGCTGAATGTCTACTACTACTACTACTACTACTACTACTACTACTACTACTACTACTGTTATTATTATTGTTATTATTATTATTATTATTATTATTATTGATGTTGTTGTTATTATTGTTATTGTCATTGTTATTTTTTTCTACTTCTGACAAACCCCAATGGAATCAGACTGGATTCGTGAAGTGGCTGTTGACATACTGTAGAAGCAGCCTATTTTTAACCTGCTGTTGGTCATCAAAGAGGAAAAGAGTTTCATATGACTTTGGAAACCTTATAACATATTTTTTCACAGATAGAGAATAGAAAGCTTGGAGAAGAGACTTAGAAATCCTAAGTAACAAATATATGTTTGATTTAATACACAACTTGATAATTCTTCAGTATCTTCTTTGTTTCTTTTAAACTGAAAAAGAAGCAGAATCTCTGTCCCTTGATCTTCACTCTATTATGCTCACTGTTTTAATAGTCACTTAATAAGAGCTTAATCTGTTTAAGCCAAAGATCCCGAATGACCTAATTGTTCAAGATACTTGGTTTGAAACAACTCTTAGTAACATACCGTTGATGTAAAACGACTGGGTCAGAAGGTGAGCGGCAAATCCTTTTACAAGTATTTAATGTCTATTATTCCATACTACAATATGCCACTCAGTTTAAAACCATCTGAGCAAAATATAGATATGATATTTTAATAAACATTACAATATTCCTTTATGGTATTTACTAATTTCAGAACTAAACTGGGATCTTTTAGATGAAAAAGCTTGCAATGATAACCAAAAGTACTAAAATGTTTGACATCTAAGGTAATTTGTCTGCCAAGTTGGGTGCTGGACGTTGCAGAAACACTACTGTCATACATTTGGCAATTTTCTCATACTTACTACTGCAAAGTCAGTTTAACCCTCTACCACCCAACCTCTGCCCTTTTAGCCATCTTGCATAATGGCGGTCCTTGGAAGTGATTTTGAGGCTACAATAGAGGCTCAGGGCCTTCAGCACTCTCACTCAACTAAAGCTGCTCTCCTCCTCATTCAGACCCAGCACTGCTGCCACTGCCAAGACTGCCATTGTGCAGGGCAGCCAAAACTACAGGAAGAGATGGAGGAGATAGGCTGGTGGGAGATCAATAGTTACTTTATCAACTAATGAGACTGGTAAGGACCAAGATGTGAAAGTCTTGGATCAGGGTGGATCCTCATCATCAGTTCAAAAAATGTTACTCACGGTTCAGTGGACATGGCTTGGTGGATGTGGTGTGGCTTGGTGGGCATGGCAAGGGAGGTTTACTGCAAATTCCCATTCCCTCCCCGCCCCACTAACCTGCTTTCCAGCTCTGTTCTCCTGTGCAGGGCAACAAGACCCATCCGATCAGCAGACAATAGATGGGGATGGGGCCAGTCAGAAGTGGTATTTTCTGGTTCTCCAAACTACTCAAAATTTCTGCTACTGGTTCTCCAGAACTGGTCAGAACCTGCTGAATACTACCTCTGGTCCTCATCTAATGACCAGTGGGATTGATGGAAAGGATTCTTGCTGCTGAGTGATGCAGCCATATGATCACATGCTTTACAATTGCATCACTTAGTGACAAATATTCCAGTGTCAATTACTGTTGTAACTCAAGGACAATTTGTATCAAATTACATCTTCATTGTATTATATTAGAAAACTGTTTTTATCTGTACCCACATCACTACTCTCAGTTGGGCATTCTTTATTTCACATTTGTTTTAAAAAGAATAGATTATTCCATATTTTATTCCTTTTCATATCAGCAAATACTTTAATGAGAGATGATGAAATTAAAATTTATATATCAGTGATGAGTTAGTCAAAACAAAGTCAGCATTTCTAATCTGACATTATAATGACTTTGGTCTACTAGCCCCATATTTTCTGATAGGGGACAGAAAAACAGATGGGGGAAAACCAAGTACAGATATGGGCACATATACACTAACCTCCATACAGAAACTAGGATGTGATTATTCTGACCTCTGACCTCTTGCCCTTTTAACACAATACAACCTTAATGGTAATTAATCAGATTTACAGCTTGCATTGTTCAGTTTCAAGGCCACTGTCAAATTATGTGCCTATGTGTGGTTCTTCTGAAAAACAGATATCAATAAACTATCCAATTAGAGTATCCTTCAAATCAATTGGAGAATAAAGTAAATGCAGATAATGACAGCATTAACAATGCTAAACTGAAACAAGGATCAAAGTTCTATAGACCTCTAGATCACTATTTTTCTTTAATGGAAAATATCTGTTGAGATTGGGAAAATATATTGAATAATTGTTCTCCAGAACAACAAACATGCAATTAATGAAAATCTCTCCTAGCAGTTTAAACTGTTTAAACTTGACATACATAATGCTGTTATATATCTATATATCTAACTATTCTAAACTGGATGAAAAAGTGCCTTCAGTTTACAACTCTTACCTCCAGTCTTGTATTTTTAATTAATCGATAAACAGCTAGAAACACTGTATTGGCATAAGTGGATCTGAGCCAGTAATTTGAAGAAAAAAGAATCTGTACGCTAATATTAATCCCTGGAATTTGCAGCATCTAATAGTACCTATTTTTATAATTAGTTAATCCCTATATAATATCTTATAATATTTCACATTAATCCATATTAATCTTATAATTTGTTGAAACTACCATCAAGAAAATGTGTATGCAAGTATACGTAATGTATATATGAATCTGTATTTGCTGACAATTGAAATTCTGGAAATTTAGTAATTAAAACTAACATATTTAGTAAGTAAATATGTAAAAGTAACATATTTAGAAGTAATATGTTAACAGGTTTTGATCTTTTCTACGTGCCTGCTCATTTTACTTTAGATTAATATGTTGCATTACATTTTCCTGTTGATTTTATCTTTTTTCTTATCCTGTTTTTATCTGTCTTATTGCTTTATATTTTATTTTTATTCACTATTATTATTTACTCAATTATTTCCTATATTTCAGTTCAGATAGACTGGAATGATGCATTCTTATTATAAATATACTAAACTTTTAGAGATAGTTTGGTTTGGCATCTTTAAGAAAGAAGCAATCTAATTCTCAGCCTCCCTTATATTAAATCTCAGTCAGCCTCAAAATTAAAAATATATATTTGAAGGAGAAGAATGAAATAACTTGTTTCAGTCTGAGAGAACAAAATTCAGTGAAATGATATGTTTCATAAAATGCAAAACTGCATATTTACCAGGCCTACCCTGAAAACCAAAATCATTGTGAGTTAACATTAGTAAATTATATCTACTTTTAACAAATAGAATTGTATTATCCAATAGTTTATAGTAGTCACTGTCAAGACTTTGATGTTTTATTCAGTGATGGGATTCAAATTTGTTTATTACCAGTTCTGTGAGCATGGCTTGGTGGGTGTGGCAGGGGAAGATACTGTAAAATCTCCAGAGGTAGTATTTGCTGGTTCTCTGAACTACTCAAAATTTCCGCTACTGGTTCTCAGCTGGTTAGAACCTGCTGAATGCCACCTCTGGTTTTATTGTTTTACCTCAGTGATAGGATTGGCTTCACTGTTATAGCTTGAAAGACTAAACTAATATTCTGATATTATCAAGAATCATTCCTTATATCCCTTATAATGAACTGTGCTTAATAAAGGATCTGCTATTTAATCTTAAAGAATGGTATATGTATGTTATTCCAGAACATGACAAAACTCACTGAGTTTTTAATCACTGAATATATATTTATAGTTAAGATTGCCAAAATTCTTATTCAGGTTTTGTGTTTTGCTTAACATAAATGGTGTAACCCCAGCCAAGGAGCTAAATGAACATGATCAGTGCTTATAATCATGCTACTGTGTAGCGGTGAACATTGCAAATGTACCTTGTTGTTTCCATTAGATCCTCGAAGAGTCAATCAGTAGATTTCTTTGGAGACATGAAGGTCTTAAAATCATCTGTTCCACAAAAAACAATTTCAGACTTTTTAAAGACCTGGTATGACAGATTTGCAATGCCTTTTGATGATAAAATTGAATGTTTGTGCTGTTGTAAGGCTGCTATTGATTTATTATTGATTGACAAAACCAGTGCATCATCTAATATGAGATCACTTTCAGATTATGAGAACTGATAATATGTACTCTTGGACATAACCGATCTACAACAGGTTTTCTTGATTTCTGTCCATCTTGGCAAATTTGAGATAATCCTGGGGGATTAATTGGGTGTGTTTGGGAAGTGATGAATTCATCTACCATATGTGTAATGGAGTTGGGCTGCCTGCCTTAAATACAATTGTTAACTGATTCCTGAAATAATTTACCAGAGGTTTTTGCCAACTATTATCCAGTCACAAATATCCCTTTGCGGGGCAGTATGCTTGGCAGAGTGGTGCCTCTACAGCTTTATATATGTTCTTAAATATATTCTAACAATTATTTCAACACTGTTAGCTTCGGTCAGGCCTGTTTCTGGGACAGAATCAAGCTGCATGATCACTCTGATGGATTATCTTGCACAGAAGTAAAGACACACAAAAAAGCTGATTTTTCTAAGCTTGAATGAATCTTTCAGTACTCTTTCAGTTGGGAGCACCATGTTACTCTATTCCTTGTTAATATTAATATTTTTCTATTCTTTTTTGCAGGGATAGTTTAAGTTGGGTGAGTGTACCTCTGGCAGTGCTACAAAGCAATTTCTATCCTTGATATTATTTAAACTTGATATGAATTTGCTAAAGATGGACATTAGGAGTTTTGAAACTAGATGCCATCAGTATATTGATCATGCTTAGTTAAGTATCTAACATCAGTATCTAAATGCGGTGTTGGAATGGATGAAGGTTAATTAATTGTAATTTAATCCTGACAAGATGGAAATGTTGTGAGCAATAATTCTCTGAGATGGGTATTGAGGAGTATACTCATTTTAAATGAAATGAACTTGCCTCAAGAAAAAACAAAAATCAAGCATGTTGTGAGTTGGCTGCTCCTAGACTTATCACTTTTATTGGAGGTCCAAGTGATCTCTCTGGCTAGAAATGTACAAATTTGGGGGATGAGGAAAGGAAAGAATCACAAAAGTAATTTCAGATAATTTGAACTTGGATAGCATCCATCTACTGAATCAAATAAATAAAATATTTGAATTTTAATTATGACATATAAAAATTGTTTCAAAAAGAACAAGAAAAAAGTATATTTATAAAAACTATATCAAAAGTACTGACATCTTAATTGTTGTCATTTACTCTTTTTTAAAGAAAAAATTTAAGTGTACAGAATATTTTATTTCTATCTAAGGTCATTTTTTCTATTACACATGTAGAAAACTAGTGCACCCCCAACTGACAGAAAAAAATAACTTCTCAGATATTTAGTTCTATTTCTATAAATACCTTGGAAACCAATAATAACACTATCTAGTGGAAAATGAGGAAAGTAATCAATATTCTTTATTATATTACAGTATATTCATATAAATGCAAAATGAAGTGACACTATACTTGTGGAACGTAATTCCAGAATAAACACTATGGGCTATGGGACTGTAAATTTGGGACAGTTACATCAAATAATAATAGCCATTTCTAATTTTTCCATTCAAAAGAATTCAGGACAATGGAATCAATCCAGGCCTATTAAAATCCATACACATCGCTGAAAATACCAAAAGAAAATTTACAACCATATCTATGCCATCACTGTAGCAACAGTGTTCAGTTTTATCTCCGATGTCCATGGTACTGGATCCAGCTTTTAAAGCAATTTCCTGAAAAAAATAAAGCATTAATTGTTTAAATCCTTGGCAAAACTTGTGTGCCATGATCAAAAGAAGGAAAAGGAGAAAATTTGACATAAAGGAAACTTTATTAAAACTGAATCCAAATATATGTTGAACGAGATAGTGTATCTTTGTCAGAAGACAGAAATATATATAAAAAGCATAGTTTCAATACATTAAACATACAGGATTATAGGGATGAATAGAACACAGATACAATACAAATTAAATAATTTAAATAAGTGAGAATTATGTACAAAGAAAATACAGAGTGAGAAATGGGAATGGGATAGCTACACAAGACAGCATTAAATGAATGATAAACAAATGGATGTTGTCAAGCAAAGTGAGATTCTATGTTGCAAACAAATTGATGATGACAGACTAAGTGCTACTTGATACTTGCACTAAAAGAAAAAAATTATGCAAACTGCTCCCCCAAATAAAGCCTAAATTTAAAAATGCAAAAAGTGAAAAAAAAAAAAACTAATATGGAATGAGAATATCTGTTCCAAGTTTCACAAACAAGAAACTGAACAAAATACTGAGAATGAGAAGGCATCATGAACTGGCAAGAAGTAGTGTTGCTAAAATGAGAACACAAAACTAATTTCACTCAAATTTAAAAATCATATAAAAACCAGATATTTATTCTGCATAGTTCACTAAAACACAGGTTATTTAAAATTCAAAAACACAATACTATTGGAATTGCACAAAACCAAACATAAAAAAAGTGAAGGAATACAAAAGCAAATGTAATAACTACATTAGGTTGTTGGAATAACTACAAAACTTCACCGAAAAGAAATCTCAATTATATTGAAAATTTGACAACAACATAAACTAGATACTGTCAAGTAATGAATATAGAGTCCCACGTTCGTCTAACAATGTCAATAAAGTCACAATGGAAGTAGAAAAGCATAGAACTAGATTACAAGAAAAGTGTCACCACTACTTTGACATTGTGTTTAGCAACTCATTCCTATGATGCTTGTCTTTTAAATACTGTAATGTTTCAGTTGTTTTTCTATTGAAAGAAAATTCATGTTTCATAAAATTCAAAGTTCCATAACCAACTAAAGGATATCTTCTTTTGTCACCATATATTTCAGTACAATGATTCACAACAGGTTTTCTTTATCTTGATACTCTATACTGAAATGTAGTTTTATGCCAGACTATATAACATTGAAATAATTTCCAGAAGAATATAACTTGGATATTCTTCTGGAAATTGTTTCAATGTTGTATAGTTTTGGCATAAAATCACATTCTGGGATAGAGTATCAAGATAAATGAAGCCTGTTGTGAATCATTGTACTGAAATTTGGTAACAAAAGAAAATACCCTTTGGTTAGTTAATACCATTTGATATTAATGCAACATTCATATCTTAACTCTTATTCCAAGAAATTCTTATAAATAAAGCTGAAAATATTTTCTGCAATACATATTTAAAATACTAAACATATTACAATGAACCATACAGTTGTATTTTGTTCAAGATAAATGCATCTTCCATGTCACGTCAATTTGATTTATTGGATGAATCAATAGCCATCATAAAGGTTTTCATTAACCATTTGATAACTCCATTCTGAATGGGCAATTAAGAATGGCCTTATTTTTAAAGGATATTGCATTTTAATATTCATCATATTTCATAAGAGAGATATTTAACTGAATTTGTATTTAACATGAGAACTTGGAATGAATTAAATTATAGCCAAAACTTGTACACTAGACCAATATATTGAATTAATCTGAATTGTTTTAATAAATTTCTATCAAAGATAGAAATAGTTGTCTATTGGCACTTGAAACAACCCACTGGAATATATGTATACAATTTCCAGTGCTCACAATACTAGTTGTCATATTTTGATTATTGACTGAAAGTTATTTATTGGTTACCTAGATAGAGGACTAATTCATATGATTTATTTCTGACTGCTTTCAAATTCCTATTTTAAGGGGGAAACTGCTAGTTGTAAATAAGCAAACTGAACAGTCTGTTTGATATCTTATTCTATCTAGCCTTGAATACAGGAATGGTGGTTAAAGCTGGATATTTATTATATTATTTATTTTGGGGTGATTGTTGTTATAGGTAAATGGGGTTGGTGATAAAGATGTGTTGGCCTAAGGCAGAGATCCCAGGGGAATATCATACTGCAGTTATGAGAACTGGAGGACATGAGGACTGGAGACATTATTTGTACACTGATGAGCAGGAGTGGCTATGATAGGAAACATGAGGATGGCCCGCCCTCAAGGATGCCAGGAATATTCTTGGAGAGAAATCCCAACATCCTGCTCTCATTATTTACTGTTAGGACCAGTTTAATGGATCTTTGGCTGCTGCTTCTGAATGCAAAGTTGGTATCTAGTAAATCTGGCCATTATCTAACAATGGATGAGTGTTGGCCTGTATGCATGTGCCTTGGGGGATCCTGAGGAAGGTTCACTGTTTCGAATATACCTACCTGGGTTTTGGGTTTTGAATCATCAGGAACGTAGGCGCAACATACATTTTTTACACCAACCATCATGGAACAAATGGATGTAATCACAAAGTCCCTCAAATAATCCAGCTTCGTGCTATAAAGGGCTTTAAAAGTTAAAAACAGCACCTTGAATTGGACAAAGAAGCAAACTGGCAATCACTGCAACTTGCAAAGCAGAGGTATAACATGTGTTATTCTGTGACACATCCTGTATCATCTAAAGCTTTTAAATATTCTTCAAGGGCAGAGGACATTACAGTAGTCCATGAATCATCATGAGCAGAGCTTCCTAATTCAGGAATGGGCACAATTGGTGCATAATACAAAGCTGGGCAAAGGCCCTTCTAGTCATGATGGTAACCTGCTCTCTGATATGCACTTTGGATCTATTTGGAGCAGTGCAACTTCATCTGATATCAAAGATGCAGAGTCCCAAAATTGCTAGGGCCAAAAACCCAGAGCAATTCAGTCCTTCCAGGATTGAAGCTTTTTGTTCTCCATCCAGATTCTCACCATCTTGAAGCATCAATAAAAAATCAATGGCATAACTTAATTTACCAGGGGTATATATAACACCAATGATTCCTCACCTTATATTGAGCATACCCAAATGCTTCATGTATGAAAGAGAGAAAACCATACCCTCAGCTCCCCACAGAGTCGGGATCAAAGGCAGGTTCTTTACTTCACCCCACCCAACTGGTATTGACCCCAGAGAAAGAAAGACAACCAGCATGATACAATTCCACCTATTCCAATTCCCAGAGCCTATTCAGAAAAGATATCAGGATTGGAGGTATCAAAGGCCGCTGAGAAATCAAGCAGAGCTAGACAACCATCACCCCATGCCTGCTAGAAATCATCTAAAAGTGCAGTCAAGACCAAATTCTGACAAAAAGGGGTCCAAATAATCCACTTGAACTAAGGTTAGATGTTATTTAGTGATGGGAAATCCTCAGGGTGCCCATTTCTCAAAAATGTTAATTTTTAAATTTAAAATATTGGTAGCTGCTGGAATATATTTGTGTCACAAATACAAACAACACAACCCGAGATTTAAAATCTTCCTGCTAGCAGCTTTTTTGTCAATCCAACATACAGGATCTGGTTTTTTGGCCCTCTTTCCTTTTTCTGTTTTCTTTTGGTTTTTTCTCCTTGTTGCTAAAAGTCCATTTATAACTCATAATTACAATACAATAGACATAAGTATCCCCTGCATCATCTATATACATTTGAATTGTCTTTCAGAAATTCAAATAATTTGACTTCTCTGGGCATTGTTTGTATAATGCCCTTGATCATTATCTTTTGGTAGAACTACTATACTAGAGAAGACATAGACATCTATAAATCCCAAACTTCCTGTTTATTCTCAAGAAAACCTGAACCTACATCTCATTATTCCATAGCCTTATGATTATATCATAACACAGATATCAACAACCATTTTTATACCATGCTTTCTGTCGGCTTTTAATAGGATGCACTAGGTCGCATTCTAAAAATTGTAAAGCATTCTAAAGTGTAAAGGGTTTAATTTAAGCAAAAACAGAATAACAATTGAATAAAAATAATTAGATGCAGGTAATATGGTCACATATGAAGTACTGAATATTTCTTTTTTACTTTTAACAATTACAATTCAAGAGCAATAAAGCACTGAGTTCTATATAATCAAAGCACTAAAAAGCTGAACTATCTCTAGAACCATAAATTAGCACTGGATAGAGAAGAAGCGACTGCATCATATTTAGATACAAGACACTTGGCTTTCATTTATTTAAAGATTATAGTTTGTCTTTATTAAATTGTTATAATTAATTTTATATAACTTGCTAATTTTCTGCCCTTTCCTAAATGCTTTGGACAATTCAGTTCTATAAGTAACACAGAAACTAAATGAAACAAGACCAGAAGCATAATATAAATTTAAACCATCAAAAGGCCACAGTGAAATTCAACATCAGTACATGCAGTAGACCAGAGTGTCAAACTGGCGACCCACGGGCCACATGTGTCACATACAGGCCATATCCACCAAAGCTCTGCGAATGGGAAAAGCATAGTGAAACATCACATGACGACAACGTGACTCCACAAGTTTGACACCCGTGTAGTAGACCAACAGAGAGTATGTACAATATAATAGGATGTCTTAGTTGTTAATAAAGTAGCCAACCAACTTCAAGCAGAATGATAGTCATTTCACTATGTAAAGAAATAAAATTACATTTTACATGCTTTCTTCTGAATCAATCATGCTGAATAATAAGCAGGTTCAAATAAAGAAAATTGTGTGAGGGGGGGAAATACCTAAGTCACATTTGATGTCGTTTTACAAAGTCTGCAAACTGATGATCCTTGGCATAAAGTTCTATAATCCTTATTCGGTCCTGAATCTCCTGAAAAAGTAGGGAAAAATTATACCAACTATAAATAAAGCCCTATGGTTCAGAGTAGGAGTGTTCTGTACTATTTCAATATAAAATCACAAAATAGAAAATGCTATATGATGTCCTTTTAAAATTGTTTCATCAAATTTGAACCCCACATTTTGATCAGAAAATGTGTATTCAACCAGTATTATTAAATCCTTGGAATGCACAAAGTGAAAAATGAAACAAATATATGTTGACAAGTAGTTACATACCTCCTTACTTAATTCTCTGTTATCATAAATATGTTTTATCTCTTCACTGCTATATTCAGTGGATGTCTCATTGCTTGTGGAGCTAAATGAAGTTAGCTGTGGACATCTCCGATAATAATGGCTATATCCAGTGGTATCACTTTCATACATTGGGTTGTATTTCACTGCATATTCAATGGATGAAAGACTATCTCCTTGCCTATAAGAAAACAAATGGAACAAGTGTCCAATGACACTGTTTGTACAGTATAATATTTCTCCAAACAGTTGACAATAGTTATTCTTAGGCAATCAGAAAAAAATTGAGGAGAACAGAAATGATGCTTCTGTTCTTCACCCCAATTTCCATATGTTGACTGGAAAATCTGAAAACAAAGTTATATATATATAGCTGAATTTGAATGAGCTACATTCCATTTTCCATCTCATAAATAAATTTACCATGGGAGTTTAATTCAATTGATAAACTTGTTGCATCAATACTGAAAGATTTGAGGGTCAGGGACATAGTACAGTGCAGGGTTCTTCTGTGTTTTTTAAACACCACTTGAAATGAGTTATCTATCATTCTGAGCAATAAATAATCAGTATCAGTGCTGGAGAGGGTTCTACAAATTAGAACTTCATAACGAAGCAAAAAAGAATGAAACAGTGCCCCCAGTATTGTTCAGGATTTTCAGCATATCCAGTAGTAGAGACATAAAGCTGCCCAACTGGAAGACATATGTTTTGTCCTTCATTTATGAACCCACTATTTATAAACAAACTTATTTTTAAGCTTTTGTTACCATATAATTTTGCCTAGAGGAACAGTAAGAACCGATCTTAAAAAGGCACTGGTTCACAAATTTATGCAACATTTATGCTCTGTGTACTGTGTCTTTGCCTGTCTTCTCTTCGGCACCAGTGAGTAAATAACACAAAATAACTTTCAGTTGATACTTACACAAAGGAGTCTTCAATTTCACTTTTTGTATTCTGGTCTCGAAGGGTTCTGGCCAGGAAGAAAGTTACAGTACAGGCTATGAGAAGAAAGACAGCAACTGATGCTATTGCAATTCCCACAACAAGTGGCTCTGAGACATACTCTTCACAGCGCTCTCCTCTATACCACCAGTTTTCACCTACACGGCATCTATCATTTGTTCATGCCAACAGGATAGAGAAAAAGAAAAACAGTGATGAGTTAGTTGTTCCACCATCCCCATAAATGACAGAATGTCAAATGCTAGTCTGAGCAAATGCAGGATAACAACAGAGCAATTGCTCATATGTTATACAATTATATAATCATAACTAAAGTATTGAGAGCCAGTTTGGGCTAGTGGTTGCGGCACCAGATTAGAAACCAGAAAACTGTGAGTTATGGTCCTGCCTCAGGCATGAAAACTGGCTGGGTCACTTTGGTTTAGTCTTTCTCTCATAGCTCAAACCCCCTCACAGGGTTATTATAGTCAAAATAGCAAAAGGAAGGAGTATTAGGTCTGTTTGCCACCTTCAGTTGTTTATAAAAATAATAAACATGAGATAAAAATAAATAAAATTAAAAAGAGTATAATAGCTGTGATTTTATTCATTTGAAAGCCAATGGATGACTATGCACTTACCTACATATTGCTCCTTGCCCTGGGATTATGTCACATTTGCCATCATTTTGACAAAAATTACGTTGCAGAAGACAAATGCTATTACATGGCAATCCATTAATGCTTAGATAACCAGGATAACAAACACACTCAGCTTCTCCACTCCACTGGTTTACCAAACACTCTGAAAACTCATTGCATGCCTGGAATTTGCAAGGGTCAGCCTGGACTCCTGAAAATCATGAGAGAAAATGAATGAATAGCAGAAGAGTACACAACTTTCCCTGTAGAAGTAGATTTTTTTAAAAAAATATAAAGATATATATTTTATAAATATATTTATATCCCACTGTTCTTTGTTTGGGACAAACAACTTTATCCAAAGTGAAAATGAGATTTAAGAAATTAATTATAATTATAATTTTATAATTTTAAAAACCAAAAATCAATCTTTAAAATATAGTTATTACCTCAAGGGAACTGACACATTTAAAACATTGGGAACATGAGAAAAAACAGTGGGGGAGGCAAGTATGCAAGTTAGTCAGCATTCTCCTAAAAGGCTCATAAGGTACAACAGTTGTGTCAAACTCATGGCCTATGAGCTGGATATATCACACATTGGCCATGCCCACCCCTGGTTTAACGAAGGAAAAAAGTTGCGATGTGTCACATGATGACGTGACAATGTGAGTTTGATACACCTGAGATACACACAAGAGGTCTATAAACAAGGCCTCCTTTGTCACTGTAGATGCCATGCATCAAATATATAGTAGACTCTCCTGTGCTTTGATGTAGAACCAATAATAAAAGCTTCATTGCTACATTGGTTCTGTATATCAAGCCATTATTTATTCTTGTTAAATTGAACAGAATAAAATCTGCACAACAGCAGTTATCTCTAGTCCTGATCTTATTTTGTATCATGAAAAGTCTGAGATCTGAAAAAATTGACACGGAATGATACTTGCATACAAATGGAGTGAGATAAAAGGGTTTTGATAGCATTCAGTTATTTGAATGCTGTTGAGTTGTTCTTGCGATCCAAAAGTCTGTTTGGCAAAAGTCTTCTGCCTCACTGAAAATAAGCTAATGGAACAAAAATTATTTTAATACCTGATTCAACATCAAGAGAGTACTTATCAATAGCCAAGTTCATAGTCTGATAGGCTGTGTTGCAAAAATCTTCTAGAATCATGTACACAGAATTAGTGACATTGCGAGGCACAGGTCGTGCAAATTTCATTCGGCTGTTGACCACAATACTACCATTCCTGAAGTTCAGAATTTCCAAATTCTGGAAGCCAGTTAGGTTTGATTGTAAATAAGGAACCAGCTTTAAAGCAGGAAAAACAATATATACATGAAATATAATTAAACATATCTACAAATATAAATTAAATCTAATTCATATATCTCCCCATTCATTCTAACCCATTGCTCTAAACTATAACGGGGTTAATTAGATCTGCCTTAATATGATGCATGAGCTTATCTTATCTTGATTGTGCATTATAAATTATGTTTTTATTTAGTATCATGTGTGAAATAGGCTGCTCAACAAACAGGTTGGTCAACAAATCAGCAAACATTGACTTCATACAATGTGAGATTAATCCATGAGCTCTACATGATAATGTATGTATGTACTGTATATTTTGTTCCTTAAGACACATCTGACCATAAGACACACCTAGATTTAGAGGAGCAAAATAAGAAGAAAAAATCTGAACCGGACCACATATAGGTGGTCCTATAATAATAATAAATGTCCCATGTGCCAACTCTGCCTATTAACTCCTCCACTGCAGAAAAGAGACAGAAGAGATGGGGTTCAGCACTGTAAAAGGACCCCACTGTGGTGGCCTGGCTGCTATTCACCAAAGGACTGGCTCCATGACTTTGGGATGGGGAGAAGTGCATCGTATGGAGTGAAAAATTAGGTATATTCCTGGTTATATATATATATTAAAATAGTGGTATCAATAACTGTGCCACTTGTGGAAAAAGCTATTTAATGTTATAATCGTGCATATGAATTAATTTTTACTAGTGGCAGACGTAGTAACAAATATAAGGTACTTTTCCATTATTTCTAAATAAGACAGAACAGGATATTCTAGGATAGGAAAGTGATCAACCAACAGACCTCAAAAGGAACAAAATATCATATTTTTTTAAGAAAGTGAGCAAAAAAGTGAAATTAAACCATATAAGGCAAAAGCATACATTAAACTGATAAGAAATATATACACTGCTGCTATCTATGTTTATAAATATCATAACCATTCCAACCTTAGTATCTGCTTCTACAGATAGATACAGCAATTTTTGCTGAATAAACTTTTTCCTTTATCTGCTAACCCTTTTTATTCATTGTTATACAATGCACATGATGGGAAATGTATGTTGATACTAAACAATAAAGCACATTCCAAAGCTTGAGTTAACTAATACAACAATTAAAATAAGAATATGTCTGTAATTTCAGTTAATTTTAGTTCATTGAATTACTATAGACAATATTAAGTTGCATGTAAAGAAGATAAATCTGATTGTTTGCATTTTTCCTTTTACTTCATAACTGTCTGTGAATTGTCTGTGAACTGAAACGAACACAGGAAGTCAAAGTGCAAATTAGTCATTGCATATCATTAAATTAAATGTTACTGTTTTATTAACTCTCCTTTAAAAACAGAATCAAGTATGCTCCTCCAGTGATCACATATGCTAAAAACAATAGTAACCAGCAAAAAAAAAAAAAATGATTTCTTACCAGTTCTAGAAATCTTTGCTCCAGGGCTTTATATTCAGGGGAATTTTTGTTAAACAAATCCTCTGAAAAAATCATGTTAGTAACTCGAAGGCTAAAGAATACAACTAAAGCACGTGCAGGGATAGTTACATTGTTGGGATTTTCAGGAGTAATCCCAGATATCCCTACCATTTCAGTAGAATGGGCTGGTAATTCTACATGACTGTCAATTCCTTCTTCCTGGTTCATTTCATGGGAATAATAAGTTGTGATTTCATAGGCTTGATCTGTAACTTCCAGTTCTTTTGTGACCAATTCTTTTTCAAGTTCAGGTGATTGGATCACTGGGCTTTCCACAGTGGAATATGCTGATAAAATTATTTCTGGCTTTTCTAATTCTTTTATTGTAATGGTTGTATGTGACTGATTTTTTGATGACTGTTCTGTTAGT
The DNA here is from genome assembly GCA_015471245.1 of Laticauda colubrina. Taxonomy (NCBI): domain Eukaryota; kingdom Metazoa; phylum Chordata; class Lepidosauria; order Squamata; family Elapidae; genus Laticauda; species Laticauda colubrina. Next base: position 35,488,758 of record BLBF01000006.1, read on the forward strand.
ATTAAGTCATAGATTTCTGTTACTTCAGAAATGATTTTAGGCTCCTGAGTGGAATGTTCTAATTTTATTGTGCTGTATGTTTCAATAGATGTCATAATTCTTTCATCTAAGGTGACTTCTGTGTCAATAGAAGATTGGGAAATAGTTTCAACTTTTATATCCTTTATATCATCATTTGGAGAATCTGGTGTAAAGTATGTTTCATCATAGTCGTGCATACCAGATCCCTCAGTTTTCAACCAGGTCTCTAAGTTGGCTTGTGGCTGTTGTCCTGAACCAGAACCATAATAATCAATAGTATCCTTTTCTTTATTTATAGAAGATTGCTGAGTTTCTTCTTTTAAAAAAGTTGTAGGTAATCTTTCATCAGTGCTAGGCTCTGTTGCTAAAACAGAAGCTGCTGGTGATGTAAGACTGAGAGGAATTGCAGAATCAATTGTAGGTAGAATTTCTTTTGGCACAATGTGAGAGAAAACAGTTGAAGGCACAAGCAAACCTTCGAACTCTTTCTCTTTTTCAAGTCCTGGAAAAAAAATCAATGAATAGTTAAGACTGCATTTTGTGAATGCACCTTATTGGATTTTGCTTCTTAAGAAACCTGAGGTTATCATTTGTTGCTCAGCAGATACTACAATGTCTTTTGGACGTATTCACTCTTGTATCAATGATAGAAATTCTTCTCTAGTTGCATTAAAACCATATCAAAGTAAATGCAAGGATTTTAAAAGTGTATATCCCTTTCATTAAAAAAATGCTTCCAATTTAATTTTAAGAATAAAATATGAAATATACAGATATCTCAATTCTAAAAGCAGCAATCAATAACAAGACATTGACGTAAAACAGAGTGGGGGAACAATAAAAAAGCAATTGAAATTGTAATAATAAAAGAGCAAAAGCAAAATTTATATGACAAAAGAATTGCAAATCTGTTAGCCAAGTTAATTTTAAATTAGCTAGAAACAAGTTAGTAACCTATGCAGATCAAACAAAATTTCTATAATACATCTTGTAAATCCTAACAATTACATTTGCAAACTTCAGTAGGGATTCCCCTCCCCTCAAGATAGACCTATGGAGTACATTACACTAATCTACTTGTAGGATTTCCTAACATCACAGTTTCTATTATGTTCTGAGAAATCAAGATTAAAGCCAGGGGATTTGTGCAATTCTTAAGAAAATATATTATACTGTATTACTGTATATATTCAAGAAAGATGGGCAGTGAACATTATGAAAAATAAATAAATAAATAAAACATTCCTGCACAAGACCTCAATTATAAATGTGACTCCTCTGTCAATGCAATTAAAATATTTTCCATAATGGTCTTGACAATGTCTGATTGTGAAAAGTTTTCATTTCAATTAATTCTTAAGGATCAGTTTTGAAGTAGCCAAACAAGAACTCTGGCAAAAAATGCTTTGTCCGTATACACATCTGAAAATATATATTATCCTAAGTCTTATAATTTATACAAACAACAAGTCAAAATAACTTACCAGTGTCTAACAAAGACAAATTAGAATGACTTTCCAAGTCTATATGGAAATCAGTTTCAAAGAACAATGGTGTTCCAGGATGTATTTTTTGTTTTTCATCCATAAAAAGCAAATCTTCTGGAGAAATGGTAATATCAGTTTTTGAATTGAGAATAGTTTCAGAAGCCATGAACCCATCTGGTTTTATCCACACATTATTGTCACTATCAAAGATAAGATCTGTCCCTGGCAAGTCAAAGGGCAAGATGTTGGTTGCAGTTGACTTATCAGCAGAAGGCCACTCAGATACTATGGCATGATCCTAAAATATAGAACCATAATGGTTACAAACAATGATGGTAATAATAATGCCTCAAATTACCTTTTGGTTCACTCCCACATCCCATTATTTGTACAATTTCCAACAAACCTATGGGCAAATTCAGAACTCAAAATATATCATAGGTTGTGACTGCTGAAATATTTCATCCAAGGCATCTGCAGGAATAATGGTAGCAAATGACAAAAGCAGTATCACACTGAAGTGACAATCTTACAGAGTAGACTAGACTAAGAAACCAGTGCCATGTAAATCAGAATTACTCAAAGATTTTCAAATCATTACAAAAATATAATATTTTCGGCATATTTTAGATTCTTTATCAATGATGGGTTGCAAAGTAGGTTACCACCAGTTTGGTGGGCGTGACTTGGTGGGCGTGCTTTGCATTCATGCACACACATTGCGCACATGCGCACCAATGCACACTTTGCACACACACAGAGGCTTTCCTACTCACCTCCTGCAATCCTGCATTCTCCCTGTAGTTTGAAACGCGGCAATCTACTGTGCTGCGCAAAGCAGCTGTGCTTTAAAAGCAGGGAATAAAGGTTAGTATGGGAGCCCAGGATGGCGGTTGGGCCAACAGCAGTTCCTCAAAGAGAACCTATTCGGTCTCCGCTGATCTTCGGCACTACCAGTATGCCAGAACCAGATCTAACCAGCAGAATAGCACCACTATTCTTTATACACACACACACACACACACGCACACACACACACACACACACATGGTAAATATGTATATTTAAAAGGCTATTCTGAAAAAAACAAAATATTTCACAAAATCTTTTGCCAGTAATACAGCAAATTCAGTAATCTTTATACTGAATTTGTGTCAAATAAATAAACAAAAGAATTAAACATTAATTATTAATTAAATAATTAAACCTGCAGATTAAAAAAGCACTTGAGAATCTTTGGAATATTGTTGAATTTTATCTTATCTTACATTGAAACAGTTTGGATGATTGGGTAAATGTATATAATAGTAAGAACTTCTAGAGTATTTTTCAAAAAAACTATTGAGATATGAAATTTTCTAAATTATGTTAAATTGTAATCCAATAGTCCATTGAGCATCCAATTGGGGAACATTGTGCTGGAATAAAATGGCAATACAGAAAAATCAACTTACATCATCAATTGGTTTAGCGGTAATCCATGATGGGATTTCAATCATAGAAGTGGCCACTTCCTTTACTAAGAAGGAAAATATTAAATAGTAATTATGAAACATGTTGGTTTTTAAATTGTTTGCAGTTCTATTTCTAATCCTAACTCATTAAGGGAGCATATGCAATTTAACACTGCCAATAAAACTTTATAGATCTAGAACAAATATATATAAAATTCAGTGCTTCACAGAACACAAAGGATGTATTGAGTATATTATACCTATGATCAGAGCAAATAGAGCCATCAAAAATTGAATACATAGTTTTTGTTTTTTGTGCATGTTATTTAGAATTTCACATGTTCCTCTTAGAGACTATAGAACATAAGAATTATACAGCATTTATAATTGAGCCTCGGTGGCACAGGGGTTGGAGCGCAGGCTACTTCTACTGACTGTTGGCTGCCTTCTATACTTGCAAGGTGGGTAAAATGAGGTCACAGAGTGTGGGGGCAATATGCTGACTCTGTAAACCACTTAGAGAGGGCTGGAAACCACTATGAAGCAGTATATAAGTCTAAGTGCTACTGCTATTTCTTAAGCATGCACATAAAGAACTCAAACACAAAGAGGTTACAAATACTGGAAGAATAAGCTGAGAACAAAAATAGGTGTAACAATCAATATACAAAGAATAAGAAAAGTAGATATAGCATTGCTTGTATGTATTTTTTATTCTGTTTTCAAAGTTGGTTTAGTGGTTAAGGTACCAGACTAAAAAGCAGGAGACATCAATTCAAGTTCTGTCTTAGCCATGAAAGCCAGCTGGATGACTTTGGGCCAGTTTTACTGCCCAAAAAGTAAGACTCTCCTGCTTTCTAATCTGGTGTCTTAATCACTAAATCAGGGATATCTAACTCATGTCATCAGATGGCATCAAGTGAGGTATCAGGATTTTTTTACCCTTTGCTAAACCAGGTGTGGGCATGCCCAGTAAATGACACATCCGGCATGCAGGCAGTGAGTTTGACAGCCCCGCACTAGACCAAACAAAACACTAAAACAATGCTGTACCTACTTTTCTTATTCTCTCTTAGCACCACCTACCTCACAGAGTTGTACAGAAAATAGGAGAAAGAAAGTGTAGTAGATGTGTTTGCTGCCTTGAGTTATTTGTAAAAATAATAAAGATCAGATACAGATAAAATAATGATAGTCTGTTGGTTGTGTCTGAGGTGTTTTTGATGTATGACGATGCTTTTCAGACCTTGTGCTGTTTGTGCTATACTGGGTTGAATAATCAGGCACTTTTTGATAAATAAATGAAAGCAGGGGAAATAGTAAGAAAGTTGTGGTTGATAAACACATCCAAATAAAAAGAAGTTTTAAGAACACTAGGCAAGTGGTATATGAAAATGGTAGTTCGCTGGTAAAATTAGTGTTGATATGAAGTTGTTTCAAGCTATATTTCCCTTTTTTCCCAATCTCATGTTTTTATATTTTGCTTCATCTTTTTCTCCTTGTCTGCTTTTTGCTTAATGTTGCATCCTTGAAAGGCAAAAATAGTGCAACCTAGATTTTTTAAAGTTATAAATCCTGAATTAATTCCTTTAAATCTTTCTTTTATAGTCTTACAGTGGAGGTTCAAATATCATAAAAATCCATAAGCTCTATAACACATGCAAGGATAAGAACCAGATAGCCAACCATTAAAATAAAATATACTTTTAGAAAGAGAAATGAGGGTATTTTTTGGTACTATCATCTATCAAATTCTTAAGAGAAAAAATATATTTGCTTATTTTAAGACTGAAATCATTTGAGTGAAATGAAACAATATTTATATACCATTAATAAGTTGGAGAGAACTAGAATCCAAGGGCAATGAAGCATTTTCAGATAGAATGTTCTTATGGAGGATCTCAGCAATGTAATGTCTGAAGTCACTATCTGTATAAACTGTTGAGTTGTCTTCAATTTCTGAAAAGGAGTTCTGTTCCACTTTGTTCGGCTGGAGGTTAACCCAATCCCAGACAACATTGCTCATAGCTTTCCTGTCAAAAACCACAGCATACAGGACTTCTACCCTATTAAACGGAGAATTAGAAAGATGAATATTGTCATTTAAACCTTTACAGTTTATGTTTTGTTTACAAGTCATGCAATATATTTCTTTGCATCCCTTCTGATAATGATTAATTTTATGTAATTTAAGCATCAATCTAAAGACTAGTCTTATTGTCTATGGACAGCAGTTATATCGATTATATTGCTTGACGTAAGATGGTTTTTACATATGCACAGATTATTTATATTAACTGTAATTTCTCTGAAAATAACCCTTTCCAATTTGCAATTAGATTCAGAAGAAAGTCCAATTGACATCAAAAATTATTAATGGGTTATTTCAATGTATTTAGTAATATAAACTCTTCTAGTGTCAGGATTTCTGTTAACTTCAAGTATGAGGAACATATTTTTAAAGAACTATTTACAAATCCTTGGTTGATTAGTTAAATTCTATCTCACAATATTTACCATAACATTGAATTTATTATAGAATGCTAAAATGTATTGAAACAGCTTTTTGCTGATTCAAGATATAGGAAATTTTCCTATAAATCTTTTTAATTAACCCAGATATGGACCACATCTGATAAAAAAGAAAAAAGTACCGTATATACTCACATATAAGCCGACTTTAGAACGCTTTTTTTTTTCCCCAAATTTGGGGGTCGGCTTATACGCGAATAAATCTGGCTGCCCGACTTCATGCGATGAGAGCCAAGACTCTCATCGCCTTCACCGGGCAGCGGCTTCGTGCGATGAGAGCCAAAACTCTCATTGCGTGAAGCCACTGTCCGCGAAGGCGATGAGAGTCTTGGCTCTCATTGCGCGAAGCTGCTGCCCGCGAAGGCGATGAGAGTCTTGGCTCTCATCGCACGAAGTCGGGAAGCCAGATTTATTCGCGTATAAGCCGACCCCCAAATTTTGGGGGAAAAAAAGTGTTCACCATGGTATTTGGGGGTCGGCTTATATGCGAGTTTTTTCAAAAATCCTCATTTTGGGGCAGTTTTTAAAGGGTTGGCTTATATGCGAGATCGGCTTATATGCGAGTATATGCAGTAACTATCATTATGAAAAAAAGTATTTAAATTTTTTCTTTACCTGTTATCCTGAGTTGACCTAAATGTAAAGGTAAGATAGAGAATACCTTTTATAAGTTAGAAATAATGCTCCCCAACTAAAATTTATAAATCAAATCCTCCCATAAACAAGAAAAGAGAAATTGAGCTTTAATTAATGGCACATACAATTTAAAGTTTAGTGTATTATTCTGAATTCAAAACAGGTCTTTTGAATTGGAAACAATGCTTTATAATCAATATTGGCTGTTTCAATCATATTGGAAGTAAAGATTGAAACAGTTCATTTCAAACACATAACAGCAGCTTTAAACTTGAAACAACTCATTCAAATTCAAAATCAGAGTGTTTTAAATTCAAAATGGTATGAATGAAACCACTGGAAACCCCTTTTAATAATGATTCTGATTTCATGCTTGCTGAAGGTTTGAAAAAAATGTAAGTACTATATTATTCAATAAACTTTTTAAAAAAACATTAATAAATAAAGCCCAAACATGCTTTCCTGGCTCTATGATAAGCTGAGAAAGGTTTGAGTTGAAGAGCCCCTTAGATCTTTTTTTTCTTTTTTTCTTTTTCTGCCTGTACCCATATCAGATCTGACTTCGCTGTTCCCATGTAGTTGGCTCATTTCAAGGTTGGTTTGGCTTCTAAAATCGAGAGATCTACTATGCTTAGCTTTACTAAATCAGATGTAAACTACTTCTTTGCAACATAGGAAAGTATGAATTGTTTATTTTTCTACTACTTTGATCTTGCTCCCTGTGGCTTCCAGCTGTGACCAAAAGCAAGTTAGTTTATTTATTTATTTATTTGGTTTGTCAATTGCTTACAAAATAATAGGTAAAAGCTAGGTCCCACTGGCCGACGGATGCAAAACGTATGCATAAAGGACACAGCGGACGAGCAAAATTTTGGGGGTGGCTCCATCCGTTATCATCCGCTCAAAAAGTGGCAAAAATTTGCATAAACAGAACAGAAAAAAACGGAAAAGAACGGACGTGGGTAGTATGTAGCGGGGATGTTAAATGGATGTTCATAGGAAGCGTAGCAGATGACAGCGAATGGAAGCAGATGACACCTCCGAAGGGGTTCCGGGAGACAATTGCAAAGCAGACGCATAGCGGAAGGGCGGATGCATAGCGGATGAAGCGGATGCATCACGGACGTCTATAGGAAACAAAGCGGATGCTGCGCAGATGTATATCATATGCAAAGCGTACACTGCGCATGCGGGGAGTATGAATTGCATCAGCTCCACGGATATAAAAGGATGCAGCACGCATGCAGTCAGCATACAAGGGAAAGACGTGCTGCCACATACATTGAGCAGGAACACCATGGTTCATCAGTCAGGCAAGAAGAGAAAGCCCGTGCCTACTCGTTCCATCCCTGGCAAGAAGGACAGAGCCAGCATCCCACCCCCTGGCACTGACTCTGAACCTGCTGCTGCTGCTGTGGTGGACCAGCCCCAAGGCCCTCAAAGCCCTGCTGCTGAAGGCTCTGCTTCAAGCCCCTGAAGGCCCTGCTGAAGCCTCTGCCAGAGGGAGGAAGAGGCAAGGGAAGGAGAAGGGAGAGAGGAAACAGTACACCGTTTCTGAGAAGCATGAGGATGAGGTGCTGGAATGGCTGAGGGAGAACGAGTACCTCTGAAGAAAGGGCCACAGACTCTATCGCAACACCAAGAAGAAGCAGGCAGCTTGGAGAGACAAGGCAGAGAGCATGGGGTACACTGCAGAAGTACTCCTGGGATGGTGGAAGCACATGTACACCTGGTATGGCAAGCTATACCTCAAGAAATCCGGGCAGGCCGCTGTCAAGCTCACTGATCGGGAGATGTACGTCATGGCCAAGTGCAGTTTCCTGGAGGGTGAGATCCACCACCGAGGAGAAGCCCCTTTGACACACCTCTCCCTCAGACAGCCCACAGACAGCCAGTCCTCTTCCAGCCAGGAGCCAGCTACCCTATCCAGGCAGGTGTCTTCAGAGGGCCCCATGGCAGAGACCCCCCTGACAGCTGCAATCCCCATGCTGGCAGACTTGGAGGATCCCATGGGGGATGATGCCCTGCTGTCACAAATGGAGGAAGAAGCAGCAGCCACCAAAGGTCAACCCACCCCCACCCCCACCCCCAGCTCCAGAGGATGCAGGCAGAGAGGCAGACTGGAGGGCCAGAACCACAATGTGCTGTTGGAGATCAGAGACACAATGAAGACCAGCACAGAACTTCTCTCTCAGCTAGTCCACTTGGACAGAGCATCCTCAGGCCGGAACACCTTCATCACCTACGTGAGCCAGACCCTGAGGGATCTGCCCGAGGCCCAGTACCAGGTGATGAAGCAGAAGATCACAGCACTTCTCACAACCCTCAAGGCCCAGCTGAAGCTGCTCCTACCCAGTCCAGGTCTGCTCCTCCACCCCAGGCAATGTCACAGCCCTTCCACAGCTTTCAACAGCCTCTCACCTACCAAGGCTACGACTACCAGGACTTCCCACAGCAAAAACAGAACTTCCCAGTCCAGGCCCAGGTTCATCGCACGCCACAGACGCCACTCCTCACCCAGCTGCAGACCAGACAGCCCCACTACACTCCTCCTAACCCTTCCTCCACCCCACAGCCAAGCCTGTCAATGGACAATCTGTCATCAGTATTGGGCCTGACATCTCAAGTCCTTGATGAGGGGCCTCTCAACCTCACGGGACTGAGTCAGCTCTCAGACAGCTTCCTGAACACACTCTCGGTGTTGTACCCTCGGGGCCAAGAACCCCAATGGTGCCTCAGACCAGCACTCAAGCCACAGCCACCTGCACAGTCCCTGCCCGCTTAACAGCTGAGACCATGGACATGACTCAGAGTGACTGAGAATAGTGTCAGAGACTGAGTTGTTTACTTGTTAAGTTTATCTTTGCTTAAGACACTTTACTTGGTTCATTTTGCTTTTTTAATAAAGTCATAAAGTTTGCCTAAGAAAGTTAATCAAGGTTATCTTGATGGTGGACTGTATGGTCCACCATCCCAGCTGCCACACATATGGACCTTTATTATCAATAACAATTTATTCATTGATCAACACATTTTAAAATAAACAAAGCTCTTTATTAATGCCCTATTCATTGTAGGACCACTGAACATACATGGCACAATCTCATCAGTGTTTTGCGACAGCCTCAAGGAAGTATCCATTAATCATCTATCATCCTGTCTTGCCATTCCACTGCTCCAGCTGGGGAATTGCACCAGTGTCTGAGTAGGTTGCGCTGCTTCTTCCCTTCATGTGAAGCTCTGTTGGGGCCTTGTATATCCACAGTGTCTATCAGGTTTCATCCTTGCCTGCATTCACCATGCTCCATGTCCCCATTCCCTTGTTGACGGTCCACAAGTCTGTTCTGCAACACTGGGTAGCGAGTGCGCATCAGATTGTGCAGGATGCAGCAAGCTTCCACGATGCTCCTCACAGTCTGTGGCTCATGCTGCATGGTGGTAAGAAGTATCTGGAACCTGTTGGCCAGGATGCCAAAGGCGTTCTCCACCACCCGTCTTGCCCTGGACAGCCTGTAGTTGAAGATCCTCTCTTCACGGGTGAGGTATCTTGAACTGTACGGCTTCATGAGATAGGTTCTGAGGGAGAAGGCATCATCACCAATAATGAAGTAGGGCACATCTTGTGTGTCATTGGGTAGGGGGGTCTGGATCTGGAAAACCCATGATGAGGTTGCGTTGCAGCCCATCCTTGAGGTCACTTGCATTGTATACCTGGCCATCTGAAGCTGACCCGTTGCCTGAAGCATCAATGTAGATGAACTTGTAGTCAGCATCAACCATGGCGAAGAGGATAATACTGAAGAAGCCCTTGTAGTTGAAATAAGTGGACCCTGAGTTGGCTGGAGTTTTGCAGGCCACGTGCTTCCCATCTATGGCTCCAACGGTGTGGGGAAAGTTCCACCTCTGATACCACTCTTCTGCAAGTTTTCTCCAGCCTTGTTCAGTGGTGGGGCACTTGAGGAGCTTCTCCATGTATTCTTCGATTATAGCCTGCACCACTTCTCTGACCACTTTGCTGATGCTGTTGTGTGGCACCCTCCATGCATACTGCATGTTTCTGTATGTGGTTCCAGAGGCCAGGTGCCGCAGAGTCAATGCCATCTTCAGTCCGGGGTCCAGGTTGGGACGGAAGTTGGTGCTAGGCTTGATCAACCTGGGTCTCAGATGCTGTACAAGTTCGTCAAACATGGCTGGTGGCATCCTCATGAAGTGATGGAATGCATGAGGGTCTTCATTCCTCAGCTCCACCATCAACTGGTCATATAGTCCAAACTCCATTCTTCTTACGATCCATCCTTGGACCCACACAGCTCTTGGATGTCTCCTTCTTCTCCTTCTGTACAAAAGGTGAAACAGTCTGAACAGGTTTTGGTTCTGGTGATGAATGAGCACAGCTACCATCTGGACTGTGTCATGATCCATGGTGGAGAACAATTGATGATGTGGAAGACCAAGACCAATGGTGAAGAAGTCTGTACACCACGGCTGTTGGACTCCTACTGAGATCCAGATGATTTTCTTCCCCTTTTTATAGGAAATATCGGTAGTCCGCTAGGTGTCCTTCTACGTACTCTAAACATACTGCAGACATCCTAAATATACAAGATACATCCCAGATACAAACGTTTTGTCCGTTCTTATCCTTTATACATGAGATGCATACGCTTACATCCTTTCTATTTCCGTGCTACTAATGCTGTGTAGACGTTCCGTGTACCTTTTGTTTCCTCCCTCTTTCCCCTTTCAGCTGCAGCGGATGTGAGTTGAGGGGATGGCCAGAGGATTCAGAGAGGATACAGCGGATGTGTAATGGATGATAACAGACATAGAATGTTTGTTGCTCGTATATGTCACGGATGTACATCATACACGGTGGAAAGTTCATCCGCTCACAAAGTTTTGTGCAGCTCAAAACTTCTTGTGCGGATGAAATCTCAGTGGACGGATGCTCGAGGGATAGAGCGTATGAAACACGTATGCAGTGAGTACACAACTGATGCATAGCGTTTTCCAACGGATGGCAAGCTTTTTTTAACGTTTTACATCCTCTTTGCATCCATAAGTGCAGTGGGACCAGGGTTTTAAAACATAGTTATGAATACATGGATAAATATAAGAAAAAAAAAAAAAGAAACAATAGGATAGCGACTGTAGGCATGTTGGTGCGCTTATGCACGCCCCCTACAGACCTCTTAGGAAAGGAGTGAGGTCAATAGTAGACAGTCTAAGGTTAAAGTTTTTGGGCTTTGGAGAAGAAACCACAGAGTCAGGTAGAGTATTCCAGACATTGACCACTCTGTTGCTGAAGTCATATTTCCTGCAATCAAGTTTGGTGCGATTAACCTTGAGTTTGTATCTGTTGTTTGCTATTGTGGTGTTATGGTTGAAGCTGAAGTATTCATTGACAGGTAGGACATTGCAATGTATGATTTTACACTATATTTAGATCGGACCGAAGGCGGCATAGTTCTAGGTTTTCTAGGTCTAGAATTTCAAGTCTGGTGGCATAAGGTATTCTGCAATGAGTAGAGGAGTGGAGAACTCTTCTTGTGAAATATTTCTGGACTTTCTCAACTATCTTAATATCAGATACGAAATGTGGATTCCAGACTGATGAGTTGTATTTGAGTATTGGTCCAGCAAATGTTTTGTCTGCTCTAATTATTAGTGTAATATTACCAGAGAAAAAGCTATGTAGCATTAGGTTAACAACTCTTAATGTCTTTTTTAGCTTTGTGGTTACAGTGGGCTCTTGCACTTAGATCATTAGAGATGAGTACTCCAAGATCCTTGACAGAGTCTGGATCATCAACAAGGTCTTGACTATTCAGCCTGTGTTTTATTTTCTGATATTTTTTTTTGCCAATATGTGAGACAGAGCATTTATTTGTTGAGATTTGAAGTTGCCATTTGTTTGACCATTCTGATACATAGTTGTGATCTTTTTGAAGGGTAGCAGTATTTTCTGTGGTGTTGAATAGCTTTACATCATCAGCAAAGAGAATGCGGTTGCTCTTAATATGATCACATTTATGTAGAGTATAAAAAGAGTTGGTCCTAGAAAACTGCCTTGGGGGACACCATTGTTGACAGGTACCGAATTGAATAGGACACTCTCAATTTTGACCATTTATTATCTGTTTGACAGGAATGCTTCTATCCAGTTATGCAGGTGTCCAGAGATCCCGTAATATTTTAGTTTTAGGAGTAGTTTGTCGTGTACCACTGAATCAAAGGCTTTACATAAGTCTATGTAGATTGCATCCATTGCTTTGCCCTGGTTGAGTTGTGTAGTCCATATGTTTTTGCAGTGTAAGAGTCGCAGATTCCAGGATAGTTTTTTTTCTGAAACCAAATTGTTTATTTAGAGAGTAGGGTGTTTGTCTCTAAGTGGAGGATAATGGATTGGTTAATAATTGATTCCATTACTTTACAGGTGATTTTCAACTAGGCTGGGGTCTCCCTTTTTGAAGATGGGAATGACCATTGCTTATGACCATAGTTTTGGCAAGGAGCTGGTCCTGAAAGATTTTTTAAAGATTATACTTAGAGGTAAGGCTATGGCAGTAGATAGCTTTTTTAAGAAGTAGGCACATATTCTGTTCGGTCCAATAGATAGAGATGGTTTTAGATTGTGTAGTGCATTTTCAACATTGTCTTCTGTAAAATTGATATGTATTAGATCATTGTAGTTGTCTGTAGTTCAATGAAGTAATACTGGGCATGATCCATTGCTGTTTACAAATACTGAGCCAAAGAATGTATTAAAGATGTTGGCTTTAATGGTGTCATCATTGCAATCTTTACCATTAGGTCCTTTCAGGGGTGGGATGGACCTTGCGTCTTTTAGTTTGTTGTTTACAAAATTGTAGAAAGCGCGGGTAGAATTGGTGCGTAGAAGTTTTTCCTCTTGTTTAATGTGATAATTGGTACATTCAGTCTTTATGTGGTGGCATAAATTTTGTGTTGGCTTTTGAAGTTGGCAATGTGACCAGATTTATTTTTCCACCAAAGTGATTTCTTTTTGGATTGAAGCTTCCTTATTGTTATGGGTAATTTGTTTTTTCTGGTTTTGGGGAGTTGTTATTGGTACATATAGTTTGATGACTCTTTTGACTTCAAGTAAAAATATGTTGTAATGGTCTTCTACAGTATTGTACCCAGTGAATAGAAATTGCCAGTCAAGGGATGAGAGATTGTTGTTTATAAGACCATAGTTGCCTTTTTGAAGTTATAATTGGGTATTCCATCATTGTTATGATTTTTGTGTGGATGTATGTTGAGACAAAAGTCAGTCATGTTATGATCACTGTTGGAAAAGGGTTCTTTAATTTGTATTCCACAAATTGAATTCAAATTATTGCAGAAAATGAGATCGAGGCAGTTGTTAAGTCTAGTGTTGTTGATTACTAGTTATTCGTCCATACCTGTATACAATGTAACTACTCTAGGGAAGAAATATAGATATAGCTTTTCTGTTGGGCTTAAGCTTTCCTTTTATCAAAACCAATTCCACTTGTGCGAGGAGCAATGTGATGTAGATAGAGATTTGGGGATTTCTTCTGGGTCTCCTCATAGCTTTCATTCAGCCTGCTCTTTATCTAGGAGGCTTCTAGATTCAGAATCTTGCAAAAAACTCTTGTTCTCTCTCCTGAAATAATGTAGCCTGCCAGGTTCTAGTTTTGCATATTCTGTATTTTCATAAATAAATCTGCTAAAATTATAACTTTGCTTGATTAATCCTTGCCCAGATTATACTCCTGCTCTTAGGAATTTGTGCACAGGAATCTACAGCATGGATTCAACCTTCCTCTGGCTTTAAGCAAGCCACAACCATCCCATGCATAAAAGGCTTTTATATTTCAACCAATGATGATTTCTTAGCCTTAGAACTTTTGTTAAAATATCCTATTGTAAAAATACTTTCTTACTATCCTTTCAGTTTGATAGCTAGCAGAATATTTTAACAGAACAAAAGAAATTGCACATTTAGATCAGGCTGGCTTTCTCCCTAGCAATTTTCATATTTTTAGAATACGAAATGTTTTTAATATACTTAAATAGGCATAAATTATGGGACCAAATTATGCATATAATTGTTTTGTGATCCATGTAATTATTTGAAAACATATGTGGGAAACCAGTATTTAAATAAAACAAAAGAATACTGTCCAACCTATAAAATAGCCTTTAGAGGAACAAAGTAAACCAATTTTGCTTCTTTGATATATTTATATTTCATTACTCATAATCATAGCTATATGACTAATGTATGTATGGAGCAAAGATACTGTTATTTAGTGTTCATAACACATTTTATGTTTATCAACTATATTGTATTCATTAATTATAATGAATTTTGCAACACAAAGAGAGGAGATGGATGTTTTTTAAGCAAGGAGGCAAAATATTAATTTTCATATTGACAATGTTAAGAATAAGATGGCTAATTTTCAATGCTTAAAAAAATTATACCTGAATTCAGTTACATGGATATTCTTGTATCCAGACAGTCCTTCATATGCATTCTGAATCTAAATGAAAGATAGAGACACAAATTCTCATAACCTTTTATTTTCAGAACTAACTCTCTCTCTCTCTCTCTCTCTCTCTCTCTCTCTCTCTCTCTCTCTCTCTCTCTCCCTCTCTCATTCAGTTTACTCAATTGTTATGCAGGTTCCAGTTGTATTCCATATAGGAATGCTTTCTCATTGCTTTTCCTTGATCAAACTCCTGGAGGAATGGAATTTATGCACTCAACATGCAAATGTAGCATGAAGTGCAGTTATGAAAACACCATAAACACTGGTTTAACATAATTGGTAGAACATTAATTTTAGCAGTAGAAAATCCAAATCTGGAATCTGTCAATGTACCAAGAAGTTAGAGTAAGATTTATGGAGGAAGAACTGGATAAAATAATAAGGCAAACAATTTTGGATTCTTTGCAATGAGAAGCAGCATAGAAATATAATAAATTAATATAGTGAAATGGGTTAACTGGTCACATAATTATAAAGTCACATAACTTGTCCTGCTATGCGTACACAATTTGCACATTTTTGAAAATCATTAGACTGTGATTTGAAGGCTGGTCATTTGTACTTTCTAAATATTCCTCAATAAATACTTCTCTTTTTTTTCTTCCAAAGGTGACAAATCCAATCTTTTCTGCTTTCAAAATTCCACAACTTTCATTAATTTTTTGCATGTTTTATTTAAAATTTATATTTTTTAAGATGAAAACTACTGTTTCCTCCTTGTCTAAATCACTTGTTTAACTACCATGTGGTTATTTTTACTCTGAATCCAATGCTCATTAAGTTAAACAAATTATAATGAAGGAATTATGTAATCCACATCGCACATCAAGAATGCTTCATTGGCAGAAAAATAATTTGACTATCTCAATATTCCTTTTTTCCTCAGTAAAAATCTTTGATGTACTTATACTCTAGCCATAATCAAAACATTCTGCAGTAGGGAAAGATTATCTAAGTACTGTGAAGACATGGCAAGAGATGAAGGGGAAAAATGGTTGCCAAGTTGCCGATTTGATCAGACATTTATATTATAGCATGGCTACTTGGCTGTGCAGTTAGAAAAATGATGCTGACTAGCTTAATCGAGCCCTATAACAGTTGCATTGATTTTTTGTGACTAAACTATAGAAATTCTTCTCCATATGAAATGCTGTTTGAATACTAAATATGTATATTCATGAGCTTGTAAAAATATTGTAACCATTATTCCATAGATAACTCAACCCATGTTCTAGTAAGTTGAACAATGGCATAAATAAATAAACTCAGATTAAAAAGTATATCTGACATTCAGATTCAGGCCTGGTATAAAAATCTGTTTAAATCAATTTTTTAAAAGAGGAAAAGCAAGATCTAAAATCATTGCCTTCCTCTTAAGAAGATTATAATACAAATAGTTGCAGCATTATGACCAAGACCAGAAAATATGAAGAATCAAGGATTGTTTATAGTTACAGCAAAAATAACACATAGAGGGGGCAAATGCTCTCTTCTCAAATAACTGTGCTAAGCACGTGTGACCATTATTAATTCAAATCTGGTTTAGGAATGCTGGAAAAGCTGGATAAAACACACAGTTAATGTTTCTCTTTTTACTTTTTAAAAACCAGAATATGATAAATACAATTGGTTACCCTGCATTTCTCTGTTGGCATTTAGCATGCTTATTCTGGATAGGAATAAAACAGGAATCCTATCTTTTCCAAGGCATATTTCACAGAGCACTTGAAGCAGATATCATAAAGCTTGAGCAGCAACAAGGAGCATTGATTGACTAATATTCTTAGATACATTGGGCTGCTATTTTCAGTGTTCAACTATGAGCTAAACTGAGTTATCAATTTTTTATTAAGACCTGGTAAAAAGAGTGCTGAGACAAGCTATTGCCTAATTTACTTTTTAATTTATTTTTTACTTTACTAATTTAAAAGACAATTTACTCTTGTATATTATGAGATAACAAATTTCCTGCTCTAATACCAATTAGACAATGATTTCCAATGTTTGTCTTAGCAAGGGCCCAGTACCTTAATCTTCACTTATATATAATATTTTCTTGCTTTTGCCTAAACTAAGCAATTCTCGAGTTAAGTGGGAAAGTTTGAAGGGCCTCATGTCCAAGGATTGCCTATCTCACCACAATCCAGAGTAATTGTTGTCCTCAGAGGAGGATGAATTTTGATGCTGTAAGTATAGGGACCATTTTAATAAATCTTTATTAATGTTAATCAGCTTGGCTCCTTTCCTAATGTTCATCTTTCCTGATCTCCAACCTGCAAAAGCAACCCTTAAAGTATATAGCAAAAATGTATAGGTAATATAATTACTTCAGAAATAAGTTGTTGAGACAGTTGTTGGTATTCCTCAGTGGAAGGGTCACTTAGCTCACTGATGTATTTCTCTTCAGGAAGAAGAATACTGAATACAACCAACTGCTCATGAGCAGGCTTCATTAGTTTTGTATAATCTCTTGTTATCTCATTACTGACCTGGCAAAGCAAACAAGCAAAAGAATAATTTGATTTAATGAATTCTAGTCACAAACATCCTAGAAATATATTCCTATGCCATATAAATTTGTATGCTAGTTTCCTTCATGTATTACACATGATACTGAAATTCTCTGCTGGTTATTGGTCATAATTAATTTTAGTCCTAAATTAAGTGTCTTCTCCAAGCAGTATAAATAACTGGTTAAGTGATCGCATACTTATTGCTGCATTAAAAGTTAAAAAAAAAAACCCAGGGACTGTTTATATGATGATCCTAGGCAAAGGAGGTATTCAGCAGGTTCTGACCAGTTCTGGAGAACTGGTAATGGAAATTTTGAGTAGTTTGGGAAACCGGCAAATACCATCTCTGACAGGAGATTTTACAGTATGCCATGCCCACCAAGCCACATCCACAGAACCAGTAAAAAAAAATTGAATCCCATCACTGATCCTAGGTAACTCGTTGCTAGGCTTCACATTGAAGAAAGACAGAAAGACAGAAAGACAGAAAGACAGAAAGACAGAAAGA